>CM066043.1:285750478-286054171 GCA_033557465.1 Ichthyophis bannanicus
ACCACCAGAGGAAAGAGAGGGTGTATCTGCCGCCACCAGAGGAAAGAGAGGGTGTATCTGCCACTGTCAGAGGAAAGAGAGGGTGTATCTGCCGCCACCAGAGGAAAGAGAGGGTGTATCTGCCACCACCAGAGGAAAGAGAGGATGTATCTGCCACCATCAGAGGAAAGAGAGGGTGTATCTGCCACCACCAGAGGAAAGAGAGGCTGTATCTGCCGCCGCCAGAGGAAAGAGAGGGTGTATCTGTGTCACCAGAGGAAAGAGAGGGTGTATCTACCACCACCAGAGGAAAGAGAGGGTGTATCTGTGCCACCAGAGGAAAGAGAGGGTGTATCTGCCGCCACCAGAGGAAAGAGAGGATGTATCTGTGCCACAAGAGGAAAGAGAGGGTGTATCTGCCACCACCAGAGGAAAGAGAGGATGTATCTGCCCCCACCAGAGGAAAGAGAGGATGTATCTGCCCCCACCAGAGGAAAGAGAGGGTGTATCTACCACCACCAGAGGAAAGAGAGGGTGTATCTGCCACCACCAGAGGAAACAGAGGATGTATCTGCCGCCACCAGAGGAAAGAGAGGGTGTATCTGCCGCCACCAGAGGAAAGAGAGGATGTATCTGCCGCCACCAGAGGAAAGAGAGGATGTATCTGACGCCACCAGAGGAAAGAGAGGGTGAATCTGCCGCCACCAGAGGAAAGAGAGGATGTACCTGCCGCCACCAGAGGAAAGAGAGGATGTATCTGCCGCCACCAGAGGAAAGAGAGGGTGTATCTGTGCCACCAGAGGAAAGAGAGGATGTATCTGCCACCACCAGAGGAAAGAGAGGGTGTATCTGCCACCACCAGAGGAAAGAGAGGGTGTATCTGCCGCCACCAGAGGATAGAGAGGGTGTATCTGCCGCCACCAGAGGAAAGAGAGGATGTATCTGCCGCCACCAGAGGAAAGAGAGGATGTATCTGCCGCCACCAGAGGAAAGAGAGGGTGTATCTACCACCACCAGAGGAAAGAGAGGGTGTATCTGTGCCACCAGAGGAAAGAGAGGATGTATCTGTGCCACCACCAGAGGAAAGAGAGGGTGTATCTGCCACCACCAGAGGAAAGAGAGGGTGTATCTGCCGCCATGAGAGGAAAGAGAGGGTGTATCTGTGCCACCAGAGGAAAGAGAGGATGTATCTGTGCCACCAGAGGAAAGAGAGGGTGTATCTGCCACCACCAGAGGAAAGAGAGGGTGTATCTGCCGCCACCAGAGGAAAGAGAGGGTGTATCTGTGCCACCAGAGGAAAGAGAGGGTGTATCTGCCACCACCAGAGGAAAGAGAGGGTGTATCTGTGCCACCAGAGGAAAGAGAGGATGTATCTGTGCCACCACCAGAGGAAAGAGAGGGTGTATCTGCCACCACCAGAGGAAAGAGAGGATGTATCTGCCACCACCAGAGGAAAGAGAGGGTGTATCTGCCACCACCAGAGGAAAGAGAGGGTGTATCTGCCGCCACCAGAGGAAAGAGAGGATGTATCTGCCGCCACCAGAGGAAAGAGAGGATGTATCTGCCACCACCAGAGGAAAGGGAGGATGTATCTGCCGCCGCCAGAGGAAAGAGAGGGTGTATCTGCCACCACCAGAGGAAAGAGAGGATGTATCTGCCGCCACCAGAGGAAAGAGAGGATGTATCTGCCACCACCAGATGAAAGAGAGGATGTATCTGCCGCCACCAGAGGAAAGAGAGGGTGTATCTTCCGCCACCAGAGGAAAGAGAGGATGTATCTGCCACCACCAGATGAAAGAGAGGGTGTATCTGCCACCACCAGAGGAAAGAGAGGGTGTATCTGCCGCCACCAGAGGAAAGAGAGGGTGTATCTGTGCCACCAGAGGAAAGAGAGGGTGTATCTGCCGCCACCAGAGGAAAGAGAGGGTGTATCTGCCGCCACCAGAGGAAAGAGAGGATGTATCTGCCACCACCAGAGGAAAGAGAGGGTGTGTCTGCCACCACCAGAGGAAAGAGAGTGTGTATCTGTGCCACCAGAGGAAAGAGAGGATGTATCTGCCGCCACCAGAGGAAAGAGAGGGTGTATCTGCCGCCACCAGAGGAAAGAGAGGGTGTATCTGCCGCCACCAAAGGAAAGAGAGGGTGTATCTGCCACCACCAGAGGAAAGAGAGGGTGTATCTGCCGCCACCAGAGGAAAGAGAGGGTGTATCTGCCACCACCAGAGGAAAGAGAAGGTGTATCTGCCACCACCAGAGGAAAGGGAGGGTGTATCAGCCGCCACCAGAGGAAAGAGAGGATGTATCTGCCACCACCAGAGGAAAGAGACGGTGTATCTGCCGCCACCAGAGGAAAGAGAGGATGTATCTGCCACCACCAGAGGAAAGAGAGGGTGTATCTGCCGCCACCAGAGGAAAGAGAGGGTGTATCTGCCGCCACCAGAGGAAAGAGAGGATGTATCTGCCACCACCAGAGGAAAGAGAGGGTGTATCTGCCGCCACCAGAGGAAAGAGAGGGTGTATCTGTGCCACCAGAGGAAAGAGAGGATGTATCTGCCGCCACCAGAGGAAAGAGAGGGTGTATCTGCCGCCACCAGAGGAAAGAGAGGGTGTATCTGCCACCACCAAAGGAAAGAGAGGGTGTATCTGCCACCACCAGAGGAAAGAGAGGGTGTATCTGCCGCCACCAGAGGAAAGAGAGGGTGTATCTGCCACCACCAGAGGAAAGAGAGGGTGTATCTGCCGCCACCAGAGGAAAGAGAGGGTGTATCTGCCACCACCAGAGGAAAGGGAGGGTGTATCAGCCGCCACCAGAGGAAAGAGAGGATGTATCTGCCACCACCAGAGGAAAGAGACGGTGTATCTGCCGCCACCAGAGGAAAGAGAGGATGTATCTGCCACCACCAGAGGAAAGAGAGGGTGTATCTGCCGCCACCAGAGGAAAGAGAGGGTGTATCTGCCGCCACCAGAGGAAAGAGAGGATGTATCTGCCACCACCAGAGGAAAGAGAGGGTGTATCTGCCGCCACCAGAGGAAAGAGAGGGTGTATCTGCCACCACCAGAGGAAAGAGAGGGTGTATCTGCCGCCACCAGAGGAAAGGGAGGGTGTATCAGCCGCCACCAGAGGAAAGAGAGGATGTATCTGCCACCACCAGAGGAAAGAGAGGGTGTATCTGCCGCCACCAGAGGAAAGAGAGGATGTATCTGCCACCACCAGAGGAAAGAGAGGGTGTATCTGCCGCCATCAGAGGAAAGAGAGGGTGTATCTGCCGCCACCAGAGGAAAGAGAGGATGTATCTGCCACCACCAGAGGAAAGAGAGGGTGTATCTGCCGCCACCAGAGGAAAGAGAGGGTGTATCTGCCGCCACCACAGGAAAGAGAGGATGTATCTGCCGCTGCCAGAGGAAAGAGAGGGTGTATCTGCCGCTGCCAGAGGAAAGAGAGGGTGTATCTACCACCACCAGAGGAAAGAGAGGGTGTATCTGCCGCTGCCAGAGGAAAGAGAGGGTGTATCTGCCGCTGCCGAAAAGCGGACTTGGCAGCGGAAGCAACTTGAGCATTTGTTTTTATTTTTTTAAACTTTTGAAGGCGGAGTGAGGCGGCTGTTTTGGGGGCATTTTTGCCACCTTCAAAACTTGCTGCCTGAGGCAACCGCCTCACTCCACCTCATTATAGAGCCGCCCCTGGTGTTAGGCGACAGAGAGTACAAGTAAATGGAGCTCACTCTGAGGAGAAGGATGTTATCAGTGGTGTGCCCCAGGGATCTGTCCTTGGTCCGATTCTTTTTAACATCTTTGTTAGTGATATAGCGGAAGGGCTGTCGGGTAAGGTTTGCCTCTTTGCCGATGATACCAAAATCCAGAAACCAAAACTAAACCCACAAAGTGAAACCCCTATTTAAACATAATTTTTGTCAGAAGAGACTGGAGGAGACTGGAATTGACGTCCAGTCACGCCAGACAGCCTTTTCTATTTTTCTTTTTTTGTATAAATGCTAAAACATATTTTACTTAGCTCATAACCATAGTCCAGTGAAGCTTCAATACATCAAGCGTTTCTCTCAAACAGCGGTCAGATAATTTGTACACGACGTACGTTTCGGGCCATCGAGCCCTGTTTCAAGTGTTTGCTCTCTTCCAAAAAGCGCCGCTATGAAGAATTTCTTCCTGCCGGAAGTTGCACCGGATAATTGAAGGGGAAAGGTCGTGTTCATTGGCCAACAGTCCCTGTCATTCAATAGGGAGGTCCAATCAACCAAACGGGAGACCCCATTGTCATCGGGGAATCCCTTGGTGTCATGGATTGCATCAAAGCAAGCTGAACCATTCGACTTCATTGTTTAGCCCCATGGGTTGGACTGCCTGCAGTTCAAATATCAGCTGTTGTTCGCGCCGTTGTAAGGCTAAAAGCCGATTGCCCCCCCGAGGATTTGGTGGAATAAAGTCCAGCACTGTCCAAACAAAATCAGTACTAAATTGATGTTGACAAGCTTCACAATGTTCTACTAAAGGGGCAGAGAGAACTTTTTGACGAATGCGAGAGGCATGCTCGCTCAGGCGAGTTTTGATTGGCCGAGAAGTTCTACCTATATAAATTAAAGGACATGAACACTGTAGGGCATAGACCACAAATGCTGAATCGCATGACGTCAACCATCGGCGTTGTAAAATTTGCCCAGTATTAGGATGTACCCATTGTGTTCCAGTCAATGCTAGTTCGCAATATGCACAGTGTGAACATGTGGTGTGTCCCCTAAGATCAGGATCAGAAACCTGAGGACGATCTAAGGGGGTGGTAGAATGAACTAAACGATCCTGTAAATTGCTGCCTCTAGAAAACGCTATTCGTAAAGGTTTTTGAAAACAATTATGCAATCTCAAAACATCCCAATGTTTTCGAAGCACTGCCACGATAGAGGAGCTCAAGCTGGTAAATGGTAATATTCCCACTATACAATCAGACTCTTGATTTTCAGAGGGTTTTGTTTGGTGACGTTCATCCAGAAGCCATTCACGGTGAGTATACAGGGCTCGTTTATAAGCTGACTTAACCACATTCTCAGGATATCCTCGTAGGGATAATCTATGAATAAGATCCAATGCCTGAAATTTAAAATCAGATGTGGTGGAGCAGATCCTTCTCAACCTAAGAAATTGGCCATATGGGAGGTTCTTCCGCATAGGTTCCGGATGACAACTTTGGTACATAAGAAGGCTATTCCGCTGAACCGGTTTCCTATATAAAGTTGTGCGAAAGGTATCCTGTTCTTTAATCACCATCACATCTAAAAATTCAATTTGTTTCAAATCATGATGAGCAGTGAATTTCAAATTAGGTTTCAAGGCATTGATCCAATCAAGGAAAGCCTGAAGACGCGGTAAAGTGTCAAACCACAGAAAAAATACATCGTCCAGAAACCTTCGCCAGAAACGCACTGGTTGAAAAAAGTCAGAGGGATATAGTAAATATTCTTCAAAATGAGCCATATATAATGTGGCTATAGAGGGGGCTACTGAGGCCCCCATTGCTATTCCATACACTTGATGGTAAAACTGCCCCTCTGAAAGAAAATAATTATACCAAAATCTGCAATAGAGTAGACACTCAGGAAGGGGTAGATAACATGAGAAGGGATCTAGCTAAGCTTGAAGAATGGTCTAGAATTTTGCAGCTGAGATTTAATGTTAAAAAATGTAAGGTCATGCATTTAGGCTACAGCAATTCAAGGGAGCAATATAGTACAGGGGGTGAAGTACTTTTGTTCACTAAAGAAGAGCGGGACCTAGGCGTGGTTGTGTCTGATGATGTTAAAGTAGCTAAACAGGTAGAAAAGGCGACGGCAAAAGCCAGAAGGATGCTTGGATACATAGGGAGAGGAATGACCAGCAGAAGAAAGGAGGTGATGTTGCCTCTATATAAGTCTTTGGTGCGACCTCATTTGGAGTATTGTGTGCAATTCTGGAGACCGCACCTTCAAAAGGATATAAACAGATTGTAGTCATGCAGAGGGTGGCTGCTAAAATGGTTAGTGTCATCGTTATAAAGCATATGAGGACAGACTTAAGGATCTTAATATGTACACTTTAGAGGAAAGGTGGGATAGAGGTGATATGATTGAGACGTTTAAATACCTCTGTGGCATAAATGTACAGTAAGAGAGCCTCTTTCTTTTGAAAGCAAGCTTTGCTGCAAGGGGATAGACTCAGTAGTAATATGTGGAAAGAGTGGTAGATCCATGGAACAGCCCCACAGTGGAGGTGGTAGAGATGAGGACTGTGTCTGAATTCAAAAAGGCATGGGACAAACACAGAGGATCTCTAAAGAAAAAAGGGGACTGTTGTAGTGATTGATATGGAAGGGCAGACTGGATAGGTCATGTGATCTTTTTCTGTCGTCGTGTTTCTATGATTGCTAACATATCATATCAGTTTTATAGACCTCTGCTGAGCACCTGAATGTAAGTGGCAGGGAGTCTGGTGAGCAACATGTTGGAAGTGGCATAGGGAACAGTGCTGTCATTATTACATTTTAAGAGTCTATGATAAATATTATAGCGCCTTCCTATGGACAGTATTTGAAATGGCTTAAATTGGCACTCTTCACTTGGCTATGTCAGCGTCCTCACTATGACAGCGTCCTCAGCTGCTCACATCAGGCAGATGAGAATAGATCCGTTTCTCTGAGTTGTTTTCTAACGATTAATAAAAATGTATCTCAGTAGTATATTTCTTTGTGTGCGCTAGGTTTAGCTGTGTGCACAGGGAACACTGGTGATCAGAGAACTGGATTGGGAGAGAGCACTAGTGGGGTTCATTTAGAAGCCATATTCTTGTTCTGGACAGCTGAAAAGGGTATGGAGATGTCCCCAGAACCATTTTAGAAGCCGGCTCCGTGGATGTCCTAGGGTAAGGATGTGCAAATGGCGGTATGGAGTAGGCATATCCAGGGGTATTTCCAGAACTTTAACATCCTCACTCAGTTTCAGGAATATGCTGAATGTCCTGAGCCAGGTCTAAGCTTATACCTGCATCAGAAAAGTGCTTGTTTTGTCAGACACAAAATAAACTCCTCTACCCCCTCATCCTAAACCGAACTGAAACCACCAAAGGAGGCGGCCATGTACCAAAATATATTTATTTAATTAGGCTTATATACTGCTTTTTCTACCAGTGTACATTCAGGTACTGTATATATATATATATTTTTCCCTTGTCCCCAAAAGGCTCACAATCTATGTTTTTGACCCTGAGGCAATGGAGGGTTAAGTGGCTTGCCCAAGGCCACAAGGAGCACTTGTGGGACTAGAAACCTCAGTCCTTCCAGCCCAACATTGCGGTCCTCTAGCAGGATTTGAACCCCAACGTGCCCCAACCATTAGGCCACTCCTCCTTATAAATCCCTACCCAGCTCCACCGAGTGTAATTAATGCATGTATACGGAGCGTAAAAGAAGTGTTAAGCCCTATAGGAGAGGCTGGGAAAGGGGTTAATGTCTGTATAACTGCAACTTGCAACATTTCAAACAGCTCATTAACTGCCCCAAAATGTCACTCATAGGCTTCAATAGTGTCATAATTGTTTTTACAATTTTTAAATGCATTTAAAATAACTGAAAAACAGTCTGCTAGCACTTAGCTGTCAATATGGTCCCACCTAATACACGATCTCCTCATTCACAACTCTTTGGATGCCTCTTCCTTACAGAGTCATGGCTCCGGGAAGGTGAGGACGCCATTCTTCATCGCTGCCTCCCTCCCGGCTACTCTGCCCTCCACCAACCTCGCTGCAACCGCAGTGGCGGAGGTGTGGCAATCATTTATCACTCCACCCTTCCCTTTACGGTCACTGTCCCTCCTCCTTCCTACCCCGAGTCTCTCCTCCGTTATGGCACTCTGCCCTCCACTTCCTTCCTTCTTCTCTATGCCCCTCCGTCCATCCGTCCTGACCTCTGGGACAGCCTGTTAGTTTCACTTTCGGAAACGTCCTTCATGTCCCCGAACCTCGTTATTCTTTGTGATTTTAACATCCATTTTGAGGCCCCCTTCCCATCAAAAGGACAGAACCCTGCTGTCCTTATTAGAGGATCTCTCTTTTGTTCAGCATATTTCCTGCCCCACACATGTTGCAGGCCATACCTTAGGTCTAGTCGTTACCCCCACAGCTTCCCCGGTCTTCCTAGCCCACATTTCCTCTTTTCCTCTACCCTGGTTAGATCATTTTTGTCTTTTTTTCTCTTTATTCCTCCCACCCCCTCAACATCCCACACATCACCCCCTTCCACCTCCACCCAGGTTTAGGCATCATATCACCCCACTGACCCTTCAGCAATTCCCTTCAGCAGACTCCCTTTTTCCCCCTTCCTTCCCCTCTTTTTCTGTGGATGAACAGACAGCCCTCTGGGCATCCACCCTCATTACTGCTCTGGACCAACTTGCTCCCCTCTGTCCTCTTCCGTCATCTTGTCCACTATCACACAATCCCTGCTTCCATCCTGGCCTTTACCTTCAGCGAACCCATCTTCGCTACGCAGAACGAGCATGGCGCAAGCACCCTACCCCAAATTCATTAACTACCTTCCATAGCTCACAGGTTCTTTACCGTACAATGATCACCAATGTTAAGCGGTCATACTACTCTGACTGTATCTTCTCCTCTTCCTGTTCATCACAACAACTATTTAGGATCCTCCGTTCAGTTACAGCTCTGTCTACTTCCTCCACAACTCTTACTTCTCCCCTCAATGCGCCTGATTCTAATTGTCTTGCCTCTTTTTTCTCTAGAAAAATTGAGTCTCTTCATGCTACCTTCCCCACCTGTCCCCCACCTCTGTCCTCCCCTCCCCTATCACACTCTATTGATCCACCCCCTTCTCTCTCTCCCTCCCGTCCAAACAGGGTTTTCTCCCACACCTGGCACACGTTTCACCCAGTTACCATGACTGAGCTTTCCAAGTTCATTGCCACCTCTCACAAAACCACCTGTCCACTTGATCCTCTATCTTCCTCCTGGTTGCTAGATCCTTCTCTCACCCTCCTTCCCTACATACTCCACATTTTCAACAACAGCCTCTCCTCTGGTGTTTTTCCCTCAGTCTGGAAACATGCCCTTATTCGCCCGCTCCTTAAAAATTCATCCCTTGATCCTTCCATTCCGGCTAACTGGCATCCCGTGTCCAACCTCCCCTTTCTGTCTAAAATTCTTGAAAAATTTGTGTTTGCCCAACTCTCTGCTCATCTTGACTCCACCCTCTCCCTTCACCCACGTCAATCTGGCTTTCGCATGAGTCACAGCACAGAGATCGTTCTCACCTCCCTCCTAAATGAAGTGCACCAATCCCATGACAGAGGTGATCTCTCCCTTGTGGTGGCTTTGGATCTATCCTCTGCTTTCGACATTGTGGATCATCGCACCCTCCTAGCCCATCTGGCTGATCTTGGGATCCACGGGTCTGTACTTTCCTGGTTTTTCTCCTTTCTTTCTTCTCGCACCTTCTCAGTAAAGACTGGCTCAAGCACTTCTCCTTCTCTAGCTCTTCTCTGTGGGGTTCCCCAGGGCTCGGTTCTCACTCCCCTCCTTTTTAATATCTTTCTTGCCCCTCTTGCTCTTATTGTTCAACAGTCTGGTATCTCTGGCTATTTCTATGCCAGTGACATTCTTCTTGTCCACCCCACCAGTTCCCTCTCACCAGATCTTTCCGCCCTTAATTTTTGTCTTGAACGTGTTGCATCATAGATAAGTAGTAACTTCCTTCATGTTAACCCATCTAAATCTGCTGCACTTTGGCTTTCCTTTAGTACACCTCCCCCTGCCTGTTCCTCTCTCTTCCTCTCTACTCTGATTCCTCTGGTTTCCTCCCTCCGCTACCTAGGGGTCACGCTCGACACCTCTCTCTCCTTTCACCACCATATCTCTTTGCTCATTCGTCGCTCCTTCTTTTTCCTACGCCAAATTCACTCTGTCCCCCCTTTCCTTCCTTCCTCCTCCCTCACCTCATTAGTCATTTCACTTGTTCTCTCAAGGCTGGACTATTGTAACACTGTCTTAGCAGGCCTCCCAAAATATCAACTTTGGCGCCTCCAATTGGTTCAGAACACAGCTGCATGTTTGCTCACTCACTCTTCCGCCCGGGACCACATCACCCCCTCCTTTCCCGTTTGCACTGGCTCCCTCTCAACTTTCGTTTCCTCTATAAGATTCTTATTCTTACCCATAAAGCACTACACACCAGCTCCCCCCCCCCCCCCCCAATACCTGGCTGACTCTATCCATCTGCAGCCTTCTCCCTGTCTCCTATGATCAGCACACGGATACCGTCTCTTTCTTCCTTCCCCCTCCTCAGCTCACTTGGAATCTACACGTCACTCCGCTTTCTTCTTCCTGGCCCCGCCCTCTGGAACTCCCTTCCCCTTACTCTCCGTACTGAACTGTCCTATCACCGCTTCAAAAGCTCGCTCAAAACTCACCTCTTTCAGCAGGCATTCAACCTCCCTGATCCCTAAGGTTATCTCGCTCCATCAGCTCCCCTCTCCATCAGGCTATTTCTTCTCTCTCCCCTTCCCTGTCTAACTGTCCTTTTCTGTCTCTTCCTATCCCTCTCTTTCCTATCCAAGTGATGGCATTCTTTTCTTTTTCGAATTCATTTTATTGTACACCGCCCTGACGCATACGCTTGGGCGGTATATCAAGCACTAAATAAAGATAAAGAAAAAGACAGACACTCTCCAAGCTCCAAAGACTCCAAACGAACAGTGAGAACACAGTCGACTCGAGTTTCGCCCACTTTTTCCCATGTCAAACATGCCCTGATGCAGCCTTACTGAAAATGGGCGAAACTCGAATCAAATGAAAATTCTCTCTTCTAACAAAAAATCAAGTGTGGAGGTTAAAAAAGCACTTAAAGACAGACTGGGTCTAACCCCAATGTTCTACCAGAGAATGTTTAGAGAGGCCAGACTTAAACCTAATGAGACACCTAAAGCATTGTATCAGAGGATCAAGGCTTTAGCATGGAAATGGCTTGTTCCAGAAGGAAAAACCCTTGACTCTGTGCTAGACACGGTCATTCTGGAACAATTCATGGAGGCAGTACCTCCTGAGGTGAAATCTTTCTTAATTTTACAAAGTTGCCAGTCCACTGCAGAGGCAGCCGTCCTCACAGAGCGCTATTTTGAAGCAGAGTTGGTGGGAAAACCAAAAGGAGGCACTCTGAAACTGGCTGGAATAAGCAAAACCTGAAGACCCACCTGTTTTCCCTGGCGTTTGACCTTCCCTCCCCTTTCGTTTGACCTCTCTCGCTCTTCCTATTGTCTCTACCCCGGAATGCATGCTCTACTGTCTCGTCTTACCTTTCCTTTTCTCCTTTCTCTCCTGTCGAAGAGCTGTAATTTCTTTTCCGTTTTCTCTTGGCCTTGGCCTTGATTTTCCTTTGTTTTTTGAAAATTGTACACCGCCTTGATTCCAGTAGAAAGGCGGTTTTATCAAATTTAATAAACATAAACATAAACATAACCAACTTTGGAAGATTAGAAAGGGGTATGAAAGCAAATGTGACTACTGGAAATACTGTTTTGTTTATGAAAAAAGGAAAATGTTAGAATTGTGGAAAAGGGGGACATTTCCAGAAAAATTGTACAGTGCGAACAGCACTAATGTCTGGAAAAGGAAAACAGATACGAGAAGGGTTCCTGCTAAAGGTGGAAGTTCAAGGCATTGTGGCCAATGCACTGCTTGACTCGGGTGCAGACCAGAGCATGGTCTCCAAAAAGCTCTGGCAGGCCATTGAAGCACACGGTAGATCTGCACCGAGGCAAGCAGAAGGTCAGGTTAAGATACGCTGTGTACATGGTGCTTCCTCTCATTATCCACTATACAGGCTCTCAGTAAAAGGGTTGGGGACCCAAAAAATTGGTTTTGGTGGCCGTTGTCCCACGGCTTCCCTATGATATTGTGTTGGGGAGGGACTGGCCCCCATTTTACAGAGGGATAGAGGAGGGCTTAAATGTGAAAACAAGCATGGTCTCCACTAGGTCACAGGCCAGAACCTCCGGAGTAAGGGTGGACCCACTAGAGGGAAGAGAGGTACTCCCCGAGGATAGGAATGAACCCTCCAAGAGAGAGGATGAGTTCATAGAGGAGGTCTCCCATAAGCTTCCTGCATGTAAGAAAGTGACTAAAGCCCCTTACGAGGAAGTTAAGGAAAGGATGGCCCGGCAGAGTGTTCCAGGGGTAGAGGCCCTAGCAACAACTGTTCCTAGTCCCCTATTTGGAAAGCCCCGAGACTCTACCTCATGGTCAAAGCTACATATAGGAGATACGTCCCCAAGTAAACAAAAATTTGTTTTGCAATACTGCAAAGTGTCAGCTATGGCAAAAAAGCCCGCAGAGAGCCTCATCCGCAGCTGCTGGCTACGATTTATATAGTGCCGAAGAAAGGATAGTCCCTAAAGGAGGAAAGACATTGATAGACACAGGGTTAAAAATGCAAATACCTGTAGGCTGTTATGGCCGCATAGCGCCACGCTCAGGGTTGGCTGCAAAATACTTTATCGATGTTGACGCTGGAGTCATAGACCCTGACTACAGAGGGGTAGTCCAAGTCTTACTTTTTAATTTTGGAAGTGAAGATTTCAAGGTAAGGGTGGGGGACAGGGTCGCACAACTTATCTGTGAGCGTGTAGGTTTCCCTTCAGTGGAGGAAGTGCCTTCACCGACCCCTACGGATCGTGGAACAGGGGGATTTGGGTCCACTGGGTTGGATGAAGTGACGGGTCTGACAGCTACCACTGAAGAAAAGATGGAGGAAGACCTAGGCCCCCAGCTGACTGACTGTAAAGAAAGCCCGGAGCCCAGAATAGGCGCGGAGCTATCGTGGCAACAGAAACAGGAGTTGGCTAAGGTACTCGCCAAATTTGCAGATGTTTTGACACCCATACCAGGGGAAACTAATCTGGTGGCACATGAGATTGTCACCACACCAGGGAAAGTGATTAGGCAACGGCCTTATCGTTTGCCTGAGACAAAAAAGAAAGAGGTCATCGCCCAAGTACGAGAGATGCTCAGCATGGGGGTAATAGAGGAGTCGAAAAGCCCTTGGTCGAGTCCCATCATCCTCGTGCCGAAGCCTGATGGGTCCCTTCGTTTTTGTATAGACTTCCGGCAAGTAAATAGCATTTCACAATTCGATGCCAATCCCATGCCCCGAATTGAGGAGCTGCTTGACCGGCTAGGGCAGGCCCGGTATCTGACCACCCTTGATCTAACGAAGGGCTACTGGCATATACCGTTGACCCGGGATTCGAAACCAAAGACCGCCTTCTGCACACCCGTGGGACTATTTCAATTCCACCGGATGCCGTTTGGCCTACATGGAGCTGCTGCAACATGCCAAAGGTTGGTGGACCAAGTTTTGAGGCCCCATCAGGAGTACGCGCTGGCGTATATGGATGATGTCATTGTCCACAGTACCACCTGGGCTCAGCACCTACCCAGGGTGGAAGCCATCCTGAGAGCCATGCGACGGGCAGGGCTAACATTAAATCCCGGAAAATGTTTATTCGCAGGCGAAGAGGTAAAATATCTTGGCCACCTGGTGGGGAAAGAAATGGTCAAACCCCTATCAAGCAAAATAGACAGCGTGAAAAACTTCCCCCGGCCAACGAATAAGAAACAATTACAAAGTTTCTTGGGCCTCATTGGCTACTATCGGAGGTTTATACCCCGTTTTGCCGAGGAGAGTGCGCTCTTTACGGAGATGCTGAGAAAAAAACGCGCCAAACAATCTGAAATGGACCCCAGAAGCGGAAGAAGTGTTCACAACATTAAAGGGGAAGCTCTGTAAAGCCCCTGTACTATGAGGGGTAGACTTTGGGTTACCCTTCATTGTTCAAACCGAAGCCTCGGAGACTGGATTGGGAGCGGTCATGTCTCAGGAGTTTGAGGGTATGGAGCACCCCATTACGTACCTTAGTAGAAAGTTGTCAAAAGCCGAAAAAAATTATTCGACAATAGAGAAAGAATGCCTGACTATCAAGTGGGCAGTAGAGGCCCTGAGGTTTTACCTCACCGGGCGCAAGTTTTTGTTAGTTACAGATCACGTGCCCTTAAAGTGGCTAAGCCAAATGAGAAATAACTCGATGGCATTTAGCACTACAGGCCTTCGACTTTGCGGTACAACATCGGGCAGGGAAGCTGCATAGCAACGCTGACGCATTGTCACGGATTACGAGCTGTCCGAGTAATAGCTCGTCATCCCGTAATATCTTAAGGGGGGGGGGATCTGTCATGAAGAAGACCTTTCTGAGCCTATGGAGTTGGTGAGAGAAGAGGATTCCGTTGCAGAAACTGACAGGCAGTCTGAGCACATGGCTCAGTGTTTTCAGAGAGAATGTAAACAAAGAGAGTCATGAGCTGGAAAGACACTCCCACGCTGTGACGTAGTCCCTAGTTCAGGAGATAATGAGATACACCTGTTTAAGGGAGGGGCACAGTTTAGCCCAGAGAAACAGGATGATAAAAAGTGGTCATTAGCCTGGACTAGAGGAGGGAAGCAGAAAGAAGGAAGACGTCAAGAGATGAGAACCAAGGGAACCATAGTCCTAACGCCAGAAAGAAGCAGCACAGGACAGGTGACATCTGGTAAAGGCAAGAAGGATAAGATATTTCCTGGAAGGTAGGCTTGGGAAAACTCACATGCTCCAGAGAGAGAAACCTGCTGGCATGAAAATACTTGTACCTCTAAGGCTGAAGCTACGAGGCTGAGACACAAACAAACACAAGCTGTGTTTGGGAATCAGTCTGACCTTGCAGAGCTGAGAATTCCTTTCCCTCCAAAGCCGAAAGGTAGGCTTCACAACTTACATAGATTTGAACCTAGTTATAAAGTATTTCCCTGCAGTTGCCAGAATGTAGCAGACTCTCTAAAAAAAAACTTCAGTATATACGGTAATTCACAGTCCTATCCTTTAGAGTGCTACCGAGAGAATCCATGTGAGGATAGTGAAGACGTCTGTTTTAAAGTTCAGGATAGCAGCTCACTGACACACCCTGCTATTGCTGACGCTGAAGAAATGCAGTTGACTCTGATAGCAGTGAAATAGTGGATAACGAGATGGACGACACATTATGTTTTGCTGACCACATGGAGTCTCTGTGCTGAACACTAGTTTGAGAAAGCTGTTAAAGCAACAGAAAGAATGGGGAACATTTTCTTTTGCTGAAGGAAGCTGTTATTGTTTGTTTGTACCGAGTACTGCACGTTGTGAGCCTGAAGCTGCTAAGGCTAATTTACCTGAGTTCTTCTATATATCCCTCAAGCCAATTGTATGGCAGTTTGTCCTAAGTTATTTACCTGCACAGAAATCCGTTGGGAAGGGGAAAAATAAATTCTTGTCATTGCCTGAAACACTCGACTACAACTCTTCTGTTCTCAAGGGTAAAAGGGACTACCATTCCCAGAGGGCCTTGCAGGACCAATGCAGGGTCATACTCTCTGAGTCAGGAATACAAAGGCAGACCAACTCTCAGCACCCTAGGCGTTGGGCTGGCCCACGAGAGGGTGACACTAGGCGTGCTGCCGCTGACCTCTCATGCCAGGGCCTAAGAACATTCAAATGGTAGACTTGGTGACTTCCTCTATCGTTTTCTACGGCGTAGGAAACGGGACCTACTTTTTCTACCACAGTACACGGACCTCTCCATTGGGACTTGAATTTTGGTCCAGCGTCCGCTACCATAATTATAACTTTATCTCCTATTGCTAACTGCCGAGGCCTTGTCCCTCGGTCATAATATTTCTTTTGTCACTGTTGACTGGCCTTTAAGTTTTCTATTGATGCCTAAGAAGTCCTTTGCAGACAACTTCTCAAATCCCTTAAGAAGTGAGGCACCCTATGTCCTGAACTTCCGGTTCCACCCATTGTTCTCGTAAAATGTCTAAAACCCCTCTGGGAGCCCGACCAAATAGCAATTCATTAGGTGATGCTCCTAAGGATGCCTGCATATGCTCTCGACAGGCATATAAAACGAATGGGAGCAAGGTATCCCATTCAGACATTTTCCCATTCAGACCCCGTCTCAACATCTGCTTGATGGTCTGATTCAAACGTTCGACCAGTCCATTGGACTGGGGGTGGTAGGCGGCGGTCCTTACATGGCGCACCCCAAATGCATCCCACAGCTGGGCTAGGTACCTCGACATGAAGTTACTGCCTTGGTCCGTAAGCATTTCCTGAGGGAACCCTACTTCGCAAAACAACAATGAGTTCTAAGGCTATCGTCCTAGCGGAAGTACTCCACAAGGGTATCGCCCAAGGAAAACGCGTGGCCTGATCTATTATCACCAATATATATTGGAACCCCCTTGGGGTCTTAATCAGGGGTCCTACAATATCCATTGCCATACGGCGAATTGGAGTTGATATCGCGGGCATAGGTATCATGGGCACTGCCCGTGGCTTGGCAGAGGTAACACGCTGACATGTGGGGCATGACTCACAGTAGCGGGCGGTTTCTTTAAAAACCCCCGGCCAATAAAAGTGGGACAAGATTTGATCCAGCGTCCCCTGGATCCCTTTATGGCCACCTACAGGGTGATCATGGGCCAACCTTAGAACTATTGCTTTAAATGTGGTGGGCACTACCAACTGCTTCCTTACCGCTCCTGTCTGTGGCTCATTGGACTCTCTGTACAACACCTCTTTATCTAGGAGGAATCTAGGAAGGGTCTCTCTATCCGTTTGAGCATATTCAAATGCTCGTTTTAGTGCAGGTTCAGCTTGTTGTTCCTTCAGAAAGGAAGGGAATTTCCTGACAAGATCAGCGGGCACCCAGGGCAACCCCTCTCCGGCCTCCAGTTCAGCCCTCCCTTGGGTCCTACGCTGTCTCTCCCGGCGCCTATCTGCTTTTCCTTTCCTGACCTTTTTGGAAGGGACATTAACTAGGTCATCATGTAGAGGAAACATCTCTGATACCTCCTCTACCAACTCATCCTCACTCTCGGAGGGTTCATTCCTATCCTCGGGGAGTTCCTCTCTTCCCTCTGGTGGGTCAACCCTTACTCTGGAGGTTCCGGCCTGGGACCTAGTGGAGACCATGCTTGTTTTCACATTTAAGCCCTCCTCTATCCCTCTGCAAAATGGGGGCCAGTCCCTCCCCAACACAATATCATAGGGAAGCCGTGGGACAGCGGCCACCAAAACCTCTTTTTGGGCCCCAACCCTTTTACTGAGAGCCTGTACAGTGGATAATGAGAGGAAGCACCATGTACACAGCGTATCTTAACCTGACCTTCTGCTTGCCTCGATGCAGACCTACCGCGTGCTTCAGCGGCCTGCGAGAGCTTTTTGGAGACCATGCTCTGGTCTGCACCCGAGTCAAGCAGTGCATTGGCCACAATGCCTTGAACTTCCACCTTTAGCAGGAACCCTTCTCGCACCTGTTTTCCTTTTCCAGACATTAGTGATGTTCGCACTGTACAATTTTTCTGGAAATGTCCCCCTTTTCCACAATTATAACATTTTCCTTT
The DNA here is from genome assembly GCA_033557465.1 of Ichthyophis bannanicus. Taxonomy (NCBI): domain Eukaryota; kingdom Metazoa; phylum Chordata; class Amphibia; order Gymnophiona; family Ichthyophiidae; genus Ichthyophis; species Ichthyophis bannanicus. The sequence goes on from CM066043.1 coordinate 285,767,976, forward strand.
TTTCATAAACAAAACAGCATTTCCAGTAGTCACATTTGCTTTCATACCCCTTTCTAATCTTCCAAAGTTGGTTATTCCAGCCAGCTTCAGAGCGCCCCCTTTTGGTTTTCCCACCAACTCTGTTTCAAAATAGCGCTCTGTGAGGACGGCTGCCTCTGCAGTGGACTGGCAACTTTGTAAAATTAAGAAAGATTTCACCTCAGGAGGTACTGCCTCCATTAATTGTTCCAGAATGACCGTGTCTAGCACAGAGTCAAGGGTTTTTCCTTGGGGAACAAGCCATTTCCATGCTAAAGCCTTGATCCTCTGATACAACGCTTTAGGTGTCTCATTAGGTTTAAGTCTGGCCTCTCTAAACATTCTCTGGTAGAACATTGGGGTTAGACCCAATCTGTCTTTAACTGATTTTTTAACCTCCTCATAGCTGGTCGCGAGAGCAGCGGGCATGGTTTTATAATTTCCACTGTTCTTAGACGTTCATTGTAAAACAGACAACTAACTGTTATTTTGTTGTTAAATGTAAACCGCACTTGATCTTTGGAAGGTGCGGTATATAAGCGACTGTTAATTAAATTAAATTAAATTAAATATGCCGCTAAAGCCTCTCCCGTTAGGGAAGTGGCAAATCTCACTGCCCATTGCTCAAGTGGCCATTTGACTGCTATTGCAACCCTTTCAAAGGCCTCAATAAAGTCATCCAAATCATCATTAGTTGTTAATTGGCCAAAAGTTAAGGCTCCACAGCCTTGTGGTCCTACCACCGCAGCAAACGATGGGTTTGTTTCTTCGGTAGCCTTCTGCTTGGCGAGTAAAGCCTCCATTAGCTCTACTAAGGGCTTCTGTTGGGCTTACATAGCCGCAGCTATCTGCTCTTGTGTGCGATGTGCCAGTTCCATTTGCTTCTCAAACTGATTGGACATCCACCACAACACCTCTTGTGGATCCATTTTTAAGGATTGTGGTTCCTGCAGAGAAAGCAAAAAGAAAAGCCCACCAAGTGCGGCACCAAACTCTCTTTTAAATCCTAACTAGTTTTACTGCAGAACAAAGACTCCCCTTTCTCTCTTTAATCCTCTACACCCGTGCCCAGTTACCCATTACCTTCGCACGGTGTAGACTCAGGCCTTGAGAAAGGAGTCTTATCCTCGGTGTCCTGATCCTCCTGGCACGACTTTGCCAGCGAAATCTCCAACCACTCTCCACCAGCAGCTTAGCAGATTTTCTCTCTGTACTTTCCAGATGTGTAAAAACTTCTGGTGTATCCTGATGTTTTTCCTTTCTTTTCCCTCAGTTGGGATGTCCTTTTGTATTCCAAGCGAAAATCCAAACAGACTACGCCACTTGTCACCCTCTCGGTGGCCAGCCCTATGCCTAGGGTGCTGAGAGTTGGTCTGCCTTTGTATTCCTGACTCAGAGAGTATGACCCTGCGTTGGTCCTGCAAGGCCCTCTGGGAATGGTAGTCCCTTTTACCCTTTGAGAACAGAAGAGTTGTAGTCGAGTGTTTCAGACAATGACAAGAATTTATTTTTCCCCTTCCCAACGGATTTCTGTGCAAGTAAATAACTTAGGACAAACTGCCATACAATTGGCTTGAGGGATATGTACAAGAACTCAGCTAATTAGCCTTATCAGCTTCAGGTTCACAACGTGCAGGGCTTGGTACATACAAACAATAACAGCTTCCTTCAGCACAAGAAAATGTTCCCCATTCTTTCTGTTGCTTTACCAGCTTTCTCAAACTAGTGCTCAGCACAGAGACTCAACGTGGTCAGCAAAACATAATGTGCAGTCCATCTGGCTATCCACTATTTCACTGCTATCAGAGTCAATCTGCATTTTTTCAGCGTCAGCAATAGCAGGGTGTGTCAGTGAGCTGCTATCCTGAACTTTAAAACAGGCCTCTTCACTATCCTCACATGGCTTCTCTCGGTAGCACTCTAAAGGATAGGACTGTGAATTACTGTATATACTGAAGTTTCTTTTTAGAGAGTCTGCTACATTCTGGCAACTGCAGGGAAATACTTTATAACTAGGTCCAAATCTATGTAAGTTGTGAAGCCTACCTTTCGGCTTTGGAGGGAAAGGAATTCTCAGCTCTGCAAAGTCAGACTGATTCCCAAACACAGCTTGTGTTTGTTTGTCTCTCAGTCTCGTAGCTTCAGCCTTAGAGGTACAAGTATTGTCATGCCAGCAGGTTTCTCTCTCTGGAGCATGTGAGTTTTCCCAAGCCTGCCTTCCAGGAAATATCTTATCCTTCTTGCCTTTACCAGATGTCACCTGTCCTGTGCTGCTTATTTCTGGCGTTAGGACTATGGCTCCCTTGGTTCTCACCTCTTGACGTCTTCCTTCTTTCTGCTCCCCTCCTCTGGTCCAGGCTAATGACCACTTTTTATCATCCTGTTTCTCCGGGCTAAACTGTGCCCCTCCCTTAAACAGGTGTATCTCATTATCTCCTGAACTAGGGACTATGTCACAGCGTGGGAGTGTCTTTCCAGCTCTTGACTCTCTTTGTTTACATTCTCTCTGAAAACACTGAGCCATGTGCTCAGACTGCCTGTCAGTTTCTGCAACAGAATCCTCTTCTCTCACCAACTCCCTAGGCTCAGAAGGGTCTTCTTCATGACAATATATATATATATATATATATATATATATAGTAACCCCATGAGTTGTTAAAAATAAATGAAGGCCCATTGTTCATGCTATTGCAAGGATGATACGGTAAATCCATAGTCACCTAGTGCACAAACCATAAGGAAATAAAAGCGAAAATTGACTCTTCTATGCAAAAATAAAATGAAACACATATTCTAAAGTCTTCATGAGTACAACCTATCAGGTAAAAGAAATATGTTAAATACTATTGGTGCGAGTGCTGACCCATTACAGAACCATATAGGTTACTATACTGGTAAGCAAAGCAGTCTGTGGAGACCATATATTATTAAAAGGCAATAAGAAAACCCAGAAAGATAAGGAACAGCTTTTAAACATTGAAACAAACATACCTCATGAAATCATATATCCAGGGGCGGCCCAAGGGGGGTGCGGGGCCATGTGCGGAGACTCGGTGCGGGGCCTCATTTGCATAAGGGTCCTCATTTGCATAAATATTTGCATAATGTTACCATACACGAACTTTTAGTAAACATGCCTCTTAATGAGTGTATGAATAAAGAAAGACTAAAAGACTTCTACATTACTATAATCCAGTGCCAACCGCCAGACACATTAGGAACTACTACAAACACTGCCCATTTAGAACCCATAGCAAACCCGCCGTATCCTAACAGCACTACCAGGACTCATAAAGCACCATACCCTAACTATCAAAAGGAAACGCTGCAAATATTAAACCAATACATTTCAGAGAACAACAATACATGACCTACTGGGGAAAGAGAACAAGTGGCAATGTCAAATAGGAATTACATAAACAGAATACCTCAGCTCAGTTACACATGAACAGAACATAAACCATCACCAAACAAGGAATCACAATTTAGAAACAGGAAGACAATAATTAAACTGGGAATCCCAAAAGCCAAACTTGGAATGTACAACACTGTAGAAATAAAACTATACATTAATTTGCTCTTGTACTAAACAAAGCGCAGACGTTAATGATGCACATTTCCCAGAGCTGACATATTCCAATTAATAAATTCAAAATAAAGAGATATTTTTCTACCTTTTGTGCATTTTTTTTCAGCTGCAATTGCTCCAGCCACTTTCTTCTGGTTTCTTCGTGTCTTCCGCTAATTCTTCATCGTCTGCTGTCCATTTGTCTTTTCTTCTCTCTTCTAGTTTTTTTCCATTCTCTCTCTACATCTGCTTTAACATACTAATCTTTCTCCTTTTCCTCTTTCCTCATTCCTATTTCATCCACTCAAATTTTACCCCTCCATCCTCAATCCCCACTTACTCTCCCAATATCCGGACAATTGTAGATTTGTCTTCCCTCCCACACAAAATATTTTTTCCCTCTCCATTTCACTCTCCCAGCTCCATCCCATTCTAATCCTCCCCCAACATCAGCTCCATTCTAGTTCCAGTCCCACCCAGCATCCGCTCCCTTCTAGTCCCCGCATCAGCCCATTTCCAGTCCTAGCCCCCCATAAGCCCATTTCCAGTCCTAGCTCCCCCATCTATTTGCAGTCCCATCCAAGTCCCTCCATCAGCTCATTTCCAATCCCAGCCCCCCATGAGCCCATTTCTAGTCCTTTCCTAGCCCCACCATCAGCCCATGTCAAATCCTAGCTCCCCTCCACTCAGCCCATTTCCAATCCAAGCCCCCCATGAGCCTACTTCCAGTTCTAGCCCCTTCATGAGTCCATTTCAATCCAAACCCCCACCACAGCCCATTTCCAATCTTAGCACCCCCCAACAGCCAATTTCCAGTCCTATTCTAGCCCCTCCATCAGCCCATTTCCTGTCCTAGCCCCCCCCTCACCCATTTCCAGTCCTAGCTCCCTCCCCCTCACAACCCATTTCCATTCCAAGCCCCCGTCCCCATCAGCTATTGCAGTTCAAGCCCTCCTTCCACTCAGCCCATTTCCAGTCCTAGCCTCCTCATAGCCCATTACTAGTCCTAACCCCCCATCAGCCCATTACGTCCTAACCCCCCATCACCCTATTTCCAGTCCTAGCCCCCCATCAGCCTATTTCCAGTCTTAGCCCCCCTCCCATAGCCAATTACCAGTCCTACCCCCCCATCAGCCCATTTCCAGTCTTAGCCCCCCATAGCCCATTACCAGTCCTAACCCCCCCATCACCCTATTTCCAGTCCTAGCCCCCCCATCAGCCTATTTCCAGTCTTAGCCCCCCCCATAGCCAATTACCAGTCCTACCCCCCCCCATCAGCCCACTTCCAGTCTTAGCCTCCCCCCCATGGCCCATTACCAGTCCTAACCCCCCCCCATGGCCCATTACCAGTCTTAACCCTCCCCCCATCAGCCCATTACCCTTCCTAACCCCCCCCCTGGCCCCTTACCAGTCCTAACCCCCCCCCCATCAGCCCACTTCCAGTCTTAGCCCCCCCATAGCCCATTACCAGTCCTAACCCCCCCCCATCAGCCCATTTCCAGTCCTACCCCCCCCACTTCCAGCCTTAGCCCCCTCCCCATAGTCAATTACCAGTCCTACCCCCCCATCAGCCCATTTCCAGTCTTAGCCCCCCCATCAGCCCATTTCCAGTCCTACCCCCCCACTTCCAGCCTTAGCCCCCTCCCCATAGCCCATTACCAGTCCTAACCCCCCCCATCAGCCCACTTAGCCCCCCCCCATAGCCCATTACCAGTCCTACCCCCCCCCATCAGCCCATTACCAGTCCTAGCCTCCCCCCCCCATGGCCCATTACCAGTCCTAACCCCCCCCAGCCCACTTAGCCCCCCCCCATGGCCCATTACCAGTCCTAACCCCCCCAGCCCACTTAGCCCCCCCCCAACTGCCCATTACCAGTCGGAGCCTCCACCCCCCACGGCCGATTACCAGTCCTAACCCCCCCCATCAGCCCACTTAGCCCCCCCCCATAGCCCATTACCAGTCCTAACCCCCCCCCCATCAGCCCACTTCCATTATTAGCCTCCCCCCCATGGCCCATTACCAGTCCTAACCACCCCCCCCCTGGCCCATTACCAGTCCTCACCACCCCCCCCCCCCATCAGCCCACTTCCAGTTTAGCCTCCCCCCCATGGCCCATTACCAGTCCTAACCACCCCCCCCTTGCCCCCTACCATTCCTAACCAGCCCCCCCCCCCGGCCCATTACCAGGCCTCACCACCCCCCCCCCCATCAGCCCACTTCCAGTTTAGCCTCCCCTCCCATCGCCCATTACCAGTCCTAACCACCCCCCCCCTATCATTCCAAATTAAAATAAAAAAAAAACCAAACTGGCTGCTTCTGCCGCGGCAGCATCAAGAGCTCTGCCGCGGCAGCATCAAGAGCTCTGCCGCGGGGCCCCCCCCTGCCCGGCAGAGCCTCCGTGCATCCTCAGCAGCTTTCTTCATGTCCAAAACGCAGGCTTCTTTCAGAGCCGCGAGAGTTTCTTTTCTCGCGGCTCTCAAATGACAGCAAAAAACTCACTCAAACAACCACATTAAGAGCTTTCTCTTCCTTCGCCCCTAGATGCTGGAACAAGCTACCACCTAGTCTTAGAGCACAAAAAGACCTGTCCCAGTTCAGAAAATCCATAAAAACGCATCTCTTCCTACAACACTTCTCTCAATATACTGACCCCCCTCTCACACAAACCATTAATCACGGCTAGCCAAATAAGCTCCCGAAATCATACTACTCGATCTAGACCAAGCCTCACAAATCCTACCTTTAGAACTTGAGCATTTAAGAACCTATTGTAAATAATTGAAAATATCTGTTAATTGTTAATCCCTGTTATCCATGTTTTTATTCCTTGTTCTCTGTAAACTTAACATTTGTTTTATGTTTAAGTACAAAATTTGTTAAAATGTAAACCGCGCTGATGTCAAGAGTGCGGTATATAAAAGCTGTTAAATAAATAAATAAATAATAATATAAGGAAGGAAACTCATCCATATAAAAATACCAGGTAAAACACATAAAAGAAATAAAATGACCCAACAACTATAATATTGTAGATGCACACCTTAAGAAACAATGGGATCCTTTTGGAGAAATGTTTTAAAAAATTATATACTAAAAAAATATATTATACTACAAAAGGGGGGGAGGGGAAGAGGGAGGAAAGGGGAGGAAAAGGGGAGACGGAGGGGTTCGTAAAGATGTAAGACATTAAGAAAAATAATAAATGATAATAGCCAATGTAAAAAACACTAATAAAACCTAAATATTGTATAAAACTATTTGAAAGGTAGCCAATAGTCCCTCTCGGCAGAGTGCACACTAATATTAACTCAGTTTGTAAGCCCAAGGGATTTGCCAACCTCTAAGGATATATGTCGGCAATTGTGAAAGGTAGTCTATATGAAACGCTGGAAGGGGCACCACATTAAATATTTTAAAATGATTGAAAGCAATTAACTGTCTACTGTATAGGACACATAAAGCTTGATCCTGGAAGGGATACATCCAGGCCGTCCAGACATCCCTGGACAAGACAGGCTCCGTTGCACCTGATTCTGCATCGTGGGAGCTAGACGATCCTGCAGAAGGCAGTATCAAAGAACAAGATGGCCCAACGTGCCCCTGTTTCACCTGCAGGGACATACTCGAGTCAGCATGGCCAGACTCCTCTACTCCCGCTAGTGCACTGACAGCCTGATGGCCCCCCCCCCCCCACCGGTTTCTCTGCCGCCCGACCCTCGACGGGTCTGCTGGGGCTGAGATTGGGCAGCAGAGCAGTTCCTACCATGGCGCTTTTGCATTGGGGGGGGGGGGGGGAGGCTACTGGCCCAGGGCACAAAGGGGACCAGTGCTTATTCCACTTCCAAGGTGGAAATAAGCAGTGCATCCCTCTGGTGCTCGCCGGACGTACAGGGCCATGACCTGACTCGGTCCTGTATGTCCAGGTGACTGATCCGCCTATATTCCACCCCTGTCTCCATCTCCTCACACAGCGCCTCTAAAGCATTTAGTCATTGGAAGAAATCTTGAAGAATATCCTCTCCACCATCCTAAATCATTAAAATATCATCAGTATATCTCTTCCATAATTTGATGTTGTCGGAAAACCTATGGCAGTTCAAAAGTTTCTTTTCAAAGTTAGCCACATAGAGGTTGGCTATGTCTGGGGCCATTGAAGAGCTGACGGCTATTTATTTATTTTATTTATTTATTTAGACAGATTTGTAGCCCACCTTATCCTACAATCAAACTGGCCACATTACAAACGGAAGGTTACAAATAACATGAGGTACTGTCATAGAGCGGATGCTAATGAAAGTGAAGACTTAGAAAAAAACGCTGTCTTTCACAAAACAAATGATGTGCAGAAGATGCAATTGCCCTGCAGCGCAGCTAGAGGGAGCAGGCGAGAACTTACAGAGGCTGAGTTAACACACCCGGCTGATGATTCTGCAGAAGTTAATCAGCTGCACCTGAAAAGTAGCCCGGGGAACTCAAACGTGGAATGCCTTTATAAGCAGAAGGCTAGTGCAGGAGCAGGGGAGCTGAGACAGCCAGGAACAGCAGCCCAGCCAGGTCAAGTAGTGCAGCCAAGACAAGCAGCACGACAAGGACAGCAGGAGCTGGAAGAGGAGCAGAAAGAGCCAGAGAGAAAGACGGGCCGTGGAGAGTCAGGCCGGAGAAAGACTTGGTAGCAGGAGACCTCAGAGGTAAAGAGCTCAGAAGGAGAGAGCCATACCTGGAGAGAGGCCTACGCTCACCAGAAGACTCTGAAACAGGATTGAAAGGCTCCAGAAGGAAAGGTACTGATAGCAGAGTTACCTATACCAGGAAGCAAGGAAGTCTGGATTCCTTACCAGGTTTCCTAGGCTACAGAAAGGTCGAGCAGTGCCTAGAAGCTTCCAAGAGAAAGTCTGCCAAAGAGACTGTGTCCTGAGAGAAGTGCCTGAGAAGGAAAACTCCAGTTATACCGGCTACAGGAAGCCAAGGTATGGTGACACTTTATTCATAAAGAGAAGCTCAGCTCCTAGAAGCTCTTGTAAAGCAGATGTCCAGTGTGAAAGGAAAAGAAGCAGGCCAGAGTTTTATAAGCCAGGACATAAGGGCATAGGAACAATCCATGCTTATTTGAAAGCCCTAGAACAGCCTTGTAAGACAAGGCTGCATACTTTCCCCCTACCTGTTTAATTTATATGCAGAACAAATCATCAGAGAAGCAGGATTGTATGAAGACAACAGAGGTGTGAAGATTGGTGGAAGACTCATCAACAACCTTCGCTATGCTGATGATACCACATTACTGGCTGAAAGTGAAGATGATCTGAAACATTTGCTTCTCACAATCAAAGAACATAGTCTCAAAATGGGCCTGCACCTTAATGTAAAGAAGACAAAGATCATGACAACTGGCATAATCAACAGGTTCATCGTTGAAGGAGAAGAAATTGAAATTGTGAACAACTTTAACCTACTTGGATCAACTATCAATAAAGAAGCAACAAGCAGTCAAGAAATCAGACGACGCATTGCTCTTGGCAGAATGGCTATGAAAGACCTAGATAAGATTCTCAAGAGCAGAGATGTCTCTCTCCATACAAAGATTCGACTTGCTCAAGCCATGGTATTTTCAATAACATCATATGGATGTGAAAGCTGGACAGTGAAAAAGATAGACAGGAAGAAAATTGATGCCTTTGAATTATGGTGCTGGCGGCGAATACTGTGTATACCATGGACTGCCCGAAGAACAAACCAGTCGGTACTAGAGGAGATCAAACCTAAGCTTTCTTTAGAAGCTCAGATGACAAGACTTCGACTTTCATACTTTGGACACATCATGCGAAGAGAGAGATCATTAGAGAAAGACATTATGCTTGGCAAGATAGAAGGTCAACGCAAAAGAGGAAGGCCAGCAATGAGATGGATCGATACAATAACAGCAGCTACGGGTACCAGTCTGTCAACAATGAGCCGCCTGACTGAAGACCGAACACAATTTAGGATAGCTATCCAGAGGGTCGCCATGAGTCGACTCCGACTCGATGGCACTTAACAACAACAACAGAACAGCCTTACTGGAAACAAGGGAACAGAAACAGTGACTGGCAAACTATAGCGGCCAGGGAAAGCTCCAAGTCAGAGGGAGATAACAATGACCCAGAGCCCATGCAGATAGCGCTTGAGGACCCTATTCTCTTATCTCAAGATGAATTAATGAATTGCTCCATTTGTATTTCGGGCAGTTTTGAATCACTCCCTGAACTGTGATTTATACAGACATTGCTTTGAGAATACTCATGTTTGTGCTGAATGAAAGAGGAATGCTCTCTCCTTTGTTTTGCTCTAAAGTTTGAAAGAATCCTGGGTTAGATTCTACAAGCAACTGTGAAGTTTGTAACAGTTTACCTCTTTACTTATGTTGTGGTGGAAGCCTGAAAAGAAGGACTTTCTGTATTTCTGTATCTCAGCGAACCTTTTGCGTTAAAAGGGAAATAAAAGCCTTATTTGCCCTCTACTTGGCATACACAATTTATTCACATAAGGAGTAGGACTACAAAGACCAAGATACCCTTGGCCTTAAAAAGAGCCCTCAACTCCCAGAAAATAATAATATGCTCAACCTACCCTTACAGCCACTGGCCACCAGGGGGGGTTGATGACAGTACATAAAACATTATACATAACACTAAACAAAACTAAGACGAGTTGATGTAAGTAATAGTAGACCAAATGGTAGAAACTATTGATTGTCTACTAGCTCATATGTTCCTGCAAAAAGCAGGGTTTTTAGGGCTTTACGAAAATCTTTAATATCACTCATAGTCCTCAGGTCCATTGGGAGAGAGTTCCAAAGTCAGGACGCCAGTAATGAAGGAGCTCTTCTTGAAGTCACTTGCTTGGTTTTACAATATCCAGCAGGAGTGCCAATTCTATTGTCATTATTATTGTTTCTTCTTGGCCTATTAATAATATCCCTTATTATAATACTCTACAGTGCATCTGCTGATAGATGATTATATATTCTAAAGATAATCAAGAGTGTTTTGAATTTAGATCTGACATAAACTGGAAGCCAGTGCAACTGCTGTAAGACAGGGGAGATATCTGTTCTTGCAGTACCAGTGATGATGCGTGCAGCGGTATTTTGAACCATCTGGAGAGGGTGTAAAGTCTGTTGAGGGAGGCCTTGATACAGCAAATTTCCTTAATCTACGAGGGGGGTAATGAGTGCTTGACACACTGTACGGAAATGGTCTTGATGGAGTAACGGCTTGAGCTTTCTAATAATCTTTAAACGATGATAGGCCTTGTTTGCAGTCCTAGCAATATGAGATTTAAGGTTCAAAGCCTTGTCCAATATTATGCCTAGGTATTTGACCTCATTCTTAACTACAATGGATCTATCTAGTAAGTTAATAGTTTGCGGTGGAATGAAATTGGGGTTTCTAGTAACGAACATTGCCTCTGTTTTATCATAATTAAGTGTAAGGTTATTATCTGAAAGCCAGGTACTCATGTCTTGGAGGCATCTAGAAATTGCTGATGTGTCAAGTGATTGTAAGACTATTGGAGCATATACCATGATGTCATCAGCATAGAGGTTATAATGGAGCTTGTGAAGTTTAATGATGTTACATATAGGTTGAATATAAATATTGAAAAGTATAGAAGACAAAGCTGAACCCTGTGGTATTCCTTGGATAATAGGGAATTGCAAGGATTTTTTTTGGTCACATTTGACTTGCTGCATACGGCCTTCCAAGTAGGAGGTGAACCAATTCAGAGTATTCTTTCGTAAATCTATATGATATAAACGTTGCAGTAGCTTAGAGTGAGATACTGTGTCAAAAGCAGCCGAGATATCCATTAATACTAGCAGGAATCCCTTCTTAATGCCATCTATACCTCTTAAAAGATTATCAAAGAAGGAAGTGAGTAAGGTTTTGACATTGTGTTGTGGTTTAAAACCATGCTGGTAAAAGGTTATATATGGATATACTCTTGATTTGTTTATAAAACAGTCCTCTAAAACAAAAGTAGTTCTCCATGAGTGCCAAAGATGCCAATTGTGCCAGATAAATGGTTAGTGTGCGGACAGGATGAGGCCTGTCTAAAAGAACATCAGTTAAGATGTAAATATCTGCCTTTTGGGAAACATTTGTGTACAATGTCACTATGTCCATTGTCACGAGAGTCAGTTGGTCATAGTAGCCAATGAATTAGCTCAATATATTGACCATATGAGTCCCTGACATAAGAAGGTGCTTGAGCCACAAAAGGTCTGAGGAACATGTCCAGGAATTTTGAAACATGTTCAAACAAAGAACCAATGGCGGAAATTATTGGACGTCCAGGAGGATCCACAAATGATTTATGTATCTTTGGCAGTATATAAATTGTCAGTATTACTGGATGCATCACAGTCAAAAAATCAAATTCTTTCAGGGTAAGATATTCCACATCCCATCCAATGAGTAACAGATTATCCAGACTAGTTTTAAGGGGCACTGTGGGGTCCCTGTCTTGTCTCTCTTGTTAGGAACTGGGGAACATTCTGGGGAAAGGAGAGACTTTTCTGAAGGGATGGGCTCCACCTTAATTGGGGTGGAACCAGGCTGCTGGCATTAACCTTTAAAAAGGAGATAGAGCAGCTTTTCAACTAGATAATAGGGGAAAGCCAACAGTCGCTCAAGAGCGCATGGTTTGGAATGATGTATCCATGAAGGATACTAGCAAAAGATTGAAGTTAGTGCATATCAACCCAAATGCCCTCAAGTACAGAGCAGACAGAGCTTATAGATTCCAAATTATACTGCCTATCGATAACCAGATTAATATGAATAAAATATGACCTCTAAAATGTTTGCATGCAAATGCCAGAAGTCTTAAAAATAAGATGGGAGAGTTAGAATATATAGCATTAAATGAGAGGTTAAATATGATTGGTATCTCAGAGCCCTGGTGGATGGAGGACGACCAGTGGGGCACTGTGATACCTGGATACAAATTATATCACAATGATAGAGTAGATCAAATTGGTGGAGGGGTTGCACTCTATGTTAGAGAGGGCATTGAGTCACACAGGATTAAAGTTTTCCAGGAAACAAAATACACTGTAGAATCTCTATAGACTGAAATTCCATGTAAAAAGGGGAAGGCGATGGCAGTGGGGGTGTATTACCGACTGCCTGGCCAGAATGAACAAAAGGATGATGAAATGCTCAAAGAAATCAGGGAAGCTATTATTATTTATAGCACAGTAATAAAAATGGGTGATTTCAATTACTCTGGTATCGACTGGGTCAATGTCACAGCAGGACATGCAAGGGAGATAAAGTTTCTAGATGAACTGACAAGAGAGGAAGCCATTTTGGACCTAGTCCTTAGTAGTACACAAGATCTGTGCAAGACATAAGGGTGTTGGGGCCACTTGGCAATAGTGATCATAGCATTCAATTCACATTCAAAGCAGTAAATAGTCTCTCCCCCACATCATTAACTGAACTCATCAAATCCATAGCCCCGAATAGATCAAGGAGATCTACTGCAGTAAATTCGCTAATGGTTCCCCGCGAACTTACTAGAAGCACCTCAGCAACAGCAAACCGGGCTTTCAGCCTTCGTGCCCCTAAACTCTGGAATGCACTACCGCCAGATATCAGAGCAATCAACAGCCTACTGCAATTTAGAAAAGCCCTCAAACACTACCTATTCCTTAAATACTTCTCAGTGAGTGCAGAGGCACGACCCCTCTCTGTGAATCATGGACACACCGATTCACCTATTGAACCAGAATTCCCCACATAGAAAGGTTCCACAGACCTTTGGCAGAAGGTTCTACGTGCCTGTCTTCTATCTCATCTGCGCTATCTTTTAAGATGTTAATAGTTCACTGTTATATTTCCGTTATTCTTAATCACATTGTTAACCAGGTTGTATGACCCCATGTACTGATTTTACCCTGTTATCCAAGTTTTATTCCCCTGTTTACTGTAACTCAGACGCTTGCTTATGGTGCTGAATTTTTGTTTGATGTAAACCGCGCTGATGCCAAAGAGTGCGGTATATAAGAGATGTAAATAAATAAATAAATAAATAAATAAATGATCATGTTTTATTTCATAAATGGAGAAAGGACAGCAAGGAAATCCACAGTACTACCTTATAACTTTCAAAAGGGAGAGTGATAAACTGATGAAAATAGTTAAGAAAACATAAGCACTGGCAAGTTAGATTCAAGCAATTGATAAGGCAGGTAAAGAAAGAATTTGAGAAAAAAAATAGCCGTGGAAGCAAAAACATATAATAAAGACTTTTTCAAGTACATTCATAGCAAAAAAAACCAAAAACCTGTGAGAGAGTCAGTTGGACTATTAGAGGATAGAGGAGTAAAAGGGGCACTAAGGGACAAGGCTATAGCAGAGAGACTGAATGAATTCTTTGCTTCGGTTTTTACTGAAGATGATATAGGGAAGTTATCCATGACTGAAATGGTAGTTAAAGGTGATGCATTTGAAGACTTGAAAGAAATATTGATAAACCGGGAAGATACATTACAACTATTTGATAAACTAAACAGTAACAAATCACCTGAACTGGATGGTATACACTCGAGGGTGTTGAAAGAACTGAAATATCACTAAAATCATCTGTAGTACCTGAAGATTGGTGAATGGCCAATGAAACGCCAGTTTTTAAAAAGGGTTCCAGGGGTGACCTGGCAAACTACAGGCTGGTGAGCCTGACACCAGTACCAGGAAAAATGGTAGAAACCATTATAAAGAACGAAATTACTGAACATGTAGGATGATGAGAATATTCTGGTTGCCTCAGGTGGTCCTCTCCAACAATCTTACCCAATGTATGGTGGCCCCCTCAAAGAATGTTTCCACAATAGATATTGGTATTAAGGGGCTAGCTCAGATCCCGGCAGGCTTAATTAAGTGACGAGTAGAGCAGGACTGACAGTAAAGCTAAACGCTGCTTATGCAGCTTTGGCTAATAAGATTATGTTAATATTCACTCATGGGTTTTTCCTTCCCTTATATAGCCTCCTAGCAAATGGCCAAGAGCCAACTGAAGCATTTGTTGATAGCAGGTTCAAGGTAATGGAAGCTGCTCAACCGTCTGCCTTTCTAAGGTTCCCTTCACAATCCTATACACTAGGTCCTTTTAAGCTGTGAAGAATAACAGAGATCTCTCTGGGTTCCTAGTCTAGGGATTGGCTTCCCATCTAATTATTTGAACTTACTTATGGGCAAACTTACCCAAGGTCACAAAGAACTGCAGCGGGATTTGAAACTTGGTTGTCAGCCTGTTTCTCTAACCACTAGGCTACTCCTCACTCTACCACCTTGTATCTTCAGATCATGTTTTCTGTTTTGATGAAGTGCCTTAAAACCTTTTAAGTTTATAAATGTCTACTGTATATCATATCTGCCAGTCTCACCTCTCCTGTAGGGTATATATATAGATAGGGGGAGAAATTATGGGGGGGGGGGGGCTCTTCAAAAGAAAAGAGATGAGTCCATGGGACTGTTATTTGCAGGAAAGAAACAGTGAAGTGATCTTACAGTGTAGAGAAGGGGGATAGAGCCCATAGGAGTGTTTCACGGAGAAATGGAACAGTAAGGGGATCTTCGAGTGTGTATGTGGGGGAGAGAGCTCATAGTCATTGGATGTATTTCAGTGATAGGATCTTACAGTGTAGAGTGAGGGGAGAGAAGCCATAGGAGTGTTGCATGGAGGAAAAAGACAGAGGTTATGAGATAGAATTTGTGGCCTGGATGCTGTTGCTAGGCCTCGTTACTATGGTAATGGGATCCAGATGCAGGTGTGCATAATAGGCAGTGATTGACTCTGAATACATCACATCAATGGAAGAAAAGCTAGAGACACTCTGAAAGCAGCTCAGTGTAGTTAGAAAAGTAATTGTCACCAATTAGGAAGAATTTCAAGGGATTAAAATACGTTTTCTTTGTGCTGTCAAAGTGACTGATTATGAATCTTAGCGAGCAGCAGAAGGAAGGCTGTGTGGCTATCCCAGTGTAAACGATGCCAGACGTGGCACAGACAAAATAAACCATAAACAAAATTTAAAAATAGAACAAAAAGAAACCTGGTGTAGGCTCTTGGCCCCTCTCAACTCCCCTTCCACACAAGCTGTGCTTCTAGTTTTGCTGAAACCCTCCCGCCCCACAGCTGCAGGAGTGAGCCACCGCGCTTCATGCCTCACTGCTGCCATATTTCAAACTGGCACCAGCTGACCTGAACTCAATCACATTCTGGCTTCTGGCACATTTGGACTTGGCAGTTATGGGATATAACACAGGGAAGTGATCACAGAGGGAGGGGGATTATGTTAAAAATTATCAGCAGGAGCAATGCTCACTATGAAACAAAACAATTAAAAACATGTTATCATTTCCCTTTTGTTTCATTTAGAAAATAAAGCAAAATTGAATAGAAAATGTCAACAACATTTTCTCTTTGACTTTTTATTTTCTGTTTGTTGTTAAGTGCCGTTGAGTTGGTGTCGACTACTGGCAACCCTCTGGATAGTTGACCTAAATTTTGTTCAGTCTTCAGCCAAGCGGCTCATTGTTGATGGGGTGGTATCCATAGATGCTGTTATTGTATCGATCCATCTCATTGCCAGCCTTCCTCTTTTACAGTGACCTTCTACCTTGCCAAGCATTACAGTATGTCTTTCTCCAATGATCTCTCTCTTTGCATGATATGTCCAAAGTATGAAAGTCAAAGTCTTGTCATCTGAGCTTCTAAGGAAAGCTTAGGTTTGATCTCCTCTAGTACTGACTAGTTTGTTTTTCGGGCAATCCACGGTATACGCAATATTCTTCACCAGCACCATAATTCAAAGGCATAGATTTTCTTCCTATCTATCTTTTTCACTGTTTATTTATTTATTTAACAATTTTTATATACCTTCTTTCTACAAGTCAAGACGGTTTACATAGAACATTTAGTGGCAGTATGTTTCAACTGCTTACATGGAACAAGGTAACGATGGATACATATGATAACGAGAAGAACTAATTACAATGATCAATGATCAACTATTTACATATGTATTTACATATGTATTTATCTTTTTCACTGTCCAACTTTTGCATCCATATGACGTTATTGAAAATACCATGGCCTGGACAAGTCAAATCTTTGTATGGAGAGAGACATCTCTGCTTTTGAGGATCTTGTCTAAGTCCTTTATAGCCATTCTATCAAGAGCAATACGTCATTGGATTTCTTGACTGCTAGTCCTTTCTTTATGATTATTGATCCAAGTAAGTTAAAGCTGTCAACTATTTCAATTTCTTCTACATCCATGATGAACTTATTGATTTTGCCAGTTGTCAGGATCTTTGTCTTCTTAATGTTAAGGTGCAGATCCATTTTAAGACTATATTCCTTGATCTTGAGAAACAAATGTTTCAGATCATCTTCACTTTCAGCCAATAATGTGATATCATCAGCACAGCGAAGGTTGTTAATGAGTCTTTCACCATTCTTCACACCTCTGTTGTCTTCATATAATCCTGTTTCTCTGATGATTTTTTCTGCAAATAAATTAAAGAGGTAGAGGGAAAGTATGCAGCTTTGTCATACATCTTTGCTGATTTTAAACCATTCTGTTTCTCCTAGTTCCATTCAAACTCTTGCTTCTTGATCAATGTAAAGGTTGTGCAAGAGAACGATCAGGTGTTCTGGTATACCCATGCTTCTTAATGTGGTCCAGAGTTTCTCATGGTTTACACAGTCAAAAGCCTTGCTGTAGTCAATAAAACACATATGGATATCCTTTTGGTATTCTTTTGTCTTTTCAAGGATCCATCTCACATCCACGATAATGTCTCTCGTTCCTCGCCATTTCTTGAACCCTGCTTGCACTTCATGCAGTTCTCTTTCCAAGTATGGTTGTAGTCTCTGCTAATGATCTTAAGTAGAATCTTGCTGGCATGTGGGATCAGAGTGATTGTGCGATAATTTCCACAGTCACTTGGTCACCTTTCTTCAGTATTGGTATAAACACAGATCTTTTCCAGCCAGTTCGCCATGAATTTGTCTTCCAAATTTCCTGACAGAGCCTTGTAAATATGGTAACAGCTTCATCCGATTGCTGTAATACTTCAATGGGAATGCCATCAATGCCCAGTGCTTTGTTCTTTGATAAGGCTTTCAATGCTGCTTCGACTTCTTCTTTCATCACTAATGGTTCCTGATCATAAGGTACAGGTTGAAATGGCTATTGGTCCACTTGATCTTCATCATATAATGATTCTGTATATTCTTTCCACCCTTTCTTGATCTTCTCAGCATCATTCAACATGAATCCTTGAGCATCTTGTAGCATTCCAAATCAAGACTGGAATTTTTTCTTTAACTCTTGTAACTTTAGAAAAGCTGTTCTTGTTTTTCCTCTAATAGCTTCTGATTCTATTTCCTTGCATATGTTATTGTAGTACTTCTCCTTGTCTTATCTTGCTGCATGTTGGAAATCTCTGTTGAATTCTGCAATTGCCTCTTTCTCCTATGACTTTAGCTTCTCAGCGTTTCTGGACAATTTTCAGAGTTTCTTCTGTCATCCATTTTGGCTGTTTTTCCTTTTTCACCTTGAGTAGAGACTTCTTGTTTTCTTCCAACACAATCTTCTTTATGCCATCCCATAACTCTTCTGGAACTCTATCATTTGTATCTAAAACAGCAAATCCATTTTTCAGGCAGCTTTTAAATTCCAGTGGTACATTCTCAAGGTCATATTTTGCTACATTCATGAGTGGCTTGCTCTTTTTCAACTTCAGCTTGAGTTTGTATTCTTGTAATTGGCGATCTGTACCACAGTCAGCTACAGGTTTTATCTTTGTTGATGTTATTGAGCTTTTCTATCATTGCCTTCCACAGATGTAGTCAATTTGATTTCTGTACAATGTCTTTTTCGACACAGAAAGTACCTCTATACTGTGGGCTAGTCTCCAAGGAATCTATGTTGATAGTGTCTTTTATAAGCTATGGGCCCGATATCGAGTTGGGTAGGCTATGTGCCACCGCAGCGCATAGCCTGCCCGCCTATCCATTTAACCCAGATTTTCACTTACGTGCCAGCGAAAGTGAAAATCCGGGTAAGCCTGCATGCCCCGGCAGCCGCAGAGGAAAAAACCTCATCTATCTTTAAAGCTCAGAGGGCTATGCGGGTAGCATCAAATATTTCTGCTACCTATGTGGCCCCGTCCTCCACCCTCCCTCCACAGATAGCACCTGGGTGTGTTAGTGACTTAGCCAGGATTATCCGAAGGTTACTACCCGTGTAGGTGCCCTTTGAATATCCCGGATAAAGCCCTTACATGGGTAACTAAGAAAGTTACCTGTGTAAGGGCCTTTTAATATCAGACCCTATATCTTTAATTTTGACTTTGTTTTTTATTTTATGAAAGCTTTTGCTGGTGTATGGGGAGGAGTGTCCTGCCTCACTCTGACATTTTAGATCTGTCCCTGTGCGGCTTTTTTTCTACCCGCACTTGTGCAAGGTTGATGGTAAGGTCTGAGAGCTGCCGCAGTAAGGGATTTAAATGGTATTTTTTTAAAATTCACGAGTGCAATAAGCTTTCTAGTACTCTCATGCCTACACAGGTCTTCATCACTATAGGGCTCATTCCATCCCTGATGTCCAGTCCCTCTGTACATCCGATCTGAGATGGACATACAGAGGGGATCGCGATTCTGATCCCGCGGGGGATGTCTAGGCCTGCGGGATCGGAATCGCGATCAGTCATGTACATGCAGGCCGGGACTGCGATTCAGTCTGGCCCGCAAATACATGACAAGCCCGACTAACTCAATCAGGGCTTTAAAATGTAGCCGCGGCACCATGGCGTCCAGTTGCCATGACATCACGGCTCCATTCAAAAGCCACGATGTCGGCCGCCAGATAAAAGTGCTTATTCCCTGCAGCCCGACCCCCGATCTGATCTTCTAAAGCCAGGGTTGGGCTGCGGGGAATATCCTCTGGCCCCCCCCCCCCATCCTATCTGCACCCCGGCATAAAAAAAAAAAAAACATGTACAGGCAAGTTATTCCACCTCCAAGATGGAATAACCTCTCCACACATGTCACTGGCCCTGGACGTACAGGGCCGACATTAGAATCGGCCCTGTACGTTCAGGGCCAGCGACCGCCCACCGCCCTTCCAGACTCTGCCCCCAAGTTGCCCCTTCCCTGCCCCCATCTAACTTCCCTACAGAACCAGCGGGGAGGTTAGACGCTGGCGGGGGAAGCTTAAGAGTCTACATCAGGCCTGGGCATTATTTAAATATACTCTCTTGGAAGTCCAGACCAGATGTATTCCACTCTTAAGAAAGATGGAAGAAGGCCAAACGACAGGTCAAAGAGCTATTATAGCTAAGAGAAAATCCTTCAGAAAATGGAAAAAGAGCCAAATGATGAAAACAGGAAACATAAGTACTAGCAAGTTAAATGCAAGGCATTCATAAAGCAGACAAAAGGAGAGTTTGAAAAGGTTACTGTGGAAGAAAAAGTGCATAATAAAAACTATTCAATTACATTTGGAGCAAAACACCTGTGATAGAGTCAGTTGGACCATTAGATGAGAGAGGGGTAAAAGTGGCACTAAGAGAGGACAAAGCCATAGCGAAGAGACTGAATGAATTCTTTACTGAAGAAGATGTAAGAAACTTACCCATGCCAGAAATGATATTCAAAGGTGATGTCTCAGAGGAATTGAACAAATCTTGATAAATCAGGAAGATGTATTATAGCTATTTGCTAAATTAAAGAGCAGCAAATCACCTGGACCAGATGACGAACATCTCAGGGTGGTGAAAGACCTGAAATATGAGACTGCAGACCTACAGTGGTGTGCAAAAGTCTGGAATCACTTGTAAATTTGACGTTTTTTCCAACTTTGTGACCTTATATCTTAATTTCTTTTTCCTCCCAGTGGCTTTTTCTTTGTATCTCATGATAAGTGATAGATTTGGCTATTAGGGCCAACTTTTAGTATTGGTTTGGCCCTTATTTTCTGAGTTTGTTCCCCATAGCTGTCCTGTTGATAGATTTTCTGTGAAAATCGCGTAATGTACATCGTTGGCCAGCGATATATTATTGTAAGTATGCTTTAAAATATTATGAATGCACGCCAGGTTTCCTTCAAATTAATGTATGTGGCCTTGAAAAAGGCCGTTTTTATGTGTCAGTGATGGCTCAGTATTTGATGGGCCACCCTTTGTTCTTGATTCTTGATCACCTGACTGCACCTTGTCGGCATTGAATGAACCAGTCTGACAAGGTGATCATTTTATTTTATTTATTTCTTATATACCACGCTATTATAATCAGTGCGGTTTACATTTGAACAGAACATACAAGAATGTAACAAGTTACATCAAATTTTTACATTGAACAGGGAAAGTAAACATGGAGGAAAAACCGAGGGAAACTATGTACAGATTATATACAAATTATATACAAATTATGGATACTCTTATGAAGAAAATCTAGAAAACTTTACCTAGAGGCCTGGGCTCATGGGTCAGAGAAGCAGATAGGGGAAAAAGTTGGTTAACCATTATCTACAGGAGGATGATCTAAGGGACGGGCTAGGTAGGGAGGTAAGGTGATGGCAGTATGAATATCAAGATTGGTGTCAGGGTAATGTTGTAAGAATAGGTGGTGTTTGAGGGCTTTTCGGTTTGAGATGGCCCGGATTTCAGCAGGGAGGGCATTCCATGCCATAGGTGCAAAAATGGAGAAGGCTCTACTTGCTGTTGACTTCCTGCATTTTATCAATAATTTTGGGACTTCGAGTGTATTCATCGATGTGGATCTCTTGGTTCTGTTGTCTGGTGTGCTGTGGAGAAGTTCACTGATGGGCGTGGGGGGATGGTTCTTAAGGGCCTTGAATGTCATGACCAGAGACTTGAAATGGATTCTGGCCTGCAGTGGAAGCCAGTGTAGGTTCTTTAGAACTGGCGTTATGTGGTCTGATCTTGAGAGCCCTGCCAGTACCCTTGCAGCTGAGTTCATGGCAAGTCGTAGCGGGTTAAGAGTCGACTGTGGAAGTCCGAGTAGGATAATGTTAGCAAAGTCGAGGTGTGGGATGACTAAGGTTTGTAAGATTGAATGGTAGTCAGGGAAGTCAAGAAGTGGGCGGAGATGGCGTAGTGATCGGATCTTATGATATATTGCTTTAGTTGTGTTTATGACATGTGCTGACATGTCAAGACGCTGGTTGAGGGTGATGCCCAGGTAGCGAATTATAGATTTGGACTTCAGTTCAATGCTATTGACTAGAAGTGAGGAAGGTGGCGTGAACTTCTGGTTTCGCAAGATGAATAGTACATCTGTTTTGCTGTGATTAATACGTAGATTTTGAGAGAGGAGCCAATCTGCTACCGCTTCAAAGCATCTTGTAATTGGAGAAAAGTCAGGTTGATCAATTTTAAACTGTGTGTACATGAGGATGTCGTCTGCATATGCAAGGCATTGGACGTTGAAGGAACGGATTAAAGTGCAAATGGGCTGCATGTAGATGTTAAACATTAATGCAGAGAGGGAAAATCCCTGAGGTACACCTTGCTTCAGTGAGAATGGTTCAGAGGTCTTGGAACCTGCTCTGACTTGTTGCCATCTGTTACACAAATAGGATTCACACCAGGCTAGTGCTGAGTCTTGTAGTCCTTTATCTTTGAGGTGAAATAAAAGTGTTTCGTGATTCACTGAATCGAAGGTGGCTGCTATGTCTAAGAAGATAATGACGAATCCATGGTTGATATTGTCAATTCCTGTGATTAGGTTGTTGAAGAGGGTTGTGAGGATGGTGTCCACGCCGTGAGCTTCCCTGAAGCCATGTTGGGATGGGTCTAATGGTGCAACAGTATCAACATGGTGTTGGATTTGCCGCTGGACTACCTTCTCCATAATTTTGGCAAGCAGTGGGATGCTCGAAATTGGTCGGAAGGACTCAACTTTAGATGGATCGAGTCTACTATTCTTTAACAGGGGGCAGATTGATGTGTATTTTAAGCTTTGAGGGAAGGATCCTGTTGTGAGTGATTGATTCAAGATTCTGCATATAGTTGGGCTGAGGTCATGGCACAGCTCTTTAATTCAGCTAGCAGGGCAAGGATCGTTGGGGGCAGTGGTGAGGTTAATAGATGAGATGATATCTAAAATTTCTTTGTTGGATACCTTGGAGAATGACAGCAGAGGGGTTGGTTGGGGGGGGGGGGGTTCCGTGTGGGGTGGAGGTAGATAATATGGTTGCATTCATGTTGTACTTGGTCTGTATCATCTTTGATTGAAGGTAGTTAGAATAGTCTTGCGGCTGGGGCATGGTTGGTTGGGCTAGTGCTGGATCGCCAGTTAGTGACTTTACAATGTTGAATAATTCGTGAGGTTTGTTCAATGATCGCCTTAGTAATTCTGAGTGATACTGTTTTCTTTTTTCCATGGTTTTTTGTCAGTGGGCTTTGTGATAAGGAAGCTTATCATAGCTCAGGAAGGAGCTATAGTAAAGGTGAAGTGACTCTGAACAAGCAACCTGTCAGTTCTGGTAGAAATAAGAAAACAGAATTTTCCCATAAAAGACTACCAGTCCCAGAATGCACCAGGTTTCCAACAGCCATTAGAGGAGCTGAAGTGAGGAAACGTGTGTTCAATCAAGAGGGCTATGAGGTAATCCCCAAGCACTCATCTCAAAGGGCAGGGCCTGATTCAGCACAGCTGCGCTGTGTTAGGGTGGAGCACTCATCTAAGCAGAATAAAGGTAGAGTTTATTCTACAGAGAATTATCCTCATCCTCAGGATCAGCTTGGAGATCCTCATCTTGGACATCTTCATCATTGGGAGGATCATCAGAAGCAGAAGCCAAACTGGACGGACAGAGAGGGCAAGAAACCCTTTGGAAGAAAGAAGAGAAAAGCCTTTGGGAGGTCTAAAGGAGTCCAGAGCAGTACGTATACTGGAAGGCATTCCAAGGGCCAGCATACACCATTGGACTGGGGAAAGCCAGAGGAATGGTGCTGCAGGGCTAGGAATCTCCAGACGGTACCTGTGAGGGAGACGGCTGCACGGGGAAGGGACCCTAAGACCCGTGCCAGAAGGTATGTGAAGAGAGAGATCCAGTGTCCAGGGATCTGGATTGGAAGGCTGGACATAAGAACTGGACTACATACTGGTCAGGCTATTTAGAGAGGAACTCTAACAGCAATGGAAGCTCAGGTATGAACACTGATCTATGCTCTAGCTATAACCTTGAAAGACAGCAGGGAAACAAGTATTCTCCTGAAAGTGCTCCATTGAGAAATTCCTCTGTGCCAATCCCTGATATTGAACCCATGATTGTTGAAGAAGGGGAAGGAGAAGTCTTAGATACAGGCTGTGAATATATGGATTGCTCTCTGTCTAAACTCCTTTGGTAATTTTCTGTTACAAAGTACAGCAACCATCACAAAGAAATACAAACTTGTTCTTTAATCTACTCAGAAAAGCTCCTGAGTAGGATTTTGGGCCACGCAGTAGAAAGCAAGCCAGCTAAGGGGTTTCAGCTGGATAACTGCTAGCAATTGAGCCTTACCTAATTGCTTGTGAGCTCTGAGGGAATCACTTCTGAGTCTATGTGTGAAGATATAAGAAGTTAACCTGAAAAGAACAGTTTTTCCCTTCTTTGTGGGTTTTGCTTGTTGTTTGAAACACTGCTAAGAAAATATTAGCTAAAGCCTACAGAAAAGACCAGTTTGTTGCCAATCAGGTCTTTATTCTTTTCATTTGATTGCCTGACAAGTTCATCTGTTGTTTTCCTGATTTTGTTTTTCTAAGTTTAACACTGAAAGCAAGTATCCTGTTTTATGTGCTACCAAGCATATCTGTGTTGGGAGAAATAACCCCATAAATAAATATCTTATTGGCTTTACACTCAAGCACAACTAATTATTGTGAGTGGCTGTGTCTGGTGTGAATGGACTGCATTTCCCACAATCCCTTGCAAATCATATTGATATATGCACTTGCCAAGACTGTGAACATTCTCACCCAGGCAGCCGTCTGACAGCTTGCAGGTGAGTGGAGTATGCACCAAGTGCCTCAGGAGTCCGGGTGTGGCACCATTGTCTCTCGAGCTTACATAGGTGGAGGAGCGATGCTCACAGATCCTGGGAGTACCATGGTGAGTGTTCACATTTCGCACGGTTCATGTTGATGGATGGTAGGCAGGCGGCCGCTCTAAGGGTGTCATCCCAATTGGATACCAGTTCATCTGGATCGAGGGATTCATTGGCAAGTAGAGGTAGGATCTTCTTAAGAGCCTTATCCTTAACAAGGGGTTGAAAGCGTGTTGTTACCGTTCTAGTAGGGGAACGTGCTTTGTTGCTGGAAATGCTGAGATCGTTGGTGGGTATGTGAAATAGGAGTAAATGATCGTCGGACCAGGGTACAGGTGTTATGGAGAGTAGCAAGCTCTGGGAGGGATTGACGGCAGTCTGTGGTACAAAGATCAAGTCCAGTATACCACCCTTGTTATGAGTAGGGAAGTTGATGAGTTGCGTGTAGCCCAGCTCATTCATTGCATCAATGAATGCTGTTGAATGCATATCATGTAGGGAGGGCAAGTTGAAATCTCCCATCAGGAAATTTAGGGCGCGTGGGTTGGTGGAGTTGCAAGCTAGGTCGATTATTGATGGGAGGTCATCTGGAGATGAAGTTGGGGCTCGGTACAGTAGGTTAATTGAACAGTGTTCATTCAATATGGATATTATGTCAAGACAGGTTGAGCTAGTGGTATTGCTTAGTGTGAATTGAAGTTCGGATCTGGCAAAGATGAGTGTTCCACCTCCCCTCTGGTGGGTCCTATGGCAGGCAAAGATCGAATAACCGGGTGGTGACATCTGGTTGATTGGAGCATTATCATAGTTGGATAACCAAGATTCAGTTATCATTAGGATATCAAGGTCATGTATGGTTATAAGGTCATTGATTGCAGGCCATTTTGAGCATGTTGATCTGGCGTTGATAAGCGCACATTTGAGTAACTGTTGGTAGTTGTATTTCTCAGTTTGGATCCTTTTAAAGTCCTGTAAGGGGATGTGTAGAAGGTGAGGATGAAGGGCACTGGCTTTTGTTGAATGTTGACGGGGGTTTTCAGACCATCTTCTGCTGTTGTTGTAGAGGATTGGGATATGACTGATGCCAGGACTAAATGCGTGTGATAGGTTGGGGGCCCAAGAGGTAAGGAGGAGAAGGAATACGGATAAGATTGGAGGCATTTTTGGTGTTCTATGTGAGACAGCTACTTTGGGTGGAGGGTTAATACGTTTGAGTGCAGGATTTAAGTTTGATACCAAGATACAAGTTAAGGCAATAGTAGTAGGGAATATAACAATGTAACAGTAATGTATCAAAACTGTATCAGTAGTGTAGCAAATCAGTACTGTAGCAAAAATGAGTACTGTAGCAAAACTGTATCAAAACTGTATCAGTACTGTAGCAAGTTACGGTAGGTCAGAGCATATAGTTGCAAAGATTGAGAGCTATTCACAGCATGATATCTAGGTAATAAGCAAATCTACGATTTAAAGCAAGGCAATTTAGCTTTGGAGGGAACAAGGTAAAAGAAGTCCCTGATGGAGTATCCGCATTTAAATGAAGGGATTTACCTCATAGAACAGTGGTGTCCTTCTTTTTAATTAGCGAAGTGCCTCAGAGGGTCGGTGGATAATTCTTCAGGAAATGTGTTGGTGTGGTGGGCTGGTTTTGCTGGATCAGTGAGGTAAGGGAATCAGGAGGGCCGCCGCCTAAGGGCCATGCCAAAGGGCCCTCTGGCGAGGCCCGACAGGCGCGGGCCCGCCTGATGGCGGCTGCCTTTTGAGTTCACCGCTCCTCCTTCCACAGCTCCGATTGGGCTGGAGACCCCTGAGCGGGAAGGTGGCTGCCCCGCTCAGGTGTGCTCGACCCCGATCGGGGAGCACAAGATGGGATGCGCGGTGATTTGATCCAGCCCACCCGATGGCAGCTGCCTTTTGAGTTCGCCACTCCTCCTTCCACAGCCCCGATTGGGCTGGAGACCCCTGAGCGGGAAGGTGGCTGGCCCGCTCAGGTGTGCTTGACCCCGATCAGGGAGCACAAGATGGGATGCGCGGTGATTTGATCCGGCCCGCCCGATGGCGGCTGCCTTTTGAGTTCACCGCTCCTCCTCCCACAGCCCCGATTGGGCTGGAGACCCCTGAGCGGGAAGGTGGCTGGCCCGCTCAGGTGTGCTTGACCCAGATCGGGGAGCACAAGATGGGATGCGCGGTGATTTGATCCGGCCCGCCCGATGGCGGCTGCCCTTGAGAAAATTCACTATAAAGGACAGAAATACTTCCTCTTTCTCTCTCTCTTCCTCTATTCATCGGACATGAAGGACAGGAGGCTCTGATAATCAATTCTCTTCACCCCTCCCCCCTCTCTCTCTCTCTCTCTGATCTCTCTCACACACATGCACACACATAGAGTCTTTCATATACTCTATTCTCTCTCACACTTCACACATGCACACACACACACAGATTCATTGATGTACACTGAAGCAGCTTTTTAACAACCACTATATAACTCTGTTCTGTACCTATGTAATAAGCCTATTTCTACATAAAGACCTGTTTCCAAGCCACACCTGGTTGGTTGTCTTATTTGTGCTGCTTACTCTACTGTCTCTGTGAAATGAACCCAGGACCAAACGGAGAATAGACCAGAAGATTACAATTCAGAAGATTACATTTTGACAATGCGGTTCCAAGCTGCAATGAGTGACTCAATCAGCTCACACTTTGATGTCAGATGCCTCTTGGATATTTCCATGGCCACCTTGTGCCACAGGTTCTCGATTGGATTCAGATCTCGAGACTGGGCAGGCCAGTCCATTGACTTAATGTTGTTCCACTGCTTCCAGCTGATCACCTGTCTGGAGCGATGGCAGGGTGCACTGTCATCTTGGAACAGGAACTGGCCAGGAAACAGCTGGTGTGCTGATGGCACCATGCACTTTTGCAGTATGGTGATGTGCTTGGCCCTGTTGACCATTCCATTGATGATGTGAAGATGTCCAACGCCACTGGCAGCCATGCAGCCCCAGACCATGACCTTCAAAGGATGCTTCACAGTGAGGTTGAGACACTCAGGCTTGAATTCCTTTCAAGGAAATCTCCTCACATAGGTGAGGGCCTGGTTACCAAACAGACAGAAGGTGCTTTCATGGCTGAATAGCACCTTTTCCCACACTTCAGTCGACCAGGTTGAGTGCTTTCTCTCCCACACAATCCGGTTGCGCCTTTTTATGTCAGTCATCAGTGGCTTATTCCATGCTTTGCAGCCCCGGAGACCAAACTGCAGGCACCAGCGATGAACTGTTGATGAGCTGACACTGACCTCACTCTTGTCTGACCACTCTTGAAGTAGCTGAGGAGAGGTCAACTTGCATAGTCAGTGAAATGCGTCGTAGTGTGCGGTCCTGGCGTGATTTTGATGCATGTGGACGACCTGAACAAGGCTTGTCCACCACTGAACCCATTTATTTTTTCTTCTGTACAATCTTAACAACAGTGCTCTGACTGCAGCCAACTTTCCTGGCTGACGGCTTGAAAATCCTTCCTCGCTCATAAAGGACACACGAACACTCTCTTCCAACGTCAGGGTCCGAGTTATCTTCATGGTCAATCTAGAAAGAGTATGAAGTTCAACTATTCCACACATTTTTATAGCTGCACAGTTTGCTAGATATCTGCATTGTGATTGGTTAGTGAAACCAGCCTCCTGATTGGTCAGAAATAATGTGTGCATATTGGATAATCTCGATCTAGTTTTGACGCAGGATCCACAAAAATCGCAGTAGCTATCTCCCAGTGTCTGTAAAGTATTTAAATTGGAAGCAAGGAATGCAAAAAAGTCAACTCTAATAGCCAAATGTATCCCTTTTAACGTAGTAGAAAGATGAATATGCTGGGCTAACGCAAAATTTAAAAAAAATGTTAGAAAGTACGAAAAACGCAAAACTCACAAGTGATTCCAGACTTTTGCACACCACTGTACTTTTAGTAATCTGTGAACTATCCTTAAAATCATCTGTAGTACCTCAGGACTAGAGAGTGACCAATGTAACACCAATTTTTAAAAAGTGTTCCAGAGGTCATCAGGGAGACTACAGGCTGGTGAGCTTGACATCTGTACCAGGCAAATTGGTAAAAACCATTATAAAAAACAAAATTGCTGAATATGTGGATAGTCATGGCTTAATGGCAAGAAGTCAACATAGGTTTAGACAAGGAAAGTCTTGTCTCGCTAAACTGTTATTTATTTATTATTAGTGCTTATTTACCGCCTTTCGTGAATCAAAGCGGTTTACAAAGAACTCAAAATTGGTAACAGTTCCATTTAACAGAGTTGCCATAATTAACAATATAAACTGATAACAGTAACATTGTTGACATTAATAACGAGATAAACAGGCTAATAGATAAAACAACTTAGCGTGAATTATAGTTAACTTGGAGTGGGTGGGGGACAGGAAAAACAACTTGTTGTTGTTAAGTGCCATCGAGTCTGAGTCGACTCATGGCGACCCTCTGGATAGCTATCCTAAATTGTGTTCAGTCTTGAGTCAGGCGGCTCATTGTTGACAGACTGGTACCCATAGCTGCTGTTATTGTATCGATCCATCTCATTGCTGGCCTTCCTCTTTTGCGCTGACCTTCTATCTTGCCAAGCATGATGTCTTTCTCTAATGATCTCTCTCTTCGCATGATGTGTCCAAAGTATGAAAGTCGAAGTCTTGTCATCTGAGCTTCTAAAGAAAGCTTAGGTTTGATCTCCTCTAGTACCGACTGGTTTGTTCTTCGGGCAGTCCATGACACAGTATTCGTCGCCAGCACCATAATTCAAAGGCATCAATTTTCTTCCTGTCTATCTTTTTCACTGTCCAGCTTTCACATCCATATGATGTTATTGAAAATACCATGGCTTGAACAAGTCAAATCTTTGTATGGAGAGAGACATCTCTGCTCTTGAGAATCTTATCTAGGTCTTTCATAGCCATTCTGCCAAGAGCAATGCGTCGTCTGATTTCTTGACTGCTTGTTGCTTCTTTATTGATAGTTGATCCAAGTAGGTTAAAGTTGTTCACAATTTCAATTTCTTCTCCTTCAACGATGAACCTGTTGATTATGCCAGTTGTCATGATCTTTGTCTTCTTTACATTAAGGTGCAGGCCCATTTTGAGACTATGTTCTTTGAATGTGAGAAGCAAATGTTTCAGATCATCTTCACTTTCAGCCAGCAATGTGGTATCATCAGCATAGCGAAGGTTGTTGATGAGTCTTACACCAATCTTCACACCTCTGTTGTCTTCATACAATCCTGCTTCTCTGATGATTTGTTCTGCATATAAATTAAACAGGTAGGGGGAAAGTATGCAGCCTTGTCTTACACCTTTGCTTATTTTAAACCATTCTGTTTCTCCTTGTTCCGTTCGAACTGCTGCTTCTTGATCAATGTACAGATTGTGCAAGAGTACGATCAGGTGTTCTGGTATACCCATGCTTCTTAATGTGGCCCAGAGTTTCTCATGGTTTACACAGTCAAAAGCCTTGCTATAGTCAATAAAGCACAAATAGATATCCTTTTGGTATTCTTTAGTCTTTTCAAGGATCCATCTCACATCCGCAATGATGTCTCTCGTTCCTCGCCCTTTCCTGAACCCTGCTTGCACTTCAGGTAGTTCTTGTTCCAGGTATGGTTGTAGTCTCTTTTGAATAATCTTCAGTAGAATCTTGCTGGCATGTGGGATCAGAGCGATTGTGCGATAATTTCCACAGTCAGTTGGATCACCTTTCTTTAGTATTGGTATAAACACAGATCTTTTCCAGTCAGTTGGCCATGATGTTGTCTTCCATATTTCTTGGCAGAGCCTTGTAAGTATGGTAACAGCTGCATCAGATTGCTGTAATACCTCTATGGGAATGCTATCAATGCCTGGTGCTTTGTTCTTTGATAAGGCTTTCAATGCTGCTTTAACATCTTCTTTCATCACCAATGGTTCCTGATTATAAGGTACAGGTTGAAAAGGCTGTTGGTCCACTTGATCTTTATCATATAAAAACTCTGTATATTCCTTCCACCTTTTCTTGATCTTCTCAGCATCATTCAACATGGACTTCACCCAATGGATTGTATAAAAATCAAATTGACTACATCTGTGGAAGTCAACGATGGAAAAGCTCTATAACATCAACAAAGACAAAACCTGGCGCTGACTGTTGTACAGATCATCAACAACGAAAAACAACTTAGGAGAATTATATTTATATTTTTCGAAGGTGTGAATAAACAGGTAGATAAAGGTGAGCCAGTTGATAGTAACATAGTAACATAGTAAATGAGGGCAGATAAAGACCAGTATGGTCCATCTAGTCTGCCCAGTAAGATGACAAGAGTAGGTGCACCTGCTGCACCATGCAGGTCACCCCTCCCCATGTCTTTGTTTAGGGATCAACCCACTGTTCCGTGTAGGACACCCATGTTTGTTGAGAAATTAGATAGTTATGTTTATTTTGATTTTATCCTGTTGCTGTACATATAGTATTTAGGTCTTCAAGTCTCTTCTCATAAGGCTTCTGACGCAGGCTCCAAATCATTTTGGTCACCTTCCTCTGAACCATTTCCAGTCTTTTTACATCCTTTGTAAGATATGGTCTCCAAAACTGAACACAGTATTCCAAATGAGGCCTCACCAGTGACTTATACAGTGGCATGTATGCAACCCAACATCCTCCTGGCTTTTGCCACTGCCTTGTCGCATAATAGTGTGTCTGAATTTTTAGAAAACCTTTGACAAAGTCCCTCATGAATTAAAAAGTCATGGGATAGGAGGAGTGTACTATTGTTGATCAGGAACTGGTTAAAAGATAGAAAGCAGAGGGTAGGGATAAATGACCAATTTTCTCAATGGAGAAAGATGAATAATGGAGTACCCCAGGGATCTGTGCTGTGCCTGCTGCTTTTTATCATATTCATAAATGACCTGGAAATGGAAATAACGAGTGAGGTGATCAAATTTGCAGATGACACAAAATTATTCAAATTTGTTAAAATGCAAGAGGACTGTGAAAAATTGTAAGAGGACATTGAAAAATTGGGACACTGGATGTCTAAATGGCAGATGAAATTTAATGTGAACAAGTGCAAAGTTATGCACGTGGAGGCCGATTCTGGTTCCCGCATGTAAGGCCTCACTGCCGTGCAAAAAACGTCCATGCGAGAAATGGACCTGATTCTGCCGCTGCGGGGCCTGGACATATCCGTGATGACAGAATCGGGGACTTGGACATCTGGTTGCTCACCATATGCCGATGAGATCAGCGTACAGGGAGCTGCCTATCCAGATGCCAGAATGGCATGGCTGGGGCATGGAAGCCATGGAGTCCTGGCACCATGGCAACGAGCCATCCACAGGACGGCTTGAAATGCCATGGCATTTATCTGCCCCTGCAGCCCACTGTCCGGCCATCACCATCGGCATCCGTGGGCTGGATCATGGCTGCAGGGGCAAGGCATAGCAGACTGACCATTTGGCGGGGGTGTACGATGTGCCTTGTGGTGTGCCCCCGACACTTATTCTACCTTTGGGGTGGAATAAGCCACACATATAGATCGGTGTCAGGGGACATACAGAGGCATGATCCTGGCTGCTTGCCCCTCCTTGGCACCGCCCCTGCTCCACCTCTGCATGCCCCCTTTCACCCCCATCCAGCGCTCCCCACACAAACCCTCTGTATGTGCGGGGAGCGCAGGGAGCTCAATAGCGTTCAAGGGCTAAACGCAGGTTGGACATCCAAACCAGACATCCAACTATGCTATTCATGGTTGGGAATGACCACCTTAGGGAAGAACAACCCAAACTACAATTACATAATGCAAAGTCCCACATTAAAAATCACCACTCAGAAAAAGGATCTGGTGTCATCGTGGATAGTACATTGAAACCCTCTGCCCAGTGTGCAGCCATGGCCAAGAAAGCAAATAGGAATCATTAGGAAAGGAATAGAAAATAAAACTAAGGATATTATAATGCCTCTGTATTGTTCCATGGTATGACCACGTCTTGAATATTATGAGGCGTTTTGGTCACCACATCTTAAAAAGAATATAACAGAATTAGAAAAGGTGCAGAGAAGAGTGACTAAAATGGTAAAGGGGATAGAAGGATACCCCTGTGAGGAAAGACTTAGAAGGTTAGGGCTCTGCAACTTGGAAATAGATGGCTGAGGGGAGATATGATAAAGGTCTATAAAATAATGAATGGAGTGGAACGGGTACATATAGATTGGTTGTTTACTCCTTCAAAAAGTGGAAAGACTAAGGGACACGCAAAGAAGCAATAATGTGGCACACAAGACTAATCATAGAAAATATTTTTTCTCTCAGCGTGTAATCAAACTCTAGAATTTATTACCAGAGGATGTAGTAAAAGTGTAACTGGGTTCAAAACAGGTTTGGATAAGTTCCTGGAGGAAATGTCCATAACCCACTATTAAAGATGACTGGGGAAATCCACTGCTTACCCCGGGACAAGCAGCATGGAATGTGTATACCTTTGGGAACCTGCACACAAGGAAGAGCAGGAGATGTCTCCTGCTCTTCCTTGTGGGCTAGTTTTCTGCAAGTGGGGTGTTCATTTTGTTTTTACCTTTGGGAACCTGTGTGCTAGTTTTCTGCAAGTGGGGTGTTCATTTTGTTTTTACCTTTGGGAACCTGACAGGTACTTGAGACCTGGAATGGCCATTATTGGGAACAAGATACTGGGCTTGATGGATCCTTCGTCTGACTCAGTATGGCATATCTTATGTTCTTATACCAGTCCTTTTATCAAAATCTTCTAACTTGCCAATTGTTTCCTACATGAAATTACAAAGCTGAAAAACAGCTCCCTTGAAGTTTCAGTCATGGTTAGCAACTTCCAGATATCAACTAATGAAAGGTCATAATAGATCCACCTTCAGTCTGGTTAGATTCTAAGCCAGGGAGTTGGGAGGTGGGGTGCCACTACAGTAGGAAAGGGCAGATTACAAGGATTTAAACTCATCACATCTTGTACAACAGTAGATTCCACTGCAGAAGTTGAGGTCTCTCCAACTGTAGGCCAATTTTCTGAGCCACCTGCAGAGACCATAGGCAGTGATTGAGGGGTTCTGCCTCCAGAGCTCAAGAAGCTGCCCATGTTAAATGTAGAACCTTATAACCACATAGATTTAGGGCCTCCAAATCTACCAATTTGGACCTGCTATCCACTGGCCTAGTCAGACCACGGGAGAGAACCGCCATCGTCATAGTTTTCGCTTTCCTTTTCCTCATCTCACTTGCTGGTCACACGTGCAGTTTACTTAATACTACCAACTCTTCCGGATTCCCCAGTGCTACTAATGTACTCCCAAGGGATGCTCCCCTTTGGGCACACCTCTGTACCATGCACTTGTGGTTGTACGCCATGGGTGTCTTTATGTAAGTGACCCATCTGATGCTCAAGAGTGACATCACAAAAGGGATGATCTCACTGGAAATCTGCTGATGTCAGCAGGGTCCAAAAAGGTAGCTCTGAGTGTCTAGCAGCCCTCCTTCCAGCTCAGCATCTGGCACATACTTTCTCTCTCTGCCACAATTAAATTTAAAAAAAAAAAGCATTTATGTAGTCAATGCCATTGCTGTAGCAAAGTGCAATCAATGAATAAGTCCAGGAGTCAATTGACAGGGTCCAAGCCAGTTTATTGTGCACAGGCCCAGTTAGTCAAAGCTTCAAAAGGAACTGAGCAAAGGTTTATACAGATGTAGCAGCAAAGCGCAGACAAACCAATGATACCAGGAGTCTGTTCAGAAGGTCCAAATCATTTATTTGTGCACAAGTCTCAAGCAAGGCAATTTCAAAATGGCTGAGCAAAGTTTTCAAGCATTACAACAACTTTTATAGACTTCTGTTCCATTCTAGGTATAGAAAAACATTTCATTGGTCCCGGTACTCTCCCGTACCTCCCGTAGCCCTTCTATTGGTCCCGGTACTGATAAGTTTCTCCAATTATGTCCCTTCTGTGGGCATGACACCTGCCTGCCCCCCTTCTAGTCCCAATTACAATGGTCAGTTCATCAACTTGTTACTTTCACAC
This sequence comes from Ichthyophis bannanicus, assembly GCA_033557465.1. NCBI lineage: Eukaryota > Metazoa > Chordata > Amphibia > Gymnophiona > Ichthyophiidae > Ichthyophis > Ichthyophis bannanicus. The sequence goes on from CM066043.1 coordinate 285,802,752, forward strand.
TCTCAAGGTTATGGGACCAATTTGTGCGTGCAGAAGAGCAAGGTTCTGTAACTCATCTGTCAGCACTCCTCATTATTTCTCTGCAAATGTACTTTTTCTTATCAGTAACTTTTAAACATGTCTTTTCTGTATTTTTCCATTTCTTAATTCTGCAGTTCTGCGTACCTAAGCTAATTCAATATTTCTACTGAGTTCTTTCTTACAATAGCAGCATATTGGGGGATGTGCAATCCTATATGCCTCTCCACAGGCCTCATTTACAGGTCAAGCTAGCCATGCTGGCCTGCCTATGTCAGACACCGTGGATCACAGGCCTGCACCTGCCACATTCCCCCCTTTGATTAATCTCACCCTATTACTTAATAAGGTGTGAGAATTAAATCACTTTTTAGAAGATTCACATCCTGATTAAAGGATTCTTACTAGTTCCACTAGGGCTAGCTTTATATAAAGCCATTATTTTAGTTGCGGTCTTCCGCTCTACTGTACTATCAATAGCACTATGAATGGAACGCATACAACATGGGATTAAACATGGTAAGCAGAGAACAACAGCAACAAGGATTAGTACTAAGATAACGAAAGTCTTAAATCCTCCCAGCCAAGAGAAAAGGTTAGCAAACCAATTAGGAAATTTCAAGGCGTGCCAAGTCTGTACTGGCACATAAGCATGTCTCTGCATATCTTTAGCAATTTCTTCCACTACTTGACCTTTATCATCTATTTTCAAACAGCAATTAGTTAAATTCAGCTTACCACATACTCCTCCTTCAGCTGCTAGCAAATAATCAAGTGCTAAGCGATTTTGGTATATGGCAGTGCGCATCTGAGTACTTTGTCTAGCTAAGAGCGTAAGAGCATGACTAGTTTCATTGGTTATTATTTCAACTACTGCTTGTAAGCGAATAATACGATTGATCATATAAATTGGGGTACGATAACCATACATACCATCATCATTCCAAGTGGCAGGTCCATAATACTCAATAATTCTCTCTGGTGGCCAATCATCACCCTGCCACTTTTCCCACTTGCCTATCTGTAAGGCCTCTCTTTTCTGTCTAGATGCTCCTTTGTGTTTGTGGGTAGTATATACAGGGTACCCTAATTGTTCTCCATGTTCAGTGTTTAACAGGAAGAAAGAAGGTCTGATGGTTCCTAAGACACATGCTCCTCCCCATTGTGGTGGGAGTTGCGCATATGCTCGGTTTCCACAGATCCAATATAGGCCAGGTGGGGCTTGCCAGGCTTGGACTTTGGCAAGGTTAGTCCATAGACCTGCAAGTTCAGGAAATCTAGCTAATGGGTTAGGAGGTTCAGGATGTCTAATTCCTGACCACCATGCTACCTTCTTGGTCGTGGCATTGTAGTATTTCTGGCTAAGACAGACCAGCTGTCCTACCTTTTGGGTGAACTGGGATCCAGTTCTGGCAAAGCAAAGACGTCCAACGATTGAGTGCGCTAACACCCATTCACTGGTAGTCTTGTGTAATTCAGTCTGGTTATAAATCATGGAATAATTCAATTCTTGGGCTTCCCAGGGCCATTGATCTCCCATTTGGGTTCCGCCACAGAAATAGCAATCTGTGATCTTAAGACTAGATACTACTGCTCCAGCTAATTCTAGAAACAAATTCTGTGAAGGGTGAGGGATCTCAAACTTATTTACATGCATAGCTTCATAAAAAGTATTATGAATATGATATTTAGATGACTTGTGGGCTTGAGTATTCAATCTAATATACACAATGGTCCCTGGATCTGTTCCCCCTCCAGCAATTCGTAAACCAAACTTATATCCTTGTTTCCATGCATGGGGATTATGTACACGCAAATGTAAGGGGTTGCAAGCATCTTTCTGACATTTATCATTTGTGGTTGGCTTGGTTAAAGTAGCCATCCGCTTATCTATCTTCTCATTAGTTATACCAGTGTTCCAGGTAGCATAAAAAACACATTCCCAATATGGGCAATAGTAATCTGCCGCTGTAGCAGTACTATACCCTGATCCTGTTTTACCTGTACACTTCCACCAATTTGTGGCACCTTCTGGACACATATACTTATGGTCATTTCGATACGCTTTCTCCCATGTACCACAGGTGGACTGACTATCTCTATTAATAGCATTACATGCATCAAAATTCAAAACAGCAGGTTTAGTAATGTCCTTAAGTGGTGGTGTAGCAGCTAATATAGGTCCATCTGCATCCTTCCATCTTATTTCCAATGTATAATAGGATGGATTCTGATGCGGATTATAGCATGCTTTGATTTTGCCATGAGTGCAAACATTTAGTTCAGTGGTGTTATAAATACACCGAGTTATTGTGCCCTTGCAGGTATAGTAGGAATGGTAAAGCAAAGTCTGAGTTACTTTCAGTCCAGTTCTAGTAGAAGTAATGCAAGCGGTGCATGGAGGTAGAGCATAAGTCTGTTCAAAACCTCCAAAGAAGGCAACCAAGGCAAAGCAGAAGCAAAGATACATGTTGATGTTGATTGGAGTTCTTCTGAATCCTCAGCTTGCTGATCTTGATCACGACGGTCTATTATTCTTCGTCCCGTTTGCTAATGAAGCAATTTAACGGGTGCTGAGTGTTGATTGAAGATCCTCAAGATGTCCAGCACACATTAACCAACTTAACAATTCAGTTGGCCTGTGAAGTCTGGCTTAGTCAATGTAGTCTCAAAGTAGTGTGCCAAATCACACACAAATTGGGTTCGTTGAAACAAAGCTGTTGCTGCATGGAAAACAGCAATCCTCTTCGAAAGACTTGGCTACTGCAAAGCACTTGTGATGAAGTGTCTATGCTGCTGGTTGCCGTCTCAGAGTAACTCGCAAGGGTACATCAGGGTGCTGCTCTGCTGTCCACCGCTCTGGTTCAGGATCGGCGGCGGGCTTGACTCTGCTGTGGTGGATCCAGGCGTCGATCTCGGCTACCTTTACTGCAGTTGGGGTAGACAGGATGACGGTGTACGGTCCCTTCCAATGGGGTTCCAACGGTATCTTCTTCCAGTCTTTGATCCACACCGAAGTTCCAGGCTGGTATGGATGCAAGGGTTCCGTCAAGTTGATAGGCAACTGGTCTTGGATCCACGTATGGAGAGTCTGCAGAACAAAACTAAGAGCTAGGAGTTCTTGTCTGGTTACTTCTGAACCAATCTGGGCTAGACTTCCTTTGATTCCCTGCACTATTGGTGGGGGTTTACCATACAAAACTTCAAAAGGGGAAAATCCTGTTGACTTTACAGGGGCTGAGCGTATTCTGAGTAAAGCTATGGGGAGCACTTGGGGCCATTTCAAGTGTGTCTCCTGACAAAGCTTAGACATTTGGGCTTTCAAAGTACGATTCATTCGCTCAACTTTCCCTGAACTCTGGGGTCTGTATGCAGTGTGGAGCTTCCACTGTATCTGCAAAGCTTTTGCTAACTGCTGAGTAACTTGGGAGACAAATGAGGGTCCATTGTCTGACCCTATTACTGCTGGAATTCCAAATCTGGGGACAATCTCTCTCATTAAGGCTTTGGTAACTTCTCGGGCTTTCTCAGTTCTGGTTGGGAATGCTTCTACCCACCCAGAGAAAGTACAAACTAATACTAGTAGGTAATGGTATCCATTGGCTTTTGGCATTTCGGTGAAATCAACTTGGAGGTTGTGCATGGGGGTCACACCTCTTGACTGAACTCGGGGTGCTGTAATAAGGCCTTGCTTGGCATTATTCTTGGCACAAGTTTGACATTGTCGTGCTACTGAAGCTGATATGGTTGTCATCAGAGGGATGTAGAAATGTGGTCTGAGTGCTTTCTCCATAGCACTCTTCCCATAGTGGGTGGCTTCGTGGAAAGCTTTGACAAAGGATGGTCCTAACAGTTCTGGAATTACTATTCGTCCTGGAGGTTGACTGCCTTCTTCTGGTGGCAGCTCAATCCATCCGTCTTTCAATACTCCATTTTCTTTGTCACAATAGTAATCTAATTCTTTGGTGGTATATCGTGGGGTCCATAGATTCAAGGGTACTGGAAACAATGCTGCTTGCATTGGCATAGCTTGTGGGGCAATCTGTCCTGTCATAGCTGCTTGTCGTGCTGAGGCATCTGCAAATCTATTTCCTCGAGCAACTTCTCCTTTTCCTGCTTGATGTCCTCTGCAATGCATGACAGCTATACGTGTTGGGGCCCAGACTGCATCAAGTAACATCAATATCTCGGGACCATATTTGACTGATTTTCCTCCGGATGTGATGAGTCCTCTTTCTTTATAGAGAGCTCCATGGGCATGCAAGGTAGTGAAGGCATATTTGGAATCTGTATATACATTTAACACAAGTTTTTCTCCTAATAGCAATGCTCTGGTGAGTGCTATCAATTCGGCTTTCTGGGCTGATGTGCCTGAGGCTAGAGCTGATGATTCAACTACTTCATGTTGAGTGACGACTGCATATCCGGCACAGCGTCGTCCATCAAGGATGAGACTGCTCCCATCAACATAATAGATCTGGTCGGGATTGTCTATGGGCACATCTGTTAAGTCGGGTCGACTAGAGAACACAGTTTCCATGACTTCGATACAGTCATGTTCTGGGAGTTCTTCACTGATGGGTATCAAGGTAGCTGGATTCAAGGCATGGCTCACTTCAAGTTGTATCTGTGGGTTTTCACATAACATGCTCTGGTACTTCAACATTCGGGAATTGGTGAGCCAATAATTTGCTTTTTGTTCCATAAGGGCAAGGACTGCATGTGGCACAGTGACTCGTATGTTCTGTCCTAGTGTGAGTTTGTCTGCTTCACTCACTAGTAGCGCTGTAGCTGCAACTGCTCTCAAGCAAGGTGGCCATCCTTTTGCCACAGGGTCCAATTGTTTCGATAGGTAGGCTACAGGTCGCTCCCAATTTCCTAATTTCTGAGTCAACATGCCTAGGGCATTTCCCTGTGCTTCATGTACAAACAAGTGGAAAGGTTTGTGGACATCTGGTAGTCCAAGTGCTGGTGATGACATCAATTCTTCTTTCAATTTCTGGAAGGCTGTATCCTGTTCAAGTCCCCACTCCAGTGGTGACTTCTCTTCTCCTTTTGTGGCTTCATACAGTGGTTTGGCAATTTGGGCAAAGTTGGGTATCCAGATTCGGCAATATCCTGCTGCTCCCAGAAAGGCTCTGACTTGCTTTCTGGTTGTTGGAGTTGGAATTCTGCATACTGCTTCTTTTCTTTCTCTGCCTAATCTTCTGCTTCCTTGGGTAATACGAAAACCCAAGTATTTCACTTCTGTTTGACATAGTTGTGCTTTGGCTCTGGAAACTTTATATCCAGCTTCATTTAGTAACTGCAAGAGATCTTTGGTGGCTAATATACATTCTCTTTCTGATACGGCAGCTATCAACAGATCATCCACATACTGGAGAAGTACTCTCTTCCCCGGGGCTACTGGATAGCTTGAAAGGTCTTGATTTAGTGCAGCACTAAAGATGGTAGGTGAATTCTTGAATCCTTGGGGTAATCTTGTCCAGGTGAGTTGGCCCCCTCTTCCAGAGATGGGGTCCTGCCATTCAAATGCAAACAATATTTGGCTTACAGGGGCTAATCTTATGCAAAAGAATGCATCTTTTAAATCCAGTACAGTGAAATGGGTAGCTTCAGCAGGTATCAGTCCTAGAAGAGTGTAAGGATTGGGTACAACTGGATGTATAGTTTCAACTGCATCATTTACTCTTCTCAAATCTTGCACTGGGCGATAATCATCCGTCCCAGGTTTCTTTACTGGCAAAAGTGGGGTGTTCCATGGGGATTGACATACTTTTAGTAGGCCATATTCGAGCAATCTCTGTAGGTGGCGATGAATGCCTTCAATTGCGGCTCTTGGGAGAGGGTACTGTTTGACGTGCACTGGGGTAGCACTAGGCTTGAGGGTTACAATCACTGGAGCTATATGCTTGGCTAGGCCTGGGGGACTGCCTTCTGCCCATACTCCAAGTGGTGCATGAATGTTCTTTAAAGTTTGTTCAAAATAGGTATCTTGAATCGAATCATCAATGTAGTATCTCCATTCTTCTTCTCGGGGAACTGTCAGCAGCATTACTCCTGCTGGCTTGGTTTGGGGATTTACTGTCATTTGCATTTCTCCTTGTTCAGAGAAAGATATTTGTGCTTGAAGCTTGGCTAGCATATCTCGTCCCAGTAGTGGTACTGGACATTCGGGCATGTAAAGGAATTGATGAGTTACTTGCTGTCCTCCTAGACTACATATTCGGTTTTGAAGAAAAGACTTTGTAGCTTTGGCACCCGTTGCTCCTACAATGGTGACTGCTCTTTTAGTGAATGGGGCTATCTTTTTGTCTATTACTGAATGCTCTGCTCCAGTATCAACCATAAAGTTCATAATTTGGTCTCCTATTTGTATTCCGACCATAGGCTCCTGGAGACCTAAAGCAAACTTGGAGCCCAGTCTGTCCTAATCCACGTCATCCTCATCATGGGCTTGTGTGGCCAATGCTTGAATGGCTCCTCCTCCCCTCTCTCTCTGGAATTGTTCTCGATTGGCTCCTCCTCGGCCTCGGGGACGGCCTCGTCTTTCTTCTCGCCACTGATGATCGTTGTCGTCATCTTGCTGGGCGTCTTCGAGTTGCGGGCACGTATCTCTCCAATGTCCTTCCTCTCTGCAATAGGCGCATTGGTTCACGCCTAGTCTCTGGGTCCGGCCTCCGCCTTGACCCCGCCCTCTTCCTCTGCTCCTTCGACTAGGGACACCTCCCCTTTTCTTTTCAACTATGGCCGCAGCCAAAAAATCAGCTTTCTTCTTCATCTTTCTATCACATTCTCTCTGTCTTTCAGTATCACGATTCACATACACTTTATGAGCGACTTCCAATAACTGTGTTGCATTCATGCCCGCGAACCCTTCTAATTTCTGTAATTTACGTCTAATGTCTGGTTGAGACTGGTTTACAAAAGCAGAATTCACCATGCATAAACTTCCTGGTGCCTCGGGATCATAGGGAGTATACATTCTGTATGCTTCAGTTAATCTTTCATAATAATCTGCTGGGCTCTCATCTATTCCTTGGATAACTCCTGCGACTTTGGAAAGGTTCATAGCTTTTTGGCCCCCCCTTTTCAGGCCTTGTAAAAAGCCTTGGCGAAAACGGGCTAGGGCTGTGGATCCTTCATCTGTATTTGGATCCCATTGGGGGTCTTCATTCGGGAATTCTCTCTGAGCTGCTTCTCTACGATCTATTATATTCTGTCCCTGTGCCGGAGCTGCAGGGTTTTCTGCCATCCATTCAATAGCTGCTTTTCTAATTCTCGCTCGCTCTTCTGTAGTGAATAGGGTGGTCAGGAGCTGACGGCAATCTGGCCAAGTGGGTTGGTGAGTTTCCATAATACTAGTTACTAATTCTGTCAGCTCCTGTGGCTTGCTAGTATAGGAGGCATAATGCGACCTCCAATTTAATAAATCAGTTGTAGAGAAAGGGATATACACATAAGTTAGGGGTCCCGCTACCACTTCATCATTATCATTCTTTACGGGCACTCCCGGAACTTGCCGTAAGGGAAACAGTTTGGCTGTCCCAGGCGTTGTTTGGGATCTAAGGGTTATTGTCGTTGCCTTTGCAGGAGTCGCTTTCTTTTTCTCAACTGGTTTTGCTTTGGGTTTCTCTTTCACTGGCGTGCTAGTGCTAGCGCTAGCTTTCTCAATTATTTGTACACTGTCCTCCTCCTCTTCTGGGGAATTTCCTTCTTCTCCTCCTTCTATCTCCGCTTCTGACTCACTTTTTACGTCCTCCACTTCTCTTTCCACTGATTCTTCCTCTTTCTCTTCTCTAGGAGGGGGACCGGGGGTTGGGTCCCGCCTCGGCTCTGGCCGTCTCTGGGGTTCTGGGGCAGGACGCCGCCGGGCTATTCTTACTGGGCCTGGGGTTCGGGGCTGCCTGAGGACTACTTCTGGGGAATCAGGATCTGCCAGGATGGGTTTCTTCGTGGCTTTCTTATCCTGCTCTTTCATTCTAGGCTGTTCCGTTTTCTGTCTAGAATCTGTTTTAGCTAACATTATTCTGCACTGTTCCTCATAACAGCGCTGCGCCCAGGAGGGCGGATCTTCACAAATACTTAACCAGGAGTCTATATAGGGGTACTGATCTGGGTGCGCTACCCGCACTCTACGGTGTATTGACTGAATAATCTCTACAGTGAACGTTCCCTCTCGGGGCCAGATGGGGTCTAGATCGGGCCACTCCCTAGTACACAAAATCTGCAAACGGGCTGCTGTCATTTTAATACCATAATCTCCTGAATATCCCTCTTTAAAATGTGCGATCATACATTCTAATGGAGTGTTTCTAGTAGACCCCGCCCCTCCCATTTCGATGTGTGCGCGCAACAACAGACAGAAGGGAAAAGGAAGGCGGACCGTGGGTAAGGGGTCCTCACGGCCCTGGAAACGTATAGGGAATACAAATAACAAGACAAGACGACAATCGCTTCCCCCTTTTCGCGACCTGAACGCGGTCGCCCGGTCAGGAAATGCGCTAATCAGGGGTCCGCCTTCACTTGGTCCGTGCTGCCAGACCTCTCATTCACACTTCGTTCACACAATCATGCTAGCAACGTATCCCAGAATGCATTCGTTTCTATCTGTTCTGACTAGTCTTTTCCCAATTACAAAAAGGATGAGGGTTTCACCTAGCGAATTCCCATGCCAGGCTACTCGGCTCTTCCTTGAGAGTTGATCATGCTCTCTTACCAATTCCCAATATCTCGAGATTACAAATTCCACATTCCAATGGCAGTACTGCTCTTTCTATTTCTGTCTAGACCCAAAATCAAAACTATACTCACCGGATCCGGTCCTCAAATTTCCCAAGCAGGCGCATGAGTTGGACCTCGGACTCCCCTCACTCGGGTTCGAGGCGTTGGCTCCAACCGGGCCCGGCACCCGCCGAGGTCCGACCAGCTCCCTCCGATACAAGGGACCGGTGGCGCCAGGGAGCGGCCCTCGTCGGAAGGGCGCGATCCCGGCAGGACCAAGCCTATAGAGGCGGAAAGTCGTGGTATATTGCCCTATATACACTTTGATTCCACAACTTCCCGGCCAACGCACCAAGGAATATGTAGCAGCAAAGCGCAGACAAACCAATGATACCAGGAGTCTGTTCAGAAGGTCCAAATCATTTATTTGTGCACAAGTCTCAAGCAAGGCAATTTCAAAATGGCTGAGCAAAGTTTTCAAGCATTACAACAACTTTTATAGACTTCTATTCCATTCTAGGTATAGAAAAACATTTCATTGGTCCCGGTACTCTCCCGTACCTCCCGTAGCCCTTCTATTGGTCCCGGTACTGATAAGTTTCTCCAATTATGTCCCTTCTGTGGGCATGACACCTGCCTGCCCCCCTGCAGACACAGAGACATAACCATTTATACCTCTTTTTCAGTTTGATACATGAGAACTTTCTATTGGTTCCAACTCGATACATGCAAACTTTTCATTGGTTATACATTCCCTTCATTTGTCCAATTAGAAATCCCTCCAGAGCCTAGCAACCGGCCCCCTCCCTTAGGATTGCTTGAACAATGGTACAGTTCTTAATTTTGTTACTTCTCTACTGCAAGGTTAACTCTGGCTTCTGGAATGCATATACTGAAACATTTCTGTTCTTTCACACACAAGAGAGTAATAGAAGACTTATGAATTCATGAAAACTTCTTATTAAGCATTTTAAAACAGTTTTCTCATTTTCCACAGATTTTTGGTTCTTGTCTAGCTATAATGGGAGTTAGGATCCAGGCCTAACTTACAGGCCTTTCATAGTAGCAGACCATGCTAGGCCACAGCCTACCACATCATCACTGACCTTATAAATACTTTTGAATATTGATGTGTGAGCATTTTTTTGAAAACGGACTCCATGTATCATTCTGTACTGAGCTAAGTTTGCTCGACCTCTTGTATCTCTGCCTGTCCCGTGTCCCCACGTGTCGTGTTTCTCAGGGTCTCTTATCAGCGTTCTGGGTATCAGGTTTGATCCAGGTCTCTGTCCCATGTTCTATATGTTTCATGTTGAGTTCTTTGCATTTTCAGTACATCCTCTGCCCAGTTAATAGCCGTTGAAAGCTGTAATATAATCTTTAATATTTGAGGGATATTATTTGTATGTCTTAATGATTTTGGCCACTGTTTAATGAGCCCTTTGATGCGTATTGCCTTCGTTGCTATGGACACACACATTATTCCTGTAGATTTTTTTCATGACATGGTATCCATGGCAACTGATATTGACTATTCCAGAAATGCTAGTTTCCTAGTTTACTGGTGGTTAAAGCTGTTTACATGTATTGATTTTGCAGCATGCCTTTGTATCCATCCCAGTCAGTGACACTTTTTAAGGAATAAAAGGTCCAAATGTGTAAAAGCAGATATATGGCCGCCCATTAATCTTTCATCTTCTCCCCATCGACTGATTCTCAAATATTCCAAGAGCCACACAGGAGAAGAGACATTACGGAAGACAATTAAATGGACGGTCAAGATGCATAAGGGGTCATTCCGAATGACAAATCCGATTTGGCCATACACCCCGCTATTCTCCCAGGCCCCTATTCCCTGCCCAAAGCTCCTCGCACATACATACATACATACATAGGAGATGTGCGGGGAGCTCTGAATGGGGACGGGCAGGGGAGGTGATGGGAAGTGGGCGGGCCAGTGGTGGGGCGCACAACCCGGACATGGTCACGGTCCTGTACATGTGGGTTCACCAGGATAGATGGAGGACTTATTCCACCCCTGGCATCAGAGGGTGGCACTGTTGGGCCCCCACAACTGGGTAGGCGGCTGCTGGGGGTTCCCTGCCACTTGTTCTTGGCCGATCGGGGGTTGGGAGGTGGGGAACAGGGCATTTTGCGTGGTGCAGGTGATCAGAACTCCTTCATGGAGCCATGGTGCCATGGCAATGAGACGCTATGACACCACGGCTCAAAGCAGTAGCCAGGCTGAGCTAGCTGGGGAAATACCTGGACGTCCGGGGTGCTGAAATCGGGGATGTCTAGCCCCCGTAGAAGCAGAATGGGGTGCATCTCTGGGCCATACAGATTTCTGGATGTCTGGACGGCCCGGACGTGTCCCTATGGAATTGGCCACATAGTGTGAAGACAATTTTAGTTATCATCATGTCTGTAGCAGCAGGAAGTTCACTAGAGCAAGAAAAGTATTGATGATGATACCTCAGTATAAATCACTGATGAGATCTCATGTCCAGACCGATGATCCCATCTCCAGATGGACATACACAGGGGATGTTTACCAAAGCGACCCATAGTCTCCACCATATTCCTTTTCCTATTTCTTTCATAACCACGAGGCATATCCTGATGCAGCCCAGCTAAGAATGGGTGAAACTCAAGTCGACTACATTATTTGCAGTTTGGTGACATCTCTGAGAGTCATGAGTTACTTGGGATTTTGTTTAAAGTTAAGTGATGGTGGAGGTTTTTTCAGTTTATTTAAATGCATTTAAAAATTGTAAAAGCGTATACCACACCATTGAAGCCAATGAATGATGTTTCTGAAGAGACCACTAACGTGCTGATGTTAGCAGCTTTTTAGTTGCATGAGTGCAGCGTTAACCCCGGTCTGAGGTTTCTTTTCCCATTTTTGCCTCTCTTCCTCTTTTTTCTAATCTTGAGAGCTCTTGTTTCCAGTGTATTAGTTAATACATAATTCCAATTATCTAACTTCTGCTCTAAACTACAGTACTATCTTCCTGCAACATCAATCCTTGTTTCAAATGGTTTTGAAAATTATCCATATTCATTTTCTTAATCGGTCTTACTACTAATATTTCCTCCTCCCCACACATTTGCTTCCTCATACCATCAAAGCTAAAAGAAATAAAATAATGATCCAACTAGAGAATTTTTAAACCCATTCACCTTCAACAATTATCTAAACTGGCTAGAACACGTGACAAGGTCCAGCATATGGCCTTTTATGTGAGTAGGAAAGTCAATTAAGTGCTTCCAGTGCAAAGAACCAATAAAAGTATTAAATTCTTGCGCGGAAGAATCATCAACCTGATCCATATGATAATTAAAATCTCCTACAATCAAAATACTCTTATATTGTACAGATAAATTTATCAAACATTCTAAAAAAGTTTCAAGAACATTATATGATTTACCTAGGGGAAAATAGTCTAATAAAACAACAAAATTCTTATCCACTGCAGACCCTACCATCAATGCCTCAACACCTTCAAAATGAGATAAATCTAATCTCTGCAATTGCAAATCCTTTTTAAAAATAGTCCAAAGTGTCAGCACTTTCCCATTTAGTGGTTCTGAGCTCGGATCCTATCCAATGCTACCACTGAATACCAGCCAGTAGATTTCATAAACATTAAATCAAGTCAAGTCACTGCTAAACCATCTAACCACTATACTCCCATTACTCTATCAAACAAATAGGCCTTTACCAGCTTGCAGAACTTGAAACAAATCTTTTAAATCTGGAACCGCAAGTTTACAGACCACCAGGATACCTGGGATCAAGGAGAGTTGGCAATGAGCACAAATTTCAGGCCCTGGGAAATGTGGCCTGAAAATTGTATATAGTTATATTGCAATAAGCCCTATATGTCTACATTGTATAGAGCTACATTGCAATATTCCCCTGCAAGTCCCCCCACCCCTCATTTAATGTAACACCTCTGTTATACTGTAAACCGCTTTGATTTAAGGATAAAGCGTTATAGAAATCCTTTTAAATAAATAAATAAATTTATCTGCTGTCGGAGACTTCTCAAGATGATATCACTGAGAGAGCCACCCTCCTTGTCTCATATATTTTCTATGTGTAGTTCTTAAATCTTATTTCTAGAAAAAAGTGAATTTATGGCAAAAAGTGCCACCTATTTCCTGTTGTGGCTTGTCGCACTCATTTGCATAAGAAAGCTTTCCTTTAATTGCACTAGCAATAAATATTTGAACCCTTTAGAAGCTGAAAATGTATTTTTTGTTGAACACCAATTTTTACCAGTTTATTTTAAAACTGAATTGTGTCCCTTGAATATGTTAAAATCTTCAATATTGAGCAACTACTTCAAAAATTATATTTTTAAGTTTCTATATTGTTTACTTAATCACAACAGAATGTTCCATTTCAGACAATTCAAACCTCTCCATCCTGTATCAGGGAAGTATAAAGGTGAGGTGTTAAACAATCAACATGCACTTAAATGTAAAAATAAAGGGGTCATTTTAGAAGTCATATTTGTGAGTTGGACATCCAAAAACAGGCATTCAGACATGCAAATCATAGAGATGTCCCCAAAGCCGTTTTAGAAAGCTGGGTATATAGATTTCCCCGGCACAGGCACATTCATGTAGAACTGGGGTGTGGTGGAGACGTGACCTGGGTGGAGCAAGGGAGATGTACGTTGCGGTGTGATTGCACGTCTGGCCATGGTTGCTGAGGTGTCCAAGACTATTCCTGCTCCTGAGTACAAATAAGGTGCAATAAACTGCTTGTTTCAAGGCTGCAAAGCTTCCAGGGAAAAGAGCAAAATGTGTTTTCATTGGCATAGTTAATATTTCCTGTTTGAAGAAATCTTTAAGTAAATACATATTCCAAACCTATTACAAGTTCACTGATGCACATCTCTACAATGGCCAGCTGGGACATGTTAGTCTCATAACATATTCACCCCCATTCTGAAATACCCCAGCTGGTACGTTGAAAGCATAATTACTCACCTGTAACAGGTGTTCTCCGAGGACAGCACGAATCAGTCCTCACATATGGGTGACGTAGACGCCGACGGAGCCCGTGCAGAGCAAATCCCCAGCTTTCAAAGAAAGCCTTTGGGAATTGCTACCACGCATGCATGACATAGCTAAAAAGACGGCAAAACAAATGAAAAATAATTGGACTGCAACTCCAAGGGAGGGAGGGTTGTGAGGACAGATTCCTGCTGTCCCCAGAGAACACCTGTTACAGGTGAGTAACTATGCTTTCTCCGGGAACAAGCAGGAAGTCAGTCCACACATATGGGACTCCCCGGCTATAGAATACCTTGAACCTATAGCTAAAAAAGGCTCCCTCATCGAGAGCCGCAAGCAGCCGCAATGAAAACCCTAACCAGGTTAGTAGCACTCCGGTAGTCTGAACAGAGAAGGGTTGGAGGGTAGGAGTTGCCTAGACCCTAAAAAGGTTACAGAGTACAGCCTGGCAGAAGGCACTGTCCCGTCGGGACTCCCTATCCAGGCAGTAATGAGCTGTGAAGGTATGAACCAAAGACCAGGTGGCAGCCTGGCAGATGTCTGCCAGAAGAACAGAGCACAGGTGAGCCACTGATGCCGCCATGGCCCTGACCCCATGAGTCATAACATGGCCTTCCAACAGAAGCCTCGCTTCCTCATAAGCCCGGGCAATACAGTCCGCCACCCATGTGGACAACATACGCTTGGCCACCGCCTCCCCCAGCTTACTGGGTTGTAGGAAACGAAAAGCTGAGAGGCTTTTCGGTGACCCTGAGTATGCTGAATGTAGAAGGACAGCGTCCTCTTACAGTCCAGGGTATGAAGGACCATGTCTGCCCTACTGGCATGCGGCCTGGGGAAGAAGGTAGAAAGAACCACCTCCTGATTGAGGTGGAACGAGGAGACCACTTTTGGAAAGCACTCTCGGCCCTACTGTTCAATGTTTACATGCAACCTATCTGCACCCTCATCCGTTCCTTCAACATCAACTGCCTAATATACGCCGATGACATGCTGATGTTCACGCCGATATCCACCAAACACCCAGACCTCTCCCGGCTATCTACCTGCTTCGACGCAGTCTCGGATTGGCTGCACACACAGAAACTCAAAATAAATTTCAAAAAAACAGAAGTCCTCTTCATCAGCAGAAACTAAGCATTCACCCGCCCTCATCACTTAAGGTTCACCATGGAGGCCATGTATCTGAGGAGGCGCAGCAGATGCCTTGCTGGTACTGAGGAACGGTTCTTTATGTCTCAGCTAGGGCCATGAGTCTGCTCACCCTTTCTGCAGGCAGGAAGGCCTTTGACTGAAGGGTGTTGATCCTTGCCCCAATGAATTCCAGCTCTTGTGCTGGGCAAAGGTTGGACTTGGGGTTGTTGATAACAAACCACAACTGTTTCAGGATCTGAGTGGTGCGAGTTATGGCCTGCTGCATCTCTGGGGCTGAAGTGCCCCTGATGAGCCAGTCATCAAGATAAGGGAAGACAAAGATCCTTTGAAGCCCGAGAAAGGTGGCGACCACCGCCAGACACTTTGTGAATACCCTGGGGGCCGAGGCAAGGCCAAAGGGGAGCTCTTTGTATTGGTAATGATTGCCCCCTACCACAAAGCGTAGGTATTGCCTGTGGCTTGGGTGAATTAGGATGTGAGTGTAAGCATCCTTTAAGTCCAAGGAGCACAGCCAGTCTCCCTGGTGGAGGTAAGGCAACAATATTCCAAGGGAGAGCATCTTGAACTTCTCCCTCACCAGGAATTTGTTGAGGTTGTGCAGGTCGAGGATGGGCCTTAGGCCCCCTGTCCTCTTTGGCATGAGGAAGTACCTGGAGTAGAACCCCTTGCCCTTGAGGTGGTGGGGCACCGGTTCCACCCCCTGATCCTCGAGAAGACCTGCCAACTCTTTCAGAAGAAGGTCCCAGTGAAGGGGAGAACTGATAGGCTCTCCTGGAAAGTAGTGTGGAGGCACTTGAGCTAGATGGAGGAAGTATCCCTCCCTGACCACTTGTAATGCCCATGAATCGGTGGTGATGCCTCCCCACCTGTGGGCATACAAGGCAAGCCGACCTCCTGTGGGCTGCCCAGCTCCAGCTGGAAGAGGGACCATGCCGCAGGAGTCAAAAAACCCCATCAGTCTGGGCCGGAGCTGGAGCCTGGGGTTTGGGGGCCTTCTGCTTACGTAGGCCATGCCCCTGTCCCTTGGCCTGCTGCCCCTGTGGGGGAGCTGGGGAGGCCTGGTAAGGGGGGTAGTTTTGGTAAGCAGTGGACTTCCTCGGGTAAAAGGGCTTTTTACCCAAGCCCTTCTTATGAGAACGGGCAGAGGTCTTCTTAGAGAGCCGTGTCCTCGTCATGAACTCGGTCTCCAGCTCTGCGGCCTTGTCGGTCATGGGCTTTCCGAAGAGGTTCTCCCCTTGCAATGGGACATCAACCAACTTATCCTGAACCCATTGCTTGAGGTTGGATGACTGCAGCCAAGCTTGGCGGCGTGCATCGATGCCCACCATGGCTACCTGTGCCACCGACTCGAACCTGTCGTAGGCCACCTGAGACATGAACTTGGAGCATTCACGGACAGGCCCTTGAAGCACTTCAAAGGTTCCTCAGAGAGACCAGCTAAGAACCCGGCGATTTCCTTCGCCAGGTCTCTCAGGTACATACCCATGTACAGCTGGTACACCTGGATTCGACAATTCAGCATTGCACCCTGGAAACACTTCCTGCCGAGGGCATCCAAGATGCGGGTCTCCCTACTGGGGAGCACTGAGGATTGCGTCTTCTGACTCATCAGTCGACACATAGCCGACTCCACAACCATGGAGTTGTGTGGCAGTTGTGATTTTTGGAACCCAAGGCTACGGCGGACTCGATACATCGAGTTGAGCCACTTGCTGATTACTGGCATCATCGCTAGCATCTCCCACATGCGGAGCATAAGTCATTCCAAGATAGGAGGAATGGGCACCGTGAGAGTTTCTCGAGGGGGAGTCTCGTACTGGAGTATCTCGAGCTCGTCGGCTCGAGGATCCTCCTCGGACTCCGTCAGGAAAGCCAAAGCCTTGGACATATCCCGCACGAAGTCCAGAAATCCCATATTCTCCAGTGGGGATCTTCTCCGAGGTTAAGATACTGGAGAATCAGAGGGAACATCCCAATGACGCTGAGTGTCCCGGGACTCCTCTTCTTCAGTCTCCCAAGCGGAGGCCTCCGAGGAGGACTCGTGGAGCTCCTCGGGCATCAAGGGTCCCGGCACCATCCTCCCTGATGCCTGCAGGCTCGGCAGAGATGACCTCGGTCCCGACGAGCAGGAGGCCGTGCGATCTCGGCCGAGGATCGACTCGAGACCAGAAGGTCTCGAGGATAGGCTCAGCCTCCGGGGTCGAATTCGACATCGAGACCCCAGTGGTTGGGGTGGAGGAACCGGACATGCCGGACATCAGCGCCCACTGCTGTTCCATGAAGGCAGTAAAACTGCACTCCAAGGCCGCCATCCTGGACACTAGTCCTGGAGGCTCCGCAGCCTGTAGCTCAGGCGCCGACATGCTCGGGCCCACAGCTGGTTCCCACAGAGGGGAGTCCTCGACTAGGACAGTATGTACTTGCCTAGGCTGATCAGCATTCATGTCCCTGCGAGGAACCTTGGCTGGGTGCTCCTTCACTGACAGCCCGGGCAGGTGCTCGGGGCTCCGCGACCGGCCCTGAGAGGTGCCAGGGCATTCAGAACCATCCAGAGACACCGCCTTCAAGGGTTTTTTCCTTCTCTTCTGTTCCCTCAAGAGAGACCCCCTCTCCGAGGAACCCCCGACGACGCTCGGGTTTGAAGTGCTCCTCCCGAGTCGTGGAGGCCTCAGACGAGGTCCTGGCTCTCAGAGGCATGAGGGAGTCAGGAAAAATCTTATCATGCTGCTGCTGGTGGCTCCGCAAGGCCTTTGAGGACATCATTTTACACAAACCACAGACCACTAAGTCGTAGTCCAGTCTGAGGCACCGGAGGCAGCAGTCATGTGTATCGGCGAGGGACATAATTTTCCCGCACTGAACGCACTTTTTGAACCTGCTGGTAGCAATGGGGGGAAAAATGACCCCAGCAAGGTCGATGACCCTTCGGGTTGCTAGCGAGGGAAAAATGGGCGTGAAAACGCCCAAAGAAAGAAAAATCAAAACTAGAGTAACCGACCCGATATTGAGATACCGAGGCCGAAGGCGGGAAGGGTACCAGTATCGAACCGGTCGAAGTCAAAAGAGACGAAAAACAAAATCAACTTTTCCTGGGACACTACAGACAACATCTGATGAGCTCCGCGGAAAAAAGGAGACTGAGCAAGATGGCACCCTTGGGCGGGAAGAGGGCCACGCATGCGCAGTAGCAATTCCCAAAGGCTTTCTTTGAAAGCTGGGGATTTGCTCCGCACGGGCCCCATATTGATGTCACCCATATTTGAGGACTGACTTCCTGCTTGTTCCCAGAGAAATACTCAGTTCTGTGGGCATGCAATGTGGAGCTGCCCACTTTTGTGAACTGGACTACATCCATGCATGTAACTGGCCTTGCAGTCTGCATGAGGCCCATCGCCAGAATGTTTTCAGCTTTCGGGGTGAAGATGGAGGGATTTCAGATGGCACTAACATGTGCCTCCCTTCACTAATGCCTCTCCCCTGGATATTTGGACATGTTCTGGACATCTCAGATTATTCCTAGACATCCATTCTAAAATGCCATTCTGTGAGTCCATGGAAGATTTCTTCTTATAAGTCCCAAAACTTACATATCAAGACTTCTTCATTTTCAGGATGGCAAGCATTTCCTTCAATTGTAAGCAAAGGTGTTTACAATTGGTGCAACCTTTTATTTAACGTTCCAATGCAAATGCATGATTACCTTATATGGGAATAAATGTATTTCCTAAGCCACTACAATTAGAAATTTTTTTCTGAGAAAAGAGTTACAATTATCTTTTCTTCTTGCCCTTTTTCATTTTCTTGCCACACAATGGTGATGGCAAAAAAATGTACCAGAGGATTGGAGAGTGGTCAATCTACTGTCGATTTTTAAAAGGGGTTCCTGGAGTGATCTGGAAAACTACTGACTGGTGAGCTTGACATTTGTACCAGGCAAAATGGTAGAAACCATTAGAAAGAATAAAATTACTGAACATGTGGATAGTCATGGCTTAAGGGTAAGAAGCCATCATGGATTTATCCAAGGAAAATCTTGTCTCACTAATCTGTTTATTCAGGAAGGACAGGGTAGTAATAAGGGGAGGAGTAGTGGAATTATATGTAAAAAATAATATTAAAGATAGAGAATTACAGGGCTTAAAAGGGGGCGAGGAGGCACTGTGGGCTAAACTAGAAAGAGGGAAAGGGAAATCCATTTGCACTGGTGTGATATGCAGACCTCCCTCTCAGGGAGAAGTGGTGAATGGGGATTTAATAGAAGACATATGTAATATTGCCATGAAAGGAGACGTGCTACTGATAGGCGATACAGTATGCCAGATGTTGATTGGCACGTCCCTGCTGCGATGCCATCTAGAAATAAGGAGATCTTAGATCCTCTACAGGGAAAACTATTCAGGCAATTGGTAACAGAATCCACACATGAAGGAGCCATATTGGACTTGGTGCTTCTCAATGGGGAAAGTGTTTCTGATGTTATAGTAGGAAATCATCTCCCATCCAGTGATCATCAGATGGTATGTTTCAGTATTAGGACTAGGGTTGATAAAATCCATTCAAAAGTGAGGGTCTTAAGACTTTAGAAAAACTAACTTTGCCAAGATGGGCCAATACCTCAAGGAGTCGTTAACAGGATGGGAACAGCTAGGGGATGTAGAAAAGCAATGGGGAAAACTGAAAGGGGATATTTTTAGGGCAACAAACCTTTTTGTTAGAAAGGTAAATAAATATAAAAGGAAAAGAAGGCCGCTATGGTTCTAGCTGAAAAGGTGAAGGAAAAGAGGGTTACCTTCATAAAATACAAGAGATCACAGAGAAAGGAAGACAAGCATCAATATGTGGAATAACTTAAAGAAGCTAGGAAAGTAGTCAGGACAAGACATTTTTCAGGTATGTTAGTGAGAGGAGGAAGTACAAAAGCGGCATTGTGAGACTCAAGGGTGAAGGGGAGATATATCTAAGCTGATGAGGATAAAGCAGAATTGCTTAACAAATATTTTTGCTCTGTGTTCACAGATGAAGGACCAGGAACAGGACCTCAGAAAACCCCCCACAAATAGGAACAGAAATGAAGCTGATCTTGCACAATTTTCAGAAAACTGTGCTCAGGAGGAACTATCTAAACTAAAAGTAGACAAAGTGATTTGGACAGGATGGGATGCATCCAAGAATATTGTCCCTTCATTGGCCTACTTCCGGTTGTGCACTGATCTGCACCTCAGAGATGCCCCTTGCCTTGTCCTAGTCTGTCCCCTCGCTCCCTCCCCCCATTGTGATCTTATGGTATTGCATTATCTTTTGTAACCTAGGTTTCTTGACCCCATCATATCCTCGATATTGTCTTTTTGTTATGGTCTTTTTGTTGTCTGTCTGTTTAATTTTACTTTTATTGTAAACCGCCTAGGTACGTTTATGCTGGGTGGTCTATCAAATTCAATAAACTGTAACTTTGAGGAACTTCGGGATATTCTAGCTGCTCCACTGACTGACTTTTTCAATGCTTTTTTGGAGTCGGGAGTGGTTTCCATAGGACTGGAGAAAGGCACATGTGGTCCCTTTATGCAAAAGTGGAAGTAGGGATGAGGTTGA
Organism: Ichthyophis bannanicus; assembly: GCA_033557465.1. Lineage (NCBI taxonomy): Eukaryota > Metazoa > Chordata > Amphibia > Gymnophiona > Ichthyophiidae > Ichthyophis > Ichthyophis bannanicus. The sequence continues at coordinate 285,823,269 of CM066043.1, forward strand.
GAACTACAGGCTGGTTCATCTGACCTTTGTGATGAGAAAATTAATGGAAATGCTGCTAAAACAGAGGATAGTGAGGTTTCTAGAGTTCAATGGATTGCAAGATCTGAGGCAGCATGGGTTTTTCCAGAGGCAGGTCTTGTCAAACAAATCTGATTGATTTATTTGACTGGGTGACCAGAGTTGAAATGACGGAGAGCCCTAAATGTCAAAGGCTTTACAGAAATCTAAGTGCACCACACCGTCCTGCACAGGCGACTTAATAAATAAATTGAGAAACCTAAGGATGGACCTTAACGTGACTGGCTGGTTTAGAAATTGTTTGAATGGGAGGCAAAAATGTATATGGGTAAATGGAGCTCACTGAGGAGAAGGATGTTACCAGTGATGTGCTGAAGGGATCTGTCCTTGGTCTGATTCTTTTTAACATCTGTGAAAGAGATATTGCAGAAGGGCTGTCAGATAAGACTTGCCTCTTTGTGGATGATACCAAAATCTGCAATAGAGTAGACACCCAGGAAGGAGTAGATAACCTGAGGAGAGATCTAGCTAAGCTTGAAGAAAGGTCAAGAATTTGGCAGCTGAGGGGGAGGAAATGACATCACTGGACGAGAAGGACGCTTAAGAACAGAGCTCCATCAGTAAAATCTAATTACCTGGATAAAACACAGACTCTGATAAAGGGGGCAGCTCAGGACCCAGGGTGAGAGACTGGGCGACACCTGGAGAGATGACCACGCCAAAAAAGAGCACCGCAGATCTGAAAGTCTATGCATATAAAACCACGAGCGGGAGCGCTGTGGGGAAAACTAAGATGGCGGCACCAAGTGTGATGACGGGAGCAGAAGCGAGCTCAGCAGGCTTGGAGGCGGAACAAAGAGAAAGTGAGATGGAGGGACTGAAAGGAGAACTAAAAGGTTGGTTCACAACTATAAGACAAGATCTGGCCCAGTTTAAGGCGGAGGTGCATACCTGGATGGAAGATTTGAGAGTGGATGTGAGGGATGTGGGTCAGAGATTGGAAGAAGTGGAGAACAAAGTAGAGAAGCAAGAAGGCATGATCAAAGGCTTACAAGAAGCAGTAAAAGCCCTGGTGGGAGAACAGGAGGAGATGTGGTCCAAAATGGAAGATCCAGAAAATAGATCACGACGGGTGAATTTAAGAATACGGGGAGTGCCTGAGAGTAAAGACAAAGAAGACTGTATAAAATTGGTAGAACAAATAAGCCATCGAATTGTGGAACTGGCTGGGATAGATGGGTCTGAGCTGTGTTGCAGGATTGAACGAGCGCACCGGGCGTTGGGCCCGCGGAGAGAAGGGCGAGTAAGAAACATAATAGCCTGTTTCCAGGCATATGCCACCAAAAACATGGTGATGAGTGTGGCAAGGAAGCTTACAGAAATAACCTTGGAGAACCAGAAAATAAAGGTGTACGCGGACCTGTCCGCGATCACCATGAGGAAATGGAGAGAGCGTGCAGGCCTAACAAAGAGGTTGCGAGATGAGCAAATTAAGTACAAATGGACCTATCTCTTTGGATTACAATTCAGTATGAAGGGGGTGACATCCCACATCCGCAGTGTGGGGGAGGCTCAGATTTTTATGCGACGGGCCGGTTGGATGGAGGGGGCAGAAGCTATGGACACAAAAGCGACGAAGAGGCCTGAGGACAGCGGCAGCTGGAGGCGGGCGCCCCAGGGGGACAAGCGGCTGTGGAGACAGAAGAAGAACCTGGCAGCAGAAGGAGAGAGAGGCTGAAAGGACATACAGCGGGGATAATTATTTAAAGGGTGTAGTCCTATGCACAAATAGTGTGTAAAGAGTTTGTAAAGAGATAAGGTGTGTGAATGGTGTAATAGCGACAGGTATAGTTAGAAGTGTGTGTTTATGGCTTGGGGGTCGGGTACGTCATGCCTTACAGGAGGGGGAAGGTGAACGTTAACCTAGTTGGAAGGGGGGAGGGGGGGGAGGGAGAAGGGGGTTAAGGGGGGGGAGGGGGATTTCTTTGCCAAGCTAGAGGCCATAGTTGGAAGGCCGGTTTTAAGGGAAAATGGATAAAATAAGAGTAATAACCTTGAATGTGAGGGGGTTAAACTCACCGATTAAGCGACAATGCCTGTATAAAGAAATTAACAGGCTTAAAGGAGACATTATATTTGTCCAAGAAACTCACTTGAGAAAAAGGGACGAGTGGAGGATGGCACACAGAAAGTTTCCGGGGCAATGGTACGCGTCCAATAGAGTTGATTTAAAAAAGGGGGGTGGGGATCTTGATCAATGGAAGAATCCCCTATGGGGGGGTAGCAGTACAACAGGATAAAAGAGGTAGATTCATATTGTTAAAATTGAAAATTCAAGAGCAATGGATTACGCTAGTAAATATATATGGCCCGAATGTTTTACAGGGTGTATTTTATGCGCGGCTGACAACTGCGGTGGAACAGTTTGCGGAAGGTCAGGTGGTGATGGGGGGTGATTTTAACCTGACCATCAACCCCCAGTTAGATAACTCCAAGGGATACAGCGAGGGTAGTGCACAAAGTAGGCGGAAGTTAAAATTAATGGGGGAAATCTGGGATTACAGGATACCTGGAGGGCGTTAAGGGGTAGGGAAAAAGATTATACGTTCTACTCCCCAGTCCACAAGTCGTACTCCAGGTTGGATATGATATGGGTTTCTAAAGAGGTAATAGAGAGGGTTGGGGACTGTGGAATTGGGGAACGTATCTGGATGGATCATCCGCCAGTATGGATTGAGTGGGAATGGGGGTGCTCGGGCCAGCAGAAGAGGGGTTGGATATTAAATGAGTCCTTACTGGAGCAGCCAGAGGTAGTAGAAAAAGTAAAACAGTCCATAAAGGATTATTGGGAGATCAATGATAGAGATAACTGTAAAATAGAGACGCTGTGGGAATGTCTGAAAGTAGCAGTGAGGGGGGAGTTGATATCAGCAGGGACATATATGAAAAAAGTTAAAGAAGGTTACAAAGATTCTTTAAGGGGAAAGATCAGGGAGTTGGAGCACAAAAGCAACAGAATTTCAGTGAGACAAAGCTACAGGAGTTAAGTAAGGCGAGGAGAGAGCTGTGGGAATTAGAGTTGGCTGATATTAAATTTGCCCAAGACCAATTAAAGCAGCAATTCTTTGAATTTGGGAATAAACCCACTAAATGGCTTGCATATAGATTGAAGCAACGCCAAAATAGGAATTACATAACTAAAATCCGGGATGCAGGAGGGAAGGAGGTAAGAGCGCGGGAGAAGATCCAAGAATGGTTTGTACAATTTTATCAGCAGTTGTACACGGCGGGAGATATAAGGGAGGGGGAGGACATAAACAAATATCTAGAAATGGACTTACCTAAATTATCAATAGAAGAGGCGGCCCGGATCTCAGAACCCATCCAGGAGGGGGAAATAAGCGAGGAGATTCAGGCCTTACCAGCGAATAAGACTCCAGGGATGGATGGTTATACTAACAAGTTTTATAAGGTTTTCAAAGAGATCTTATGTGAGCCCCTGGCTAGGCTATATAACTCCTTTAAGGATGGAGGGCAAATACCGGCAACCATGAGGACAGCTGGCATAACGGTATTACCGAAGGAGGGGAAAGATCCTAGTGTATGTGGGTCGTACAGACCCATATCACTGTTAGGGACAGATTTTAAAACCTTTACAAAGATCCTGGCTAACAGATTGTTACCTTTCATGCCGCGACTAGTGCATGATAACCTAGCGTGTTTTGTGCCAGGGAGGCAAACTGCAGATAATATCCGGAAGGTGTTAAATTCTGTCTGGAAGGGGAGGAGGAGGGGAGAGCAAATGATCTTATTGACGATAGATGCGGAAAAAGCATTTGATCGTGTAGCTTGGCCTTATTTGTTAAAAGTGCTGGAACATATGGGGAGTAAAGGCGGATATTATAATTGGATTAAAGCAATGTATACGCAGTCCCTAGCACAGATTGCCATTAATGGGGAATATACCAAAGCATTTGAGCTAGGAAGGGGAACTAGGCAGGGGTGCCTGCTGTCACCCCTCCTTTTTGTACTTTCCATGGAACCACTAGCACAGCGGGTGAGAGACTGCCCTGAGATCAAGGGGGTCCAGAGAGGAAAATCAGAGAGTAAGATAACGCTCTTTGCGGACGATATTTTATTCATTTTGACGGAACCAGAGAGATCCTTGAAAGCCAGCTATGCGATTCTGGAGGAATTCGGGAAATATTCAGGATTTAAATTAAACGCCTCAAAGTCTGAAATACTGAATATCACCGCAACAGCTTTGACAAAGCAAAATATACAGGGAGAGTTTCCATTTAGGTGGACCAAGCACAGTGTGAAATATTTGGGGGTATATTTAACGGCCAGTGAGACAGACTTGTTTCGGGCCAATTTTGGGGTAATGGAGAAAAAGATGAGGAAAGAGTTCAATAGTTGGGGCAGCAGAGGACTATCATGGGTAGGATGGATTGCGGCAATTAAAATGATGGTAGTACCACAATGGCTTTATCTTTTTAGGGCCCTACCACTGCAGCTGCCTAAGAATTTTTTAGCACAAGGGGTGATTATGAAATTTATAGGAGGGGGAGGAAGAATAGAGTGGCTTGGACGACTCTTACGAGGAGGAGGGAGAATGGGGGAATAGCCATACCTGATATGCAAAGGTATGCTGAAGCAGCGCAGTTGAGCGCCATTGCGGACTGGGGAAACGAGGAGGTAAAAGAATGGGTAACGATGGAATCAGAGGAATTATTGGGGGGAAAGGTAGGAGAATGGATGTGGCTACCGCTGGAGAAAAAGGGGGGGAAACGTTTTCAAAACCCCTATATGCAGAGGGTGTGGAGTTTGTGGAAGAAATGGAAATCTATGGGGTATGTTTACTAAAGTGCGTTATTGCGATTCGCGTTAGGAGCTGCGGTAGAGACAGAAACCCCAAATAAGGACATGGGCGGTACATCGTTACCCGCAACGCACGTTCCAAAAACTAACGAGCGTGACAGGGTGCCATGGCGCGTTACCGAGCGTTAATCCCAAGAAGGCGTACAGATACAAATCACAGAAACAGAGCTGTAGCACAATGGTTACCTCACTGACCGCTGTTCACAGGCAGCATGGGTTTGAATCCTCTGGGTTCCCCAGTGTGCCCAATGCAGAAGGCTGGGCCAGGCACCATCCTGTACATTACATAGGGAATGAGGAGGCAAGTTTTTCTTTACGTCCAGTAGTGTTGCCAGCAAACACACCCTCACAGTGGTGCAACCAAAGGTGCTGCAGATGGCACCCCATAATGCACCACACAGGCCACATTATAAAGTGCACTGTCCACAGAGGCACACCAAAATGTCCCCTATAGAACACCATATTAGGCAACTTAAAGGGCGCCAGATAAGGTGCCGCATGGGGCGCCTTATGAGACACTGTAAGGTTATATTATGCTGAGGGGGTTTCACTGGCAGCACTAATGTGCATTAAAAATATACAATGCTGCAGACAGCCCGATAAAAGAAGCCCATTGTGGGTCTGAGCCCATGACCACTGGCCCCACAGGCCGTGAAGGAACCACCGGGCTGCAGCCCCATAGCTGCCAACAACCCCCTGGCTGGCAACTGAAGGGCATCAGGACACCACCCAAATGGCCCGCTGTGTTGGCAGCAGTCCAGAGATGAACACAACAAGGGTTATGTACCCACACAGCCCCCTGGCATGGTAGGGCGAAATGACTGTGTGTGTCACTGTCACATAGTAGCAACAGACAGTAGCCCAACAGGGTGCCCCATAAGAAGTTAGAAAAGGTGTCCCCTAAGGCAGCTTGATCCATAGCACAATGGTTAAGCCACTGGCAGATGGTGCAAGGTCTGTGAGTTCAAATCCCCCTGTGGCCCCAAGGACAAAAGCTGCCTGCAACATTACCCTCCGCAAACCATAGTCAGTGATGTGGATAACCACTCAGCACTCTGTTGAAACCATAGTTATTTCCCATTTTTTGTTGGCCATAACCAACATGAGAGGTGGGAGAAAATGCCCACCTCCCCTCATTGGGAGGGCCCGTTTAATCAAGAGAGCCTCAGCCCTCAAAAGAAGAAAATAGTGTGAATTTGCATCCAGAACCGTGTTTGAGATATGTACAAAGTCAAATATATCCACAAATCATGTAATTAAGGAAATAAAACCTCAAACCGTGCTGGAAACAAGGCAGGTAAGAACCGAATTGTCTTGCCATCGTACCCCTGCAGGAAACCCCACCACGCCATGCATTGGTCGGCCCAACTCTGGGCCCTGTATCATGTGAATGTGTACCTGTCAGGCGGGTGTATCTGTGGATGAGTCTGCGACATTACCCTTACACCAATTTAGTGATGTCAGAAGCAGCTTGTTTTGTACGTCTAACAGGTTCTGCTGTCAAACACACACTCACAGGGCTATACCCTGAGGGTGCTGCATAGGGCACCCTACAAGTCACACCAGAGGGTAAAGGTAAATGTGCACTGTCTGCCAGGGCACCCTATAGGGCGTGTTACAGAGAGCCCCATAGGTCATGCCATAGGGTTCCCGATGAGGCACCATGAGGATTCTGCACTGTGAGGGTGGTGCTACTGTCAGCACCAATGTAAAGTAAAACAACAAGATGCCCCCCAAAGGGCCACCAAACAATCCATCTGTGGGCTGAAACCCATGACATAGGGGCCCCCACAGGTAATGAAGTAGCTAGTCGCCCATTTTGTCAGTGCAAATTACACAGTCCCAATAATGAGGTGGCCAGCCCATGGAGCAGAACTGTGAAATGCTACAAACCCCCACACCAGATCCACAGCAATTGCACTATGCACATACAAAGAATGTCTGTCAATGAAACAAACCAAGGGTCTCAGCAAACAAGGGCATATGGCAAACACAATCAAGACCAAGGCCAAGATCATTACCAAATATAAAAGGCCCAGTAACATCACAGACCTGTTTCAGAAACCGAAAGCCACTGGCAAAAGCAAAAGCAAACACGAACATACTATGAATATGTGGAGAAAGAATATGCAGATGGCTGTACAACCAGAACCAATAACTCCCTGACTGGGCAAAGAAAGGGTGCCATGTCACCACCCAAAGTGCCTGCTGGGGGGTAAGGATATGGGTGTAAGCAACAACACTCATGGTGCACTGCACATGTACATCAGCAGTCCTGAGATGAACATAGGAGGGGGTAGGCACCCCCACAGCGCCTGCCCCTGAAGGGAGAAATGAATTTGTGCGTTACTGCCATAGAACAGCAAAAGACAGTAGCCCAACAGTGTGCCCAAGAAGAAGTTTGAAAAAGGTGACCAGTATGGTCCCGAGAAGGGTGCCCCATGCTAAGTGCAATATGAGGTACACAGGGATAAGAGAGTGCAGATGGAACCCTAGCCCATAGAACATATGGCACGGTGCCCCAAAAAGGGTATGTGGGCCAAGGTCAGTGTGCCCTAGGGACTGCAAGTGGTGTCTGCAGGACCTGCGTGGAACAGAGACAGATGTAGTACTAACACCACACAGAACCCACAGTAAAGACAATGAACAGGTGATTGATGGAGGGAGAGTAGGGAGTCACTGGACCCTCCCCCTGTGGACATCCCATGTGTCTGGAAGCAGCGCAGACAAACATGGTGCTGGCAACAGCAACACACCAAAGGTTGTTGGCACCCTAGAGTACTAGAAAAAAAGTGTGTGGCAGCTGAGGAGAAAATGTGTCACCCAGTGGAGGCGGAGGTGGCCAGAGGAGTGGCCTGCCACGCAGAACAGGCACAGGCCCGCCAAGAACACAGAGATGCAATGCAGACAAGGGTAGCAGTGTAGGATACGGGGTGACAGTGCACAGCAACATACAGGACATGTCACATCACACTGATGCAGATAGATGGACCAAAGGATGGTCCCCAACTGTGATGAGGATGATAACAGCGGCCAGGACCTAAAAGCCAAGAGATGACTGTTACAGCGACCACAGGTACCAGTGCAGGAAAGGCATCAAAACAGGGGAACAGAGAGAGTGAAAAGCCATGAACACTAGGATGGAAAGCGCTGCAGAAAAAGAATAACTACAGTAACACCAGTAGGCATACAGAAATGGATGCAGACAGGACCACAGCATGTCACCATACAAAACTACAGCTGTGTGCCAGGTGAGGGCACCCCAAAGACTAACCAAGATGCAGTACACATTCTGAGCAGGGGTCCACAGCCAACAACACAGTCCACAGGTGGGATGGGAGGCACATATGAACAGGTCCACACACGCCCCAGGAAATATAATGCAGTGTAAACCAAATGCAATATATCAGGGGAGCGACACATGAGGGCTGGAAGGGTCCAGGCCAATGGAAAGCCATGTGGATGGGCTGTGGTCAAGGACAATTGACCGTAAGAGGAGCATGTGCATGACCAACCAGTTCAGTGATGTCGCCCGGACCAACCGGCAGCAGTGGTCCCAGTAAACAGGCAGCCCAGTCACATGCCCCACCACAGGAAGGAAACTAGGAAGAGTCAAGACAATGTGGCACACAGGCCGCAAAAAGGCCACAATGACATGCACAGCTCAACCATGGAAGGGTGGGCGTAGATGTGATGGGGCTGCACACAGCATATGGGCAAATAAGTATCTAACAAGGAAGGAAACGATCAATGCCAGGTGTTCCCCAAACTAGCAACCCCCGAGTGGCAATGAAACTGGGTGACCAACACCCCAATTATCCAAAACATCAAAAGTGCAAACAGTCGTCCACAAAAGGCAGTCACCAGACCCAAGCAGCCAATGTATCCTGCATCCCAGTGCACCATATGACCTGTAGAAAGACATGGGTCCTGTGTCGCTGCCCCCGTTGCCAGCACACACCCAATCCATTTTGCGAGTCCACCCAACTGTTGCTGCCTGTGGAGCCTACACACCCTGAGCACCCCCCACTGGTGCAAACCCAAATCCTATGCCGCATCTCATCAGCAGTCGCTAACATACAGTAATATGTGATGTGAAGGGCTCCTCCAAAATGACATGTCCCCACAGTGTCCGCACCCACCGTATGCACAGCAGTCACCATCCCCAGCCACCAAAAGAACATGGTGAAAGCATGCAGAGTGACAAGGCAACATGCCATGTCGACAGTTATGTATCAGGGCTACATATGCATGTACAGCTCACCCCCCCCCCCCCCTTTACTGCAAGAAACGAAATACACAGACAGTCCATGGCAGCAACGGGGACCCAGTCCCCCCAGTGACATTCAAAATAGGCCAGCAATGAGTTTGAGGAGAAGGCCTGTGTCCAAATTGCAGAGGCCCTTATCCCTGTGGCAACAACAACCAGGGACAGTCTCACAGGGGTGCTGTGTCCACGCACATATGGATGACGGGATCTCCAGATGCAGTGTAGCAGATGTGTCATGTATGTTGTCTGTGTCCTGTGTGAAGATATGTAGATATCAGGAAATGGAATGGGCACACCAACCCATGGCCCCTGTAGGTCTGAAAGGAGACAGTCAGATAGAAAGAGGTCACCCCAGAATGCATACATACCACCACATGACATGGCCACAACACTGGGCACAGTGCACATGGACCACTGCAGGAGATGTCTCTGAAGACCAGAACGCCATCCCAATATGTTCATGTAAATGCACATGACACACAGGCACCACTGGGGTCCAGAGCATATCCAGCAGTGGTGTCGCACACAGACAACAACCAAAAACATGATGATAGCAACAGGCCAAATGCAGCGCCAGCACGTGGTGTATGCCCCAGGGTCTGGAAGCTGAGGCCTACCTGAAAGGTAGAGCTGTGACCTGACTGGGAATGTCCGTGTCACGCAAAAGCACAAAGAGCCCCAATAGAGGCTGCAGACATCAATGGAGTGCGGACATTACCATGTGTGCATGGGTAGCTGTGAGTGCAGCATGTCCAAGGTGTGTTGTGTTGTGTGGAACCAAAATGTTGACGTACATCGGTCCACCAGCAAACCTGAGACACGTCAGAAAAGAATATATAACAAATGCCCACAATGTACAGTAGCCCACAGGCAGAAGGGAAAAGAGGGATGAGGAAACATCACTGGAATGGTGGCCATACACATCCCTGAAACACACATAGGCAGTGAGGCGCAGAATGATCGGTCATGTAGACAGGTCAAGCAGACACAGAGACATACACTGTGATTCAAGGTATGCATGCCAGAAGGTGCAGATGGCAGGACCCCCGACAATCACCGACAAGTGGAGACCCCCATCACAGTACATGCATGAGTGCCACGCATCCTGCTAATGGAGTGGAGGAGTAGCCTAGTGGTTGGGGCAAGGTACTTCAGGCCGGAAGGTCGGTGGTTCAAATCCCACTAGAGGACAGCAACCTTGGGCCGGAAGGACTGGGGTTTCTAGTCCTACAGGTGCTCCTTGTGGTCTTGGGCAAGCCACTTAACCCTCCATAGCCCATGTTCCCTGTAAAATAGTTATCTCCAAGTTATAATGCCCTGTTCAATGTAATTTCAGTTTGTTCAATGTAAACCGCACTGATGCAGAATAGCGCGGTATATAAGAGAATGTAAATAAATAAAATAAATAAATAAAAAATAATGCCACAATGGCAGTGAGTGATCCACATGCTCTCAAACAATATGATGCCCTGTCTCTGTGGACGCACACAGCCTGTCATTATGTGCATCAGAAACGCCATTAACACTCTCAAGATGTGCACAGGTAATGGCCACATGTGTGACAAACGGAAGCTAAGGGTGATGGGGTAGTGGCCCATAGACATGTGCAGCACCATAGGAGCAGTGGAGAGAAATCAACATATATATGTCAGACCATGACGACAACAATGCAAACCGCACTGTATGCCAACTCACCCGAGTCACCTGCCTGTTGCAGTGATGTACACACACTCCCCAGATGCAGCACAGCATCGGGCAGTATGGTCAGCCAATCCCTGGGGGCCCGGAAAGCAGAAGCTCATCCTGGGGAGGCAAAAACACATCAGACATATCGAGACATGTCACGGTAGTGCTGCACAATCCATACACCTGCTCACACATGGTCAACCCAGATAAACATCCCCAGCACAAGCAGAACTTACAGGAGAAGAGCTCCTCGATCAGATGTTGCCTGGCCGCCATCCCAGCACGTGTGTCAACATGGCCAGGTGCAGGAGGGCACACAGGATCCACCCCGAGATCCTCATTAATATCAACTGGAACATTGTGCCTGAGAGCAATGTTGTGGAGGATGCAACAGGCTAGTATGATCTTTGCCACAGTCAAGGGCCCGTACTGTAAGGCCCCACCAGTCCTATCCAGACACCTGAAGCGACTTTTGAGAACGCCAAAGGTGCGCTCAATGACTGAGCGGCTGGAGGCATGGGCCTCATTGTACCGCATCTCTGCACCTGTCCGAGGGAGATCCACAGGGGTCAGCAGCCAGGCACGACACCCATATCCTGCATCACCTGCAAACAGAAATGGCAGTAAGGCACACGTGAGAAGATAAACCTATGGAACCCATGATGTAGCAATGCACAAATGGACAGCAGAGAAGCATGGTCACATACATCTGACGGCACAGCATTGCACACGATGGGGGTGTACCAGAGTCTGCATCCGGGAGCTCAAAACCACACTGGCCGGGACACAGATGCTCAGTTGTGCAAGTCGCAGGTAAATCATGATATATGGCACACAGGGGATATGTCAGTGGACCACAACCCGGGGGGGCCAGGTGGGAGTGTCAGTGCAGACAGGCCAAAGCAAACAGTCATGCAGCAGACATGTGTGATAGCAGGTTCACACATAGCCCATGACACGTGCCACCCCCTACATGGCGAATGAGGAGGCCCCATACACACTGTACAGCAGGTCTATGGTCCTGTGCCCCTAATTCTCCAATGCCCCCCCCCCCCGGATGGCACATGCACAATCCCGTGGCACATGGGGTGAGAGATGGACACAACACACAGGCAGACATATGTCAAACCTCCAAAGGTGTATGAGCCACATCCATGGTGGGGACACACCATGCATGTCCAGAATGCTCCTGTACATGGATGTTTGCGAAGTGAACAGCAAAGGCAGGGTATAGCCGACACCACATGGGTGTGGGGTGACCCAGATGAGCAAGAACAGGCACATGGTAGGCAGGGGGATGTGTGGTGCCACACAGAGGTATGTGACCACATTCCAGGTGACAGGGTGTGCTGTAGTCACAGGTCCAGAATAGGCTGCACCAGGACACAACAGCACAATGTCATGCATGCAGAGGACACAGGTGACAATGGTGCCCCCGTGAAACACATATGGTAGGTACACACAGGATGTGGGGAATACCTACCCAGCAGGACATAGTCCTCATATTGCCCGGCCTCAAACAGGCCGAACAGTGCTGAGTTCTGCAGGATATAGGAGTCATGGGCTGACCCCGGGAACCGCGGGACCACATTCAGGATACGCATACCTGCATCACAGACAACCTGCACATTGAGGGAATGGAAGTGTTTGCGGTTGTGGTACACAACCTCCCTGTCGCGTGGCAGGACGAGGGCAACATGTGTGCAATCTATTGCGCCCATCACGTGAGGTATCCCTGCAATCTGCTGGAATGCATGTCCCAGGGCCACCCAATGTTGCCTACTGTTGGGAATGGCAATGTAATTCCCAACCCGGCTGACCATGGCCCGCAGTACCTGGTGGAGGCAGCGAGAGAACGTTGGCCGACTCATCCCACCCACTGCGGCCACTGAGGATTGGAAACAGCCAGAGGCAAAGAAATGTAGGGCATCAAGGAGCTTGGCCAATCCCGGTATAGCACGTGACCGGGCAGTCAGGGGCTCGAGGTCAGGTCGTAGATCCTCATAGAGCTCCCTAATAGCCCCTGTGTCCAGCCGGTAGAGGGAGATCACCTGGTCCTCCCTGATGTTCTGGAGCATGGCCCTGGGCCTGTAGAGGCGTTGCAGGCGTGGCCGCCCCTCAGGACGCCTACGGTGCCGTTGTTCCACCACACCCGCCTGTGGACCCTCCACAGCTGCAGGCCTGTGTTGCATCGGGTTAGGACCCATGCCCAGTGCCTCAGCCCCAGGACCATCATCTCCCTCTGCCGGAAAGCGCAGCCCAGCTAGCTCCAGCAATGCAATGACTGCACCACCTGCAATCACAGTCTGAGCCATGATAGACACAGGATGGGGGACAGGTGGCTGGGAAATATGGTACAGGGCGGGCACACAAATCACACAAACAATACACCCCTGGTCAACCAGGAACATCCATCACAGCCAACACCCTGTAGTCAGCAATGTCCTGTAGTCGGCAACATAGCACGCGCAGGAGCGCGCGTACCCCCGCATTGCACCCGACAAAAGCCATTCCGATAATAGCCAACGACGTGTCCCCCTGTGACGCAGGATGGTGTAAAGCTACTGCGAGGTATACACCTTCCCAAATATGGAAGACGCCAAGATGTTACAGAGACGTAAACCGCATTCACACGCGCGTACATGCAACGCACGTCCCACGTAATGTGCATCACAAAAACGTAACCATCACCCAACGCACGTGGTAACGCGCTGAACAAAAATACACGGGTACCACGACAGAAAACATATGTCGTACTTACCATCACAACATTGATTGTAGGAGGAGGGCACGTGTATTGTGTACACCCAGGGCTGAATCGCGGGAATACTGAAAAGCTGAAAACCATGCACAGTACGTCATGTAGGGCACATAATCACGTCACATCCATGCGTGCGCAGGAGGAGAGCGCATTGTTACGCGCATACGCAATGCGCGTAGTGTCACCAGCTCTCCTTAAACCCCCGTATATAAGTGAATAGAGGTTAAGTGAGTGGGTCTTCCCCACTGAAGCAGCTACTTTACAAATCCTGAAGCTGGGCTTTTTGGGAAATGTAGTCCCTTCACTGAATCAATGAGGAGCAGTTGTGGAAAAAGTGGTTTAAGCAACCAAAGGATTTTATTTCCCCTCCCGGGGTGGATTTCACCATGAACAACGTAACACAAACCAGGTATTTACTGGCATAAGGACAAATCAAAGGTTCTTTAACAGAAAAGGCTTACTTCAGCAATAAACAGGTTGATATCTAGCATTCCAACATAACAATGCTGTTTCTTCACAGCTCTCTGCTTCTCAATGCTAGTAGTGCTGTAGTTTCTCTTTCAAAACATGCCTTCAGCGTAATGAGATTATTTCATTAGCAAGCGATATCGTACAGTCCATGATATCTTCATCAATATTCACACACTCATGTTCAAAGTCCATTAACTCTTCCTGACTAGAAGGAAATGTTTGTAACGGCAATCCTGATGCCACACCCTTTCTAACTGCTTCAGGTTTCACCTGATATTCCTGAGTTAAATACTGGCTTTCACAAACGTTATCAGCACAGGTATTCTCTTCCCAGCTCCAACCCTCTGTGTAAATACAGTCACTGTAACTATTTTTATACCAGCCTTTTGGCTTACCTTTTAGCCTAGCTGGTGGAGGTTTTCTTTGTGGCTTTGGACTGGCTGTAAGTTCCCAACCTAAGCCTTGCACAGAAGATTTCACTTGCCTTCCTGGCTTTCTTTCACTTCTGTGTTCCCCTGGATACTGCAGGTAATCCACTCTGCCCTTATTATATCCTTCCCTTGGGGTTTCTTTTATTTTCCTGAAGAAAGACTCTGTCTCACCCTTCCACAGAGACTTTGGCTTTTTCCTGGCACTGCTGCCTTCATCGTAGCTCTCATTAGCTTCCTTATCCAGCACACATGCCTCATCCACTTCTCCTTCTTCTCCTTCTTCCCCTTCTAACTCCATAAGCTCAACTGAACTCTCTTTATCAGGGTGAATTCTAGGGCAGTGCTCAACTCCACCTCCTAGCAGGTGTTCTGCATTAGCTCGTGACTCATTCCCTGAATGGTAGCACGGGCGTTTCTCTTGCCTCTGTGCTTGGTTTCTAAGGTAACCAGGAGCCATGTACTTTTGTTTACAACTCAGCCCTACTCCTGTTCCTGGCTTTTTAGCCTCTTCTACCGGGCTGGAAGGACCCACTATGTCACAGTAGGCAACGCGCCCAGAGCCACACCCAAACGATACCTATATATAGCTAGGGAGGACAAAATGGCATGCACCTCAGCACACAATCGGGATAGAGACCACTAACCAGATGTCTGAGAATGCTGGACCACAGCAAGTACCAGCAATGGACACACGTAATGATGACGGTGAGAGGCCAGGCCCATCTGGCCTACAGCAAACCCCATGTCCACAGGGCACTGTCACAATGGGGCAAAAGCGACGCCGGCCCACCCTCCCAGAGGAGTTTCGCAAGAGGGCAGTGAGGTTCAGCCAGGAGGAGAATGATCTCCTCCTGGCAGGCATCCTGGAGTGCTATGAAATACTCTTTGGTCAACAGAGCTCCACAACATCCGGTGCCACATGTGCCAGGGCATGGGCGGAGATACAGGCGGAGGTGGCAACTGCAGATGGGCCACACAGGGATGTCGAGAGCCTAAGGAAAAGATATTGCGACATCAAACGTAACATATGCAATGAGCTTGCAAGAGAGAGGAGAGGGGCCCAGAGCACAGGAGGAGGCCCAGCACAGGTCGCCAACCTGACTGCACTGGAGCCGCGCCTGGCAGAGAGACTCGGGTCCATGTACATCCATGGCCTTCCCCCTGAGTTGGACACAGCGCACCCAGGTGCTGGTAAGTGTGAGAGTGATCTGCACCAGTGGGAGCCTGCAAGCGCATATGTGTGGGGGTGGCCAATGGTGGAGTGTGGTGTAGGTGGCATGATTTTGCAAAATGAGGACCCAGGGGGCAGCACAGGCATACAACCAGCCTCTGGGCCATGACCCATTGGGGGAGACATGTCCATGGTGGGCAGGGAGTGGCATACCAAAGTGGATGGGTGCGGTGGCAAGCAGAAGGGTCCTACAGTACCAGCAGAGGCTGCCAATGTGTTGCAGGGGAGAGGGTGCAGGGCTGGTGGAGGCAGCATGGCCACACAGGTGTTAACGTGGCCGATTGGACAGCACAATGCACCTGTGTCGAACAAGGACTGTGTTTGCAGGCTGATAGCGGTAACGGGGCTGCATGGGGTGTGTGGTAGCATGCAAGGGGGAGGGGGTCAGTGGAACTTGCAGGGCAAGGGCCCCCTCGGCATTGGTAGATAGGTAAGGGGGGGTGAGAGGGAGGGGCCCCCACCAGGACCCATGTGGCTCACCCACACACATGTGCTCTTAGGGGAGTGGGACGGGTGCAGACAGGCAGTCATGCCGCATATGACCTATATGATATTGTGTCCCACAGGTGACATAAGCGTTATAGATGCAGCAGAGGAGGCGCAAGGGGACAGTCAGCCCTGGCCGTGCACCCCCATGGACCCTGTGCCGGAGGTGTCCCAGGTAGAAGCAGGAGTACCCCCAACCCCCCCAGGGGAGGACATTGGGACCATCACACAGCCTGCATGTGGAGGAGAAACAAACTCCAATGATGCCACGGGGGAGGTGTCTGCTGAGGCGGACCAGCGAACCAGGGATACGGCGCTGTCCACTGTGTCTGATGTCATTCAGCAAATGCAGGCGCACACCGCAGCGGCACACAGGGATGCAGAGGGTGAGTGTCAAACTGTGTTCTGTTGTCAATGCGTCTGCATAGGTGGTTTTTTATTTTCATTCTGACAATGCACTACCTGCTGTCTCCACAGCTATACGGCATTTACTGCGGGCGGGGCTGAGGGAGCAGTGCCGGCAAAGGCGTGCGCAACGCCGACACCAGCGCACGATGTCCGGGGTCCTGGTGGGGGTCCAGAAGCTGGTCACAGCTGCGCAAAGCATGGCTGCGAGCCTAGAAATAATAGCGGCACACATGGGGGCGACGCCACCACCACCACCACCTCCACCACCACCAGCGGAAGCAGCAGCAGCGGTAGCAACGGCGGCAGAAGAGCCACCGTCATCACAGGGTGGAAGGGGCCGCGCAAGGCATGGTAGGGGCAGGGGGAGGGGGAAATAAACCTCAAAACATGCGGCTGTAGCACATGTCATGTCTCCTGTGTTGCTTGTGGGGGGCAATATTACGCACAGCCCACCCGTGCCTGACCCTGGGGCCTGCCCGATGCAAACTATTCTGCCAGACGGTGTAGCCACCGACACTGCTGTGGCCAGCATGGGATGCCCCACCTGCTCTTGGGCGCAAACCAGCAGGCACACACTACCCAGCAGCTGCAGCCAACATCTGTTTACCTCATCCGTTCCCCGTGAGCCGGGGGGGGGGGTTACAACTGGTCATGGGCTATGGAGGGGGAAAGAGCATGGCATTAGGTGGGCTGCGGGTGATGGGGGGGTGTTGGACTGGTAATGTGCAGTGGGATGCTTTGGGGGGGGGAGGTCTGCCAATGGCCTATTCGGGGCTCCTTGGAAATGGCCTGATGGGGTTAGTACCGGATCTGGGCGGTTTGCATTGGCTCTGATTGAAGATGCGTGGTGGTGGTGTTTGACATACAGTGCATCCATGATGGTGCAGGGCCGGTACATGAGCTCATGGGGGTGGGGGGGGGGTTAGACTGATATCTTGGTGGGTGGAGGGGAGCTAGGATATGGCATGGGCCCAAGTTGCTTCCCAAAATAAATAGTTCTGGCATCAGAGGGTCCTCGGAGGAGGACATGAGCTGCTGAGGGCACCAGTACATAGATGGGGTGGCTATGCCCCACTCACCTTGCTTTGCCATCTTCTATGTGAAGAGGATAGGACTCCACATATCCAGGTCTCGGGAAACACCAACGAGATCAGAGCACAGCAGATACACTTACCCAGACTGCAACCATAGCTTTGAGGTATGTACTGCATACCCTCAGTCATAGACAGGCACTACTGAGTCTACAAGCTGTCCTATGATGACCATAGACTGTAGCACAGGCACATTTGGGATGACAGTCTATCTGTCAGTCTCCTCTTTTATATATCGTACTGTGTCCGATACCTGTCCCTGTGGCTTCTGGTCAATCCTCAGTATAGCACACATGACAGCACATGTTTAGGTTTCCCCACATGCCAACTACATGTTAGTCTCCTCCCTTGCCACTAACAGCTGGCAATTTGCATACTATCCTGACCCTTCGGAGATGCCCCACAAGCACATGTTTGGAGGGACAGTCCATGTGGTAGCAGGGGTCAGTGACCGAACTGCTGTCCTATGTTCTGTTTAATCCTATGTATTTGCTATAGACGACTGACAACAGTCACCCTTGATGCAGTGGAACCCCCTGTGCCTCATTTGTAAAAAGCCTCACAACACCATGACATACACAACGAATGGACCAAATTAGTGCCCCAGCCCATGTCCCCTTGCAGCCATGTCCACTCTGTCCACCCCTAGCCCTGTGCACTTTAAGGCTCAGTGTCCATTAGCCCCCTTGCTGTGTCCATGCCATCATCCACCCTGGTCTGAGCCCATCACAGATGCTGCACATAGCCTTGCATGTTCCACCACAGCTGACCCCTAGGCACTGTTAGATGTATGTGCTTTTGGCCATGTGTGGCACTGACCCATGTAATGCCCGTAATATCGCTAAACGCATGACACGTGTAAAGTACCCTGCATCCACCCTTTGTATCTCACACTGACACACATGTGTGTGGCCACATGTGTCGATCACACAACACTGACCCATAGCAAAGAGGGATATCCGGACAGCACAGTTAACCTGTAACAATGTAAAACTTTATTCACATTAACATTTTTTGGAACATTTGGCATTGCCCATCATGCCGACATTGCTGTCATCCAGCCCTGCTGCCCGCCGTGAGTGTGGCAGGCCATTGCATGGGCTGTCACAGGGCGGGTGTGTAATGCGTATCCGCACGCTACACACCCCGGGGACCCCTGTCACATGGTGGCTGATCCGGCGTGCCCCCAGCTACACGCTCCTCCAGCAAGCGCAGCCGGTCAGCCACCATGGTCAGGGTTGCCAGGACCTGCCCCATGATGATGGCGTGCTGCCTCTGGGCGTGTGCATGCGCACGCACAGCCGCGGCCACGCACAGCCCGCACATGCAGCCACACAGGTCTCCCCGTGTCTGTGTAGCTGCATCCATGGTATGCCTGTCAGCGGCTATGTGTGCCATGCCCACGTCCAGGAGGGGCGCATCGCCATCACCATGGTGCAGGTGGCTGGCGCCCCCATAGCCCTGTGACAGCCCATGAAGATGGGCACATGGCACACGTGCCACCACCACCACCCCACCCACCCCATCCCCCTCCAGCTCCATGTTGGCCAGGTCACCTCCCTCCGGCCCCTGTCCCACCACAGCAGGGCCCCTACCCCGCCCAAGCCACCTGCACCCGCCCCTCCTCCCCCTGCCTTCCCAGCACCTCTGCCCTCTCCCCCTCCCCCACCTCATCCCCTGCCGTAGCCACACGAGGCAGCTCCATTTCCTCCTCCCCCAGACCCCCCCTCCCCCACTTCCTCCTCCTCCCCCTCGGCGTCAGATGCTGCATCGCCCCATATGGCGGTGTGTCGTGCTCCTCCCCCATGGCCACTGGGTCGGGCAACACCTCTTGGCCGTCATCTCTCTGCGGCTCCCCGGGACCCGCATCTTGCACCACTGGCTTCTCCGCAGCACATGTATCCGCTGTGGGAGAGGGGAACACGTGTCATCTCCATGTTCACACATCAGCCACAGCAGTCACATACATCCTGTGGTCATGACAGCCAGTGCCCCACAGGGCCATGTCACATCACTCACCGTCCTGTTGGGCCATCCGCTCCCTCTGCACGCGACGTACAAAATGGGGGTACCTTGCCCTCAGCTCCCGCGCCTTCTTGCGGAGATCCTCGACCTATTGGAGTGACAACACATATTGACATTAGGGGACAGACACCCTTTCGGGGCCTCTGCCGCAACACATATATTTCTCAGTGTGCAATAGAGTTTGTCCCTAGGATCACAGACTGGGGCATTCCCCACACCACCAGGATGAGGGGTAGGGCTCTGAGGTGAGGCCTACTGCATCCTGGGGATCTGGTTTGCCCTTGTGTTCACAGACTGGGGCATTCCCCACAGCACCAGGATGGGTTATGGAGACCTGTGGTGAGGCCTACTGCATCCTGGGGATCTGGTTTGCCCTTGTGTTCACTGACTGTGGCATTCCCAACAGCACCAGGATGGGTTATGGAGACCTGTGGTGAGGCCTACTGCATCCTGGGGATCTGGTTTGCCCTTGTGTTCACTGACTGGGGCATTCCCCACAGCACCAGGATGGGTTATGGAGACCTGTGGTGAGGCCTACTGCATCCTGGGGATCTGGTTTGCCCTTCTGTTCACAGACTGGGGCATTCCCCACACCACCAGGATGAGGGGTAGGGCTCTGAGGTGAGGCCTACTGCATCCTGGGGATCTGGTTTGCCCTTGTGTTCACTGACTGGGGCATTCCCCACAGCACCAGGATGGGTTATGGAGACCTGTGGTGAGGCCTACTGCATCCTGGGGATCTGGTTTGCCCTTGTGTTCACTGACTGGGGCATTCCCAACAGCACCAGGATGGGTTATGGAGACCTGTGGAGAGGCCTACTGCATCCTGGGGATCTGGTTTGCCCTTGTGTTCACTGACTGGGGCATTCCCCACAGCACCAGGATGTGGGGTAGGGCTCTGAGGTGAGGCCTACTGCATCCTGGGGATCTGGTTTGCCCTTGTTTTCACTGACTGGGGCATTCCCAACAGCACCAGGATTGGTTATGGAGACCTGTGGTGAGGCCTACTGCATCCTGGGGATCTGGTTTGCCCTTGTGTTCACTGACTGGAGCATTCCCCACAGCACCAGGATGGATTATGGAGACCTGTGGTGAGGCCTACTGCATCCTGGGGATCTGGTTTGCCCTTGTGTTCACAGACTGGGGCATTCCCCACAGCACCAGGATGAGGGGTAGGGCTCTGAGGTGAGGCCTACTGCATCCTGGGGATCTGGTTTGCCCTTGTGTTCACTGACTGGGGCATTCCCCACAGCACGAGGATGGGTTATGGAGACCTGTGGTGAGGCCTACTGCATCCTGGGGATCTGGTTTGCCCTTGTGTTCACTGACTGTGGCATTCCCCACAGCACCAGGATGGGTTATGGAGACCTGTGGTGAGGCCTACTGCATCCTGGGGATCTGGTTTGCCCTTGTGTTCACTGACTGGGGCATTCCCCACAGCACCAGGATGTGGGGTAGGGCTCTGAGGTGAGGCCTACTGCATCCTGGGGATCTGGTTTGCCCTTGTGTTCACTGACTGGGGCATTCCCCACAGCACCAGGATGGGTTATGGAGACCTGTGGTGAGGCCTACTGCATCCTGGGGATCTGGTTTGCCCTTGTGTTCACTGACTGGGGCATTCCCCACAGCACCAGGATGGGTTATGGAGACCTGTGGTGAGGCCTACTGCATCCTGGGGATCTGGTTTGCCCTTGTGTTCACTGACTGGGGCATTCCCCACAGCACCAGGATGGGTTATGGAGACCTGTGTTGAGGCCTACTGCATCCTGGGGATCTGGTTTGCCCTTGTGTTCACTGACTGGGGCATTCCCCACAGCACCAGGATGTGGGGTAGGGCTCTGAGGTGAGGCCTACTGCATCCTGGGGATCTGGTTTGCCCTTGTGTTCACAGACTGGGGCATTCCCCACACCACCAGGATGTGGGGTAGGGCTCTGAGGTGAGGCCTACTGCATCCTGGGGATCTGGTTTGCCCTTGTGTTCACTGACTGGGGCATTCCCCACAGCACCAGGATGGGTTATGGAGACCTGTGGTGAGGCCTACTGCATCCTGGGGATCTGGTTTGCCCTTGTGTTCACTGACTGGGGCGTTCCCCACACCACCAGGATGGGTTATGGAGACCTGTGGTGAGGCCTACTGCATCCTGGGGATCTGGTTTGCCCTTGTGTTCACTGACTGGGGCATTCCCCACAGCACCAGGATGAGGGGTAGGGCTCTGTGGTGAGGCCTACTGCATCCTGGGGATATGTGTTTTTACTGTACTCACAAACAGGCCCAGCTACCATGGCACAGGGACAGGGGATGGGCTCCTCATTTGGGATCTTCAGCATCCTGGGGCTATGGTCTGTTTCCTGTACTCACAAACAGGGCCAGATACCATGGCACAGGGACAGGGGATGGGCTCCTCATTTGGGACCTTCAGCATCCAGGGGCTATGGTCTGTTTCCTGTACTCACAAACAGGGCCAGATACCATGGCACAGGGACAGGGGATGGGCTCCTCATTTGGGATCTTCAGCATCCTGGGGCTATGGTGTGTTTCCTGTACTCACAAACAGGGCCAGATACCATGGCACAGGGACAGGGGATGGGCTCCTCATTTGGGATCTTCAGCATCCTGGGGCTATGGTCTGTTTCCTGTACTCACAAACAGGGCCAGATACCATGGCACAGGGACAGGGAATGGGCTCCTCATTTGGGATCTTCAGCATCCTGGGACTATGGTCTGTTTCCTGTACTCACAAACAGGCCCAGCTACCATGGCACAGGGACAGGGGATGGGCTCCTCACTTGGGATCTTCAGCATCCTGGGGCTATGGTGTGTTTCCTGTACTCACAAACAGGGCCAGATACCATGGCACAGGGACAGGGGATGAGCTCCTCATTTGGGATCTTCAGCATCCTGGGGCTATGGTCTGTTTCCTGTACTCACAAACAGGGCCAGATACCATGGCACAGGGACAGGGGAGGGGCTCCTCATTTGGGATCTTCAGCATCCTGGGGCTATGGTCTGTTTTCTGTACTCACAAACAGGCCCAGCTACCATAGCAGAAGGACAGGGGATGGAATCCTCATTTGGGGCCCTCTGCATCCTGGGGCTATGGTCTGTTTCTTGTGAGCACAAACAAGGCCTGTATCCATAGCACCAGGACAGGGGGTGGACCCCCTTTAGGGGCCTGCAGCATCCTGGGATGTCTTTGTGCTTTGTGCTAGCTGACAGGGGCATGTGACAGACCCCTGTGTGTCTCTTGGCCTTGGTGGTGGGCCTGTGGTTTTCTGTAGATTGGGCACATCACTGAGGATGCAACAGCGCCCCGTAGCATACCAATGTGGTCATTAGTTCACCTCTGCCATGGGTGCAGCTACCCCCTGTGGGCTTGGGGGTTTTGATATTGGGTGAGTGGATGACCTAGCTACAAGCTGGACGCAACAACACCAGACATTCTCCAGCAGTGCAGATTTTATTAGTGCTTTGGTTACAGGCTGTTCTTCACCACATCCTCATTTGGGGTGGCTGTCCCCAAACACTTACCTCACGTGGGTAATCAGAGCTCCTGTTATATCTGTTGGTGAGGCGGTCCCAGGCCCTCCTCACCCTTGTTAGGTTCTGCCTCCTGGACGAGCCAGGGAAGAGGCGTTGCTGGCGGAGACAGAAGAGCTCTGTCAGCAGGTAAAGGTCGCTGTGTGTAAAGGCAGGCTTCCTCGACATGGCTGCCATCTGCTCTGAGTGTATCTCAGCTGCATAGCCACGTGCGTTCATGAGTGCGTAGCTACGTGCGTTGGCGAGGGCGTGGCCACGCGCACAAATACATCTTGTTGGGGCCATGACACGGCGCGTGCTTATGTGCGTTGCTGTCGGCGGAAGGGCCTGCTTACGTACGTGCGGCAGTGCATTGGCTCGTGCGTTGGCTCGTGCGTTGGCATGTTTGATTACAGATCCTCATGGTGTACTGCAACTCACATTAACGCTACCATCTATACGTGTGATGGCCTATGGCTTATCCTAGCCTGTGGGCAGGAGCTGGATTTTGAATCCCCCACATTTTTGTCCTACTGCTATATATTGCAGGGTCTGCAGCATGTGTTCTAACACCTTCTGCTTCTGACATCTCACATTAGGAAAATTTCACATTCCTTTGTCGAGGACTGTCCTTGATGTGGAGATGTCTCTCACATTTGTAATGTCCCTTTTGTTTACATGGATTGAGGGGGGTGGATGGAGACCAGGGCACAGAGAGTGTCCCTGATTGGCAAACTGTGGAGGTGGCATCGGGACCAATGTAGAGCTTCTGTGTATCTGTTTTGAAATGTATAGCATTAGTTGTATCCTTCTCAAGCGTGCTCTTTCACCCTTTCTCTCGCTCCTCTCTGGGTTTTTGATGACAAACATAGGCTTGCAGTCTGTACTTTACCTCTGCTATTATTGGGTTACAGACACCACTACTCCAGATGCGGATGCACCTGGCAGCCCTGCCATGTATCACCACAGTGGGCTCAAACCCATAAATTCTGGCTGCACAGTCAGTGCATTTGCCAGTGGAGTAAATCTCTGTAGCTCCTTCTACATGCCTAGCTGGCTACAGAGCGACTTTAGTTCACCACACAGTCCATCTGCTGTGGTTCACAGGGTTTGATTGGAGCAGTCACAACCATGATGCACTACACATGCAAATCAGCTGTCCACTGATTAACACAAGATGGGGAATGCAACCCTACAGCACCTCGGCCTGGTAGGGGGAACTGACCATGTGCACCCCCACAGCACCTCGGCCTGGTAGGGGGTACTGACCGTGTGTTTTACTGGCACACAGTAGCTACACACCGTCACATTGTGCGGTTACTGTGCTCACCCTGAGGGTGCGGTGAGGTGCCCAGCACCAGGTCCACAGCACCATCCATGGCAGACATAGGCCATGGTGGAGGTCCAAAGCAGTGTTAATGTGTGAGATAGGTAGTTTCTGCACAAACACTAGGAGGATTATGGTGGTAAACAGGGTCTTCGATCAACAGATCCACATTCTACCTCCCTGCCATGGGGGCAGTAGGGGGGACCATCAACCTCAGTTCTGCTGTGGAAATAACATCCTTCAGGGTAGTCAATGCAGCGCTCTACATATTGTCGCACCGCCACCCTAGTAGCCAGAGGTTGTTAAGGCAGGTCGGGTGGACATGAGTTATATTTTTAAGTTTGAGTTGGTCCTTGAGTGCGGGGTCTGGGTATTCTGTTCCCAGTGGCCTTCCGTGTACCAAAGCCTCAAATGAATACAAAGTCCGAGAGTAGGGAAAGAAAGGCTTTTTATTTCCCTTAACAACACAACACAAAGCAACCTTACTTCAGGTAGAAAGAAACATAAACAGTTATTGCTTTATCCTCTGTTATCTTCACAGGAATTTATACATATGAAACACACAGTCTCTGTTTGCTGAGCATAGCTCTAGACACTAGGCAGGGATTCTAGGCTTCCTGCCTGACAGTAGCTACAATCCATTGCCATTTCGGAAGGGTCCTCGGTAAATTCCACCTGCATGGGCTGAGGATCTGAAAGCTGGGACTCTGTATCAATATAGTCCGGTGGAATATGATGAGGCTTTTCATATAAAGTTTGTACCAGCCTCCAATGCTCTGGGCTTAAGTTTAGGCCTCGGTCATGTGCATGCTTACTATGAGAACAACCTCTTTTGTCCCTGTGCCTTTCATTAAACAGTCTTTCATTTGGTAACAGCTTGTGTCTTGCTTTACAAACAGCTTGATGAGGAGAACACTCCCTTGTTTCCTGTGCTCCCTGTGTCACCAGGTCATAACGGTTAGTAGTAGAAAAATATGGATTACCTTTTCCTCTGGGCCTATCCCAGTGAGCTGAGGCTTGAGGCCTAGTCCTGCTGCAATTCAGCCTTACTCGGTTAGCAGGCTTCCCACTGTCCAGCTGGCCTTCGGGTGGAGTTATCTCCCTTTCACACCCATACCTCTCTCTCCTTGAACAAAGAGTGTTACCTCCTATGGAGATGGCTTCACCTTCCTTCTGGTAACTTCCACAGGGTCCTGAGTCCGCTGGCACCGTTCCATCAGCTAAGACTCTGCCTTCTGTTTCCCTCCGGGTACCTTTCCTCCCGGTGTCTCTTTGCCAAGAACTCCTTCTCCTCCCTTTTCCAACTTCCCAGCCTTTCTTAAAAGGAACTCCCCCTTTCCTGGATTGGCTGTTGGCTGGCATCACATCACAAGCTCTGGGGTGCGGCTCTCTAGGCCCTGGAAGCTCTCTCTTGTCGCATCTGGTGTTGGAATCTTTTTTCTGAATTTAAAACCTTTTTTTCTGTTTGCATAGGGTCTGCGGCACCACATATCCCCCCTCTTAAAATATGACGGGCTGGTGAAGCCTCTTTCACACAGCACGGAATACGTGACATGGCGTCGGCGTTGAAATGTAGTTTGCTGGTACCACGTCTTCCGCCTGTTATCCGCTACTATCTCTTCTGGGTGAGTGAGAATCAGCTGTGCCTACTTAGTTGGGAACTGTGTGTGAGAGAAAACTGCAGCCAATCTGAGCACTTTTCAAATCATTTAGAATCCCTTCAGCAAAGGCTCCAACGATCCTGTGAGCAGTGAGTGAGAATCTGCTGTGCCTACTTAGTTGGGAACTGTGTGTGAGAGAAAACTGCAGCCAATCTGAGCACTTTTCAAATCATTTAGAATCCCTTCAGCAAAGGCTCCAACGATCCTGTGAGCAGTGAGTGAGAATCAGCTGTGCCTACTTAGTTGGGAACTGTGTGTGAGAGAAAACTGCAGCCAATCTGAGCACTTTTCAAATCATTTAGAATCCCTTCAGCAAAGGCTCCAACGATCCTGTGAGCAGTGAGTGAGAATCAGCTGTGCCTACTTAGTTGGGAACTGTGTGTGAGAGAAAACTGCAGCCAATCTGAGCACTTTTCAAATCATTTAGAATCCCTTCAGCAAAGGCTCCAACGATCCTGTGAGCAGTGAGTGAGAATCAGCTGTGCCTACTTAGTTGGGAACTGTGTGTGAGAGAAAACTGCAGCCAATCTGAGCACTTTTCAAATCATTTAGAATCCCTTCAGCAAAGGCTCCAACGATCCTGTGAGCAGTGAGTGAGAATCAGCTGTGCCTACTTAGTTGGGAACTGTGTGTGAGAGAAAACTGCAGCCAATCTGAGCACTTTTCAAATCATTTAGAATCCCTTCAGCAAAGGCTCCAACGATCCTGTGAGCAGTGAGTGAGAATCAGCTGTGCCTACTTAGTTGGGAACTGTGTGTGAGAGAAAACTGCAGCCAATCTGAGCATTTTTCAAATCATTTAAAATCCCTTCAGCAATGGCGCGCCCGTGCCTTGCGGGCCCGCGCCTGAGGGCCTCGCAAGAGGGCCCTTTGGCGTGGCCCTTAGGCGGTGGACCGTGCGGGACCCACTATCTGCTGCTATATGCTCATTCTGTTCAGCGATATGCTGTTTGTAGTTAATGTAAGGTAATGTAATGTAAGTTATGTACTGTGTTCCCTGTTTGTACTCCTAGTGTTTTGTTGTGATGTAATGATAATGCAATGTATGTTTCCCTCACCTTTGTTTAACTTTGTGCTGTATTAACCGCTTTGATTGAAGGAAAAGGCGGGATACAAAACATGTTAAATAAATAAATAAATAAATAAATATGTTGGCAACGGACGCTAGTATAACAGATCGGTCGTGCCAAGACCGCAGAGCATTAATATGGTAAATTTGTGTGTGTCCTTCGGTATCCTGGACCTCGTAAGAGGTGGGTCCCTTAGGCTTAACTATCACATGAGGTCCCCTCCATCGAGCCTCGAATTTAGGGGTAGCACCTGATACCAGGACCATCACTTTTTCTCCCGCTTTTAATTGTCTGGGCTTTGTCCGCCGATCATAATACCTCTTCTGTTTTAGTTGACTCTCCTCCAAATTTCCACTCGCAACCTGGGAGGTTCGTTCTAGGCGTGTTCTTAGGTTCTTTAGGAATAGAGGCACCCCTATTTCCGTCTCAACGGGTTCAACCCATTGCTCCTTTAAGACGTCTAATAGGCCTCTGGGGGGTCTTCCATACAGAAGCTCGTAAGGGGAAGTGCCCAAGGACTTCTGTCTTCTTTCCCTGCAGGTGTACAAGACAAAGGGCAGCATAGTGTCCCACTCGGACATTTGTCCACCCAATGCACGCCGGAGCATCTGTTTTATGCTTTGATTCAAGCGCTCCACCAGGCCATTACACTGGGGATGGTAGGCGGCGATTTTCTTGTGGTGGATGCCAAAGGCATCCCAAACCTGAGCAAGGTATTTTGACAGGAAATTGCTGCCTCTATCTGTAAGGACCTCCTGCGGAAATCCGATCTCGCAGAATAGTTTAACGAGTTCCCCGGCAACTGCTTTAGCCGAAATATTTCTCAGAGGGACCGCCCATGGGAAACGGGTGGCCTGGTCAATGATTACCAGCATATATTGGTATCCTCTAGGTGTTTTGATGAGGGGACCCACTATGTCCATGGCTAATCGTCTCACTGGATCCGAAATCACGGGCATTGGTACTAAGGGTACTGCAGGGGGTTTGTGCGGAGCCACTCTTTGACACGACGCACAGGATTCGCAAAAACGAGTTGCTTCCCGGAATACTCCTGGCCAGTAAAAGCGGGCCAAAATCTGGTCGAGGGTTCCCTGCGTTCCCTTATGGCCCCCTATGGGATGATCATGGGCCAACCGTAGGACCAGCGATTTAAATGTGTTAGGTACTACCAATTGTTTTCGCAGAGACCCAGTTCGAGGGTCCATACTCTCTCGGTAGAGTATCTCCTTCTCCATAATAAACCTGGGGAAGGAACTTCTTTCTTCTTGTGCTTGCTCAAAGGCGTGGGCTAATACCGGGTCTGTAGCTTGCTCCCTTTTGAAGGAGGGAAACTTCTCCATCAAATCCGCTGGTACCCAGGGCATCCCCTCTCCAGCTTCCAATTCCGCACGTCCTCGCGAGCGGCATCTCCGCTCCCTCCTTCGCTCTGCTTTAGTTTTCCGTCCTCTCCCCGAGGGCTCCTCAATTAGGTCTTCATGCGCGGGAAGGACCCCAAAAGTAGTGTCCGTAGAACATGAAGGCTCTTCCCCCCTTGGGTCTGGGATCGTGTAGAAACTAGAGCCTCTCTTGGATCAGCGCCTGTCTTTGAGCTACTTGGCTGTGCCTCAGGGTTACCCATAGGCTCATGCCCACTACAGGTGGAATTTGGGACCCTCTGAGGAGATAAACCCTCTCTCAGACTTTTTCGAAATTGTGGCCAGTCGCAGCCCAATACCAACTCTTGTGGAAGTTTAGGGACCACGGCCACCAACATTTCCTTTTTTATTCCCAATCCTTTAACCCAAAGTTTATACACGGGGTAGCTTGTAGCTGCTCCGTGAATGCACTTTATTTTAACTTGCCCTTCTGGATGTTCAGGGACTGACCACCCCTGGCTTCTGATCACAAACCATAGCCTTTTGGAGATCATGGTTTGGTCAGCGCCTGAATCCAGAAGTGCCATTGCGTTAACTCCATGTATCTTTACCTTCAATACAAAGCCCTCTCTCATTGTCTTTGGGACTTCTCCCACTAGCGCAATGCGCGAATAGCATTCGTTTTTCAGATGTCCTCTCTTACCACAGGAAAAGCATCTTTTAACCGTTTCTATATCCTTAAGGTTATTACCTTTCCTACTGCTATATGCTGGTCAGGAAGGACTGCTTACCCTTTGAGCTTCCATCCCTATAGTCAGCTTGGGAATCCCTATCTTTGGCTGGGTAACTCTCTCTGCTTCCAGATACCTTTCAGTAAGGGCTATTGCCTCAGTAGTGGTACAGCAATTTTGTAGGATTAAAAAGTTCTGTACCCTACTCGGCACTGCGGCTAAGAATTGCTCCAATATTACGGCGTCCATTAGAGTTTCTATATTTATTTTCTCCGGCTGTAGCCATTTATACACCAGGCTCCTTATTCTATGACCAAGGGCTTTTGGTGTTTCCTCAGGGTTAAGGATAGTGGCCCTAAACATTTTTTTATAAGCCAATGGGGTGAGGCCTAGGCGATCTCTGATTGCCAGCACTACCTCTTCATAATTATCAGCCAATGATGGAGGCATTGACCGGTAGGCGGCCAGCGCCTCCCCTGTCAGGGACGCGGCCAGTCTGACAGCCCATTGTTCGGTTGGCCAACGAGCTGAACTCGCTATCCTACTAAAGGAGTCCGAGAAATCGTCCAGGTTATCAGTAGGACTTAATTTACCCACTGTTAGATCATTACATGACCATTGTCCTGCCTCCGGGTTGTGCAGTCCAGTGGCTCGTAACCTCTCGGCCTTAACCTTCGCCATCTCTTCCCGCTGCTGGGTTAGCCAGTTGTCCATTGTCTGTAAGACGGGTAATTGCTGGTCTTGCATGGCTTTCAACGCTTGTGCTTGATTTTGCAGCGCCAGTTCCGCTTGTTTATCAAATTGATGAGCCATCCATGCACACAACTCTTTAGGCTCCATGGCGAATCTGTAACAAGGAACACAAACAAAAAAACACAACCAAGTGTGGCTCTTCTAACAATTTTTCTTTCCTTTCCTCTTTTTTTTTTTTTTTTCTATACTTTCCCTGGCATCCAACACTTATTCAGGCATATTTATGTTTTACCTGATGGTAATGTTGAGTCAGCTCTGGAATGGTACTCGTTGCTGTCGCAGTCCGCGGTTCTCCACGCCGACAGTTGGGAGCAGGATTTTCCTTTTCAGGATTTTCTCCAATCCACTCCGGATTTAGATCACTCCACTCCGGGTTTTCTTTCAATCTGGTTTCTTTAGACAATCCGTTCCGGGTCTTATACTCCAACATGGGTTTATTATTTTTTTCCTGAAACCTGCAGCTTAAGCTTCTTTTCTTTGCGGCTGACGTAGGCTCCAACAATACATCCAACAACTACGCCATTTTTCATGTCGCACCGCCGCCCTAGTGGCCAGAGGTTGTTAAGGCAGGTCGGGTGGACATGAGTTATATTTTTAAGTTTGAGTTGGTCCTTGAGTGCGGGGTCTGGGTATTCTGTTCCCAGTGGCCTTCCGTGTACCAAAGCCTCAAATGAATACAAAGTCCGAGAGTAGGGAAAGAAAGGCTTTTTATTTCCCTTAATGCACAAAGATTCAAATATTGGAATCTACATCAACACAAAGCAACCTTACTTCAGGTAGAAAGAAACATAAACAGTTATTGCTTTATCCTCTGTTATCTTCACAGGAATTTATACATATGAAACACACAGTCTCTGTTTGCTGAGCATAGCTCTAGACACTAGGCAGGGATTCTAGGCTTCCTGCCTGACAGTAGCTACAATCCATAGCCATTTCGGAAGGGTCCTTGGTAAATTCCACCTGCATGGGCTGAGGATCTGAAAGCTGGGACTCTGTATCAATATAGTCCGGTGGAATATGATGAGGCTTTTCATATAAAGTTTGTACCAGCCTCCAATGCTCTGGGCTTAAGTTTAGGCCTCGGTCATGTGCATGCTTACTATGAGAACAACCTCTTTTGTCCCTGTGCCTTTCATTAAACAGTCTTTCATTTGGTAACAGCTTGTGTCTTGCTTTACAAACAGCTTGATGAGGAGAACACTCCCTTGTTTCCTGTGCTCCCTGTGTCACCAGGTCATAACGGTTAGTAGTAGAAAAATATGGATTACCTTTTCCTCTGGGCCTATCCCAGTGAGCTGAGGCTTGAGGCCTAGTCCTGCTGCAATTCAGCCTTACTCGGTTAGCAGGCTTCCCACTGTCCAGCTGGCCTTCGGGTGGAGTTATCTCCCTTTCACACCCATACCTCTCTCTCCTTGAACAAAGAGTGTTACCTCCTATGGAGATGGCTTCACCTTCCATCTGGTAACTTTCACAGGGTCGTGAGTCCGCTGGCACCGTTCCATCAGCTAAGACTCTGCCTTCTGTTTCCCTCCGGGTACCTTTCCTCCCAGTGTCTCTTTGCCAAGAACTCCTTCTGTCTTGTTGCCAAGAACTCCTTCTCCTCCCTTTTCCAACTTCCCAGCCTTTCTTAAAAGGAACTCCCCCTTTCCTGGATTGGCTGTTGGCCGGCATCACATCACAAGCTCTGGGGTGCGGCTCTCTAGGCCCTGGAAGCTCTCTCTTGCTCCCCCTATCTGGCTCCTCGTAATGTCGCATCTGGTGTTGGAATCTTTTTTCTGAATTTAAAACCTTTTTTTCTGTTTGCATAGGGTCTGCGGCACCACAATATCCATAGCACAAGAGCAGACAAACAGTAGGCCTGTATATGCTAGGCTGCACCCAAACACTATCTGATATTTTCCTGCAGCAAGCCTTCAGCCGCTGCACCCTGCAATGCACTCCATCGAGACACATACCAGCTGCAAACAGTCTGCTAGTTGATCCATAATGCATGTTCCTGTTGGACATGCATGTTCCCAGACCTGGGATGGCAGCAAACACAACAAGCAGATAAGTCAGTGACTGGCCCCCAAAAGGAGACACATAAATATCACATAACAGAAATACTATATGGCACTATGGGGATGCCTGGCCATGCCGTGGTCACTGCACAGTCAGGGTGAGATTGATCTCCCTGCAGGACATACAGTGGTCACCCTGTTTGTGTAGGTGGTGGCCAGGCACTAATATGTCACAGTCAGTGCCCTATGCGCTGTGCAGATGCAGCCTGGCCAGGCCACCATCTGGGCTATACCCATGGTACCTTGCTCTTCATTATGCACATTGGCAGGCCAATACTGGCAACAGTGCTGGCAGTGTGGGCTGTGGAAGGTGTTTGCAGCCTCCACACACTGTATAGACAGACACACACTCCGACACCTATGCCAGCATTGTGCAACTATAGAGGGGTTCAGCAGCCCTGCCCACACACCAGTCCTGGGCGCAGTAAAGGCATGGATATGGTAAGCAATACTGTTGGGGGTCACTCCCCAGGGTGGTAAACACTGTCAGAGACAAGACCTGTAGCACACAATGCAGACATCAGAAAGATTGTTATGATGGGGCTCAATGAGCAAACTGTGCTTAACGTAGGACTTGCTATCTGCCAGTAATCATAGGACACGTTTGATAGGTGTGTACCGCATACCCAGGTGTGGGGTGGCATTGCTAAGGCATGCACATGCTAGTATTGGGAGATGCACACAGGGCCCAATGTCCTGCCTCACCAGGAGGCATTAACCAATGGGGCCTGGGTGTGTGGGTGTGGGTGTGTCTGCCCCCTGTTGGCTGCTGCTTTACGGCAGAGGTTCCCAACACCAGTCCTGGTGTGCCAAACACTGTTCGGATTTTCATGCTGTCGCTCATTAATATGCATGAGCTACATCTGCATGCCATGGGGGTGGTGCATAGATATGCAGCACAGGCATCTTTATTAGAGGCAGCATTGAACCTGACTGGTGTGTGGCCCTCCAGGACTGCATTTTGGAGACTCTGCTCTAGGTAATGCGCCTGTTTATGGTGTCTGTGCTCGGTGGGGTAAGATATAGGCGTATTAACCAAGCATATGTTCTCAGCAATGAAGGTTTGACAGTACAATCACGGTTTAGTTGTGGGAAAAATATGTGGACTGTATTGCCAGTAGCCCCAGCTGGGCTTTAAACCTGTGACCTTCTGTTCTTGCACACACTGTCTGTGTGCACTGCACCACTGTGTTGCCACAGATAGGCTGCATTCCCTAGGGAGTCCATGACTGTACATCTGACAGGGCCTGTCTGTTGCGGTGGACGTGCCAGCCTGCACATGGCTAGGCCACTGTCTGCTGTGGCTAAACGCCACTGCCCCCTCCACCACGTACCCTTCCGCCAACATGCTGACATGTCCTTATCTTGGAAAATGCCTATGAGCTGATTGAGGTGTGGCACTCCAGGACTGCATTTGTGGGACTCGGCTGTGGGTAATGCCCATTGTTATGGGGGGGGGGGTGTAGGTGTTTGACCCATGCTTATGTTCTCTGCAATAAAGGGGTGTCTTTACTATCTCTGTTTAGTGGTGGGTAAAATATGGGGACTGGGTTGGTAGGAGCCCCAGCTGGGATTTGAACCTGTGACCCTCTGGTCCTACAGGTACTGGCTGTGTCTGCTGCACCACACTGTGGCCACAGAGACAGTGCAGTCCCTGGAGATAGAAAACCTGACAGAGTGAGTCAGAAACCCTGCTCTGCACATTTTTACTGTGGGCTCATTCACGTTGTATGGAGACAAAAGTGCACATAAACCCCGAAAATGACCTCGGAAACAGGGGATAGAACCTAACCAAACTGGCCAATGGGGATATTAATGAGCAACCGTAGCAGACACTCCCAGGAGAGCTCAGGGAAAAACGAACTAGGGAATGATTTTTGGAAGGGTGTACACTCCATAGACCCTTCCAAACATCATTTTTTGTTTTTTGGGGCTTTCCTGGGAGTGTTTTTTATGGTTGCCCATTAATATCACTGTTGCCCAGCTGGTTTCTAATTTCTTTTGGCTTTTGTTATGGTCTTTTTCCATTTCTATTTGCTATTTTGTTCAGTGCACATGTATCACACTGCTCACGTTTTGTCGGTTTCCCCGGTTTTGCTGTACATTGCCGACGGAAATGGTTTCTCTTCCCTTTAATATGCCTTTAACGACAGGTTTTCATTCGCGTTGGGATTCAGCTCAGATAATCAACGCGTTGGTGTGGGGGGAGACTCTCCACGCCCACTCTCCGCCCATTGACCCCTTCTCTCCGCCCTCTCTCCACCCTCTGCGGTGTTTTACCGCGCCGCGGGTGTTTACGATCGTTAAATACAGTTAACGCGCGTAATGAGACATTAACGATCGTTCGCACATCATAACGCACGTTATGACATGCGAACGATCGTTAACGTCTCATTACACGCGTTGTTCGTGATTACCGCAGTTTAGTAAACATACCCCTATATGTCTGGGAACAAAAGGGGTCTCTAGACTGATTCCTATATGTGGGAATCCAAACTTTCCTCCTTCAATGGGGAAGAGTGTGTTTGAAGAATGGCGCAGGAAGGGAATGACTCATGTAGGGCAGATTTTGGAGGGGAAGAAGACTATAGATTTTCAAAGGGCTCAGAAACAATTTGGCCTAGTGGAGGCGGACAGGTACCACTACACCAAGATCTGTCACTATTTAAGACATGAGATAATACCAGAGTTACGGGGGGATCTGACGGAACTTGAAAAAATGGTATTAATGGAGTAAAGGAAGAAAATTGTGACTAAGTTTTACAATATGATGGAGAGAGAGGGCTAGAAGGGGGGGTTTCAGGTTAATTGGAAACAAGATGTGGGTGAATGTTGGGATGCGTCTCAGTGGGGACATATATTCCACAACAGGTATAAGGAACTGTTAGCAGCCAATCTCATTGAAAATAACTATAAAGTAATGTATAGGTGGTATTTGACACCGGACAAAATGTACCGCATGTATAAGCTGGGGGATGATAAATGTTGGCGGGAATGTGGGGCGAAGGGGGAATATCTCCATATATGCTGGCAGTGTGGGATGCTGAATAAAGTATGGGAGGAGGTGTTTCAGCTGTTGAGTACTATTTTGGAGAAGAATGTCCTGCCGCAACCGGCGGTGGCAATGTTGGGGATTCGACCAGGGAATTTGAATAAAGAAGAAGGAATGTTCCTTAATTTGGGGTGTGTTACATTCCGAATGTTGCTAGTACGAAGATGGAAACAGAACACGGTGCCGCAAATGGGGGAGTATAGGGCATACTTAGCCCAGGTTTACCTGTTAAGTAAGTTAACAGCAATGAAGAATAACAGGTTACCAACGTTTCAAAAAGCGTGGGGGAAATATATAAGGTGGGCAGAGAATAGTTGAGCAGGGTTAAAGGGAGGAATATGGCAAAGAAGGGGGGGAAGGGGGGAGGGAATGAGGGAGGGAGGGGGGTATTGATGGGAGAAAATGATAAACATAGAAACATAGAAATATGACAACAGAAAAAGACCACATGGCCTATCTAGTCTGTCCTTCCATATCAACAACTACAACAGTCCCCTTTTTACCTTTAGAGATCCTCTGTGTTTGTCCCATGCTTTTTTGAATTCAGTTACTGTCCTCATCTCTACCACTTCCACTGGGAGACTATTCCATGGATCCACTACTCTTTCCGTAAAGAAATATTTCCACATATCACTCCTGAATCTATCTCCCTTCACCCTCATCCCATGTCCCCTCGTAGCAGAACTTGCTTTCAATTGAAAGAGGCTCTCTCCCTGAACATTTATGCCATGGAGGTATTTAAACATCTCAATCATATCACCTCTATCCCGCCTTTCCTCTAAGGTGTACATATTATGATCCTTAAGTCTGTCCTCATATGCTTTATAATGAAGACCACTAACCATTTTAGTAGCCACCCTCTGCACCGACTCCATCCTGTTCACATCCTTTTGAAGGTACAGCCTCCAGAATTGCACACTATACTCCAAATGAGGTCGCACCAAAGACTTATAGAGAGGCATTATCACCTCCTTTTTTCTGCTAGCCATTCCTCTCCGTATGCACCCAAGCATCCTTCTAGATTTTGCCGTCGCCTTTTCTTCCTGTTTAGCTACTTTAAGATCATCAGACACAACCACGCCTAGGTCCCGCTCTTCTTTAGTGGACAAAAGTATTTCATCCCCTATACTATATTTCTCCCTTGGATTGCTGCAGCCCAAATGATTGACCTTACATTTTTTAACATTAAATCCCAGCTGCCAAATTCTAGACCATTCCTCAAGCTTAGCTAGATCCCTTCTCATGTTATCTACCCCTTCCTGGATGTCTACTCTATTGCAGATTTTGGTATCATCCGCAAAGAGGCAAACCTTATCTGAAAGCCCTTCCGCTATATCACTAACAAAGATGTTAAAAAGAATCGGACCAAGGACAGATCCCTGAGGCACACCACTGATAACATCCTTCTCCTCAGAGCGAGCTCCATTTACTTGTACTCTTTGTCGCCTCCCACCCAACCAATTTCTAACCCAAGCAGTAACTTTAGGGTCCATCCCTAGGGTGCTCAGTTTGTTTATAAGTTGCCTGTGAGAAACAGTGTCAAAGGCTTTACTGAAATCTAAATACACCACATCTAGGGCTCTCCCTCGGTCCAACTCCCTGGTCACCCAGTCAAAGAAATCAATCAGATTTGTCTGATAACACCTGCCTCTGGTGAATCCATGCTGCCTCGGATCCTGTAATCCGCTGGACTCCAGAAACCTCATTATTTTCACTTTCAGCAGCGTTTCCAATAATTTACTCACCACCGAAGTTAAACTAACCGGCCTGTAGTTTTCAACCACATCCTTACTTCCGCTTTTGTTTAAAGGCACCACATGAGCCTCTCTCCAGTCCTTTGGCACCACTCCCGACTCCAACGAGGCATTGAAAAATCAGTCAGTGGAGCTGCTAGAACGTCCCCAAGTTCCCTCAATATTCTCGGGTGTATCCCATCCGGTCCCATCGCTATGTCTACTTTAAGTTGAGATAGTTTCTCACGAACACAGTCTTTTGAAAATTGTTCAAGATGTCCTTTGCTTCTGTTCCTATTTGTCTGTGTTTTCTGAGGTCCTGCTCCTGGTTCTTCATCTGTGAACACAGAACAAAAATATTTGTTAAGCAATTCCGCTTTATCCTTATCAGCTTCTACATATTCCTCCCCTGCACCCTTGAGTCTGACAATACCACTCTTGCCCTTCCTCTTCTCACTAATATATCAGAAAAATGTCTTATCCCCCCATTTTATTGCATTGGTTATTTCCTCCTCCTTTTGAATCTTTGCCTTCTTGACTACTTTGCTAGCTTCTCTAAGTTTTTCCAAATACAGATGCCTGTCTTCCTCTCTCTGTGATCTCTTGTATTTCATGAAGGCCTCCCTCTTTTTCTTCACTTTTTCAGCTACTTCTTTTGAAAACCATAGCAGTCTCCTTTTCCTTTTACCTTTATTTACCATTTTAACAAAAAGGTTGGTTGCCCTTAAAATATCCCCTTTCAGTTTTGCCCACTGTTTTTCTACATCCCTCAGCTGTTCCCATCCAACTAATGACTCCCTGAGGTATTGGCCCATCTTCGCAAAGTTAGTCTTCCTAAAGTCTAAGATCCTCACCTTTGAATGGATTCTAACAGCCCTAGTCCTAATACTTAACCACACCATCTGGTGATCACT
Source organism: Ichthyophis bannanicus (assembly GCA_033557465.1). Classification (NCBI taxonomy): domain Eukaryota; kingdom Metazoa; phylum Chordata; class Amphibia; order Gymnophiona; family Ichthyophiidae; genus Ichthyophis; species Ichthyophis bannanicus. Next base: position 285,861,201 of record CM066043.1, read on the forward strand.
GGATGCAAAATGATCTCCTACTACAACATCAGAAACACTTTCACCATTGGTAAGCACCAAGTCCAGTATGGCCCCTTCATGTGTGGGGTCTGTTACCAATTGCCTGAATAGTTCTCCCTGTAGAGAATCCAGGATCTCCTTACTTCTAGATGATACTGCAGCAGGAATGTGCCAATCAACATCTGGCATATTGAAATCTCCTATCAGTAGCACTTCCCCTTTCCTAGCAATGCTGTGCATGTCTTCAATTAACTCTCTGTCCACCTCTTCCTCTTGTGAGGGAGGTCTGTATATCACACCAATGTAAATAGATTTCTCTTTCCCTCTTTCTAGTTTAACCCACAGTGCCTCCCCTCTCCCTTTTAAGCTCTGTAATTCCAAAGCTTTAATAGTAGTTTTTACATATAGTGCAACTCCTCCTCCCCTTCTTCCTACCCTGTCCTTTCTGAATAAAGTATAGCCAGGTATAGTTACATCCCAATCATGGTTTTCTGTGAACCATGTTTCTGTACTGCCACTAAATCCAAGTCAGCCACTCCCACCAAAGCTTCAACATCAGGGATCTTATTTCCCATGATACGGGCATTTATACACACTGCTTTCCATATGTTACCCCTGTTACTCATTTCCATAAAGTTATTTAATGTATCACCTACCTGGGGGTTTTCACCTACCTGGGGGCTTTCTTCACCCATCCCCAACGAATCTAGTTTAAAGCCCTCTTCAGTAGATTAGCCAGTCTACTACTGAAGACGCGTTTACCTTTCTTGGACAGATGGATGCCATCTCTGCTCTGCAACCCTTGGAACAGTAGAAAGACTAGGGGACATGCAATGAAGCTACAACGTAACCCATTTAAGACTGCAATTTGTGCCTTCAAGTCAATGTTGAGTCTTGGCAACACTGCAAATCCTGTGTTTTCTTGGCAGTTTAACCAGAAGTAGATTATCAGGCCTTTCTTCCAGGCAATGGAGAGTTATGTGAATTGTCCAAGGCCAGTGCTAGTGGGAACCAAACCCTAGTCTCCTGGTTACAAAGCCAGTGTCTAACTACTAGGCTATGCCTCCACTTTCCTTTAAGACCAATAAGAGAAAATGGTTATGTTTTTATGTTATATGTTTTTCGAAGGTGTGAATAAACAGGTAGATAAAGGTGAGCTGGTTGATACAGTATATCTGGCTTTTCAGAAAGCCTTTAACAAGGTCCCTCATGAGAGACTCTTGCAGAAATTAAAAAGTCATGGGATAGGAGGCAGTATACGATCATGTTAGTGATGTAGCGGAAAGGCTGTCGGGTAAGGTTTGTCTCTTTGCGGATGATACCAAAATCTGCAATAGAGTAGACACCCAGGAAGGTTTAGGTAACATGTTACACTATTATAAAATCACAATGATTCAATTCCAGAGGACCCACAACATGTATTTGTATATAGTTTATTGTACATAGTTACAAGTCAGTTTTGCTATTATGCATTAGATCATACTGTTAACCTTTACTTTTATTGTTACAAAATGTTCAATGTTACAAAATGTTCGATGTAAAACTAAGCGCCTGCTTTGTGGATTGTTGTTTTATTGTGAACCGCAACTGAACCCTGGAAGTTGCGGGTTATAAATATATGTTAAATAAATAAATAAATAAAATTTGCAAACAAGCATATTAATCTGACTATCAGTAGGCAGGGGTTATTTGGAATCTCTAAGCTCTGTCTGCTCCATACTCAAGGGCATTTCGGCTACTTTTGTCTTTATTGGAACCTCTCTGCTGATATGCCCTAACTTCATTTTTTGGTAGTATTCTTCAAGGATACATTGTTCCGAACCATGAACTCTTGGGTGACTGTCAGCTCTCCCCTATTATTAAAAGCTGTTCTATTTCCTTTTTAAAGGTTAATGCCAGCAACCTGGTTCCATCCCGGTTAAGGTGAAGCCCATCCCTTTGGAAGAGTCCCTCCTTTCCCCAGAATGTTCCCCAGTTCCTAACAAATCCAAAACCCTCATCCTTGCACCATTCTCATATCCACGCCTTGAGACTCCGGAGCTCTGCCTGCCTTTTAGGTCCTGCACGTGGAACGGAAAGCATTTTGGAGAATGCTACCCTGGAAGTTCTGGCTTTCAACTTCCTACCTAAAAGCCTAAATTTAGCCTCCAGAACCTCTCTACCACATTTTCTTATGTCATTGGTACCGACATGTACCAAGACAGCAGACTCCTCCCCAGCACTATCTACTGTATGACCTTGTCTAGGTGGCGAGTGAGGTCCACTACCTTCTCACCAGGCAGGCATGTTACCAGGCGATCCTCACATCCACCAGCCACCCAGCAATCTACATGCCTAATGATAGAATCACCAACTATAACGGCTATCCTAACCCTTCCCTCATTGGTACATGGCCCTGGAGAAACCTCCTCGGTGTGAGAGGGTTTTACATCATCTGGAGGACAGGTCCTAGCTACTGGATCACTTCCTGCCACACCAGGTTGATGCTGTCCTGTCACATGACCTCTCACCTCCATGGCAACAGGGATGCTGCCAGACTGGAGGTGGGACTTCAGTACTATATCCCTTGTGGCACCGCCCCTACTAGGCGGTTGCCTAGTGAAGGCAGCGAACCATCACATATCTTATATTTTTACTTGAACTCCAGGGTTCAGACCTCTGGAGGTGGAGTTGTGTGTAAAAACAGTCCAAGTGGTTTTCAGGCCAACACAGGAAAAATGTATTCAATTTTATCGTTTTACAGTCAGGCTTTGCAAACAGACCTTTTGCAGAAAATCTTGAACACCATAACAGAAAAAAGGATATTTTCTCCAAATCAAAACTTTGTCACCAAACTGTATTCCAGCAGTGCTATAAACAAACTGTTTCTTTCAGAAGCTTAACAGAAGAACTTCTTTTCCAAAAACAAACACAGTTGAAAGTAATGGCAATTAGCAGAGTCCAGCAAACCTACAGCTTCCTTCAACGGCTTAAAGTTTTAGCTACTGAACATCTTCTGCTTGTCAGCACAAAATACTAGAAAATTGCTGCATTGAAACATTCACTTCAGCACAGGTACTGTTGGTGCTTTAACCTTGAGAGTTCTTTCTCTCTATCCTAAGCTTCCTGTATAAAAATCAGGATAAACAGTTTTCTGGATTTCCCTCTCAGTTAAACCGTTAGGCTTTCCTTAATCTGAAGTCATGCAGAAAGAGCATTCCATCAAAGAGTCTGTGGAATCTCGTTCCTCTCCACCAGGTTCTATTTCCATGTCTTCCTCCTCTGCATTACATGTTACTGGGTTTAAAACAGGCTCGGGAATTTCAAGTTTAACTTCTTTTAAAAGTCTGAACAGTCTTTCCCACTGAGCTTTCCTTCCCCCTTCTGGGTTTGTAGTATAGCTATGAGACTTCTTCCCCTTTAATAAACCTTTTAAAGGCTTTGTCTCTCTCAGCTTATCTTTAGGAACATTCTTCCTGGCAGGCTTTCTACAAGATACAGTTTCTTCCTCAGAATCTTGTAAGCTTATCTCTGAGTCTGGGTTATATTCTTTAACCCCCACAGACTTTTCCCTCCTACCTCTGAGCTTGGCTGTGAACCTCCTACAGCATGGGCTCTTCCAGGAAGTAGCGTCGTCTGAATCAGAGCTGCCTTGGGAATCACTGCAGTGTCTGTTTCCAGACTCTCTAGGCTTTCCAGCACTGAAGATTTGTTCCTCTTCAGTCTGGTCTGAGACGTCTTGCTCTAGCTTACTTACAGCCAGCCTTCTCACTTCCTCTCTCCTGGAAGGAGTGTGATTAGCCCTGGTTCTGGCTCCTTCACAACTGCTGTCTCTGAAGCTGTTCCTGTGTCTCCAACTGAATCTGTTGCCTGAACTGCACCGGCTGCCTTGTGTTCCTTTTCCGTTTCTGTTCCTGCTTGAACTCTCTCTGAAGTCTTCACCTCAAGTTCTGCTTTCACTTCCTCCCTTGCTCTGTGTTCGTGTGAGCTTAAATGTTTGAAAGTGACGTCCCTCTCCTGGCCCCACCCCCAGGTGTTTCCTATCTCTCCCTAGGGTTGCCATGGAGTCTGGGTGTGGTCTGAGCCTGGCTTTTGAAGTGTGGTTTTTTCCACTACCTTCATTCTGGAACGTGTGTTTTGGTGAGCTCTTCCCCCACACAAAAGAAAAAGTTTCATTTTTTTCAGTTTTCCAGGGCTGTGCTGCACTCTCCTTACCACACCTTGTAGGTTTCATCTATGTACCTCTGTATTCCTTATGTCCTCCAAGTCTGCTACTCTAGCCTCCAGAGATCGGACTCGTTCTCTGAGAGCAAAGAGCTCCTCACACCTAGTGCACACTTAAGACCCCTCGCCAACTGGTAAAAAATCATACATGTGACACTCAATGCAAAAGACTAGAAAACCCCCATCTTGCTGATGGACTGCTGTCTGCATCTTAGTTTTAAGGTTGTGTTTAGGTATTTAAGTTCTTTACCGACTAAGGGTTGGTAGGGATACTTATACTATTAAAACTACACCAAATACGTTTAATGTACTTTGTTCACCTGAAGCTTAATTAATCTCAGGTCCTTAATGTATGCCTGATGAAGACAAACAGCTGCACTTGAGAGTGAATATGGCACCTCCTTTCCTTTGAGAGGTTTATGCACCTATAAAGCTATAATTATCACAGGGGTGGGAGGGTATTGGGGAGGGAGGGAGGGAAAAGACTTATTAAAAGCTGGCCGCTACACAGTACCCTGTCCTGTGCTTCTAAGGTAATCTGTGACCAATTTCCAGGGGGAGACCCACAGCTCTTGCTTGGATAGAGTGAGTCTTGGGTTCTAAATTTAACCAGAAAGCTCTCTGATGTGTTTTAAATTTAAATTGAAAACTCTTTGCTGCTACTAGGCCCTAACTGATTTAACAAATGCACTGGGTTCACAGATTAATCAGATTTAATCTAAAGAATTCCTTTTTCCCCAAGATTCAGAAAAATTCCCAGAAGTAAATACTTACAATTGCAGATCTCTCTCCAGAAGTAGCAGTCCCCTTTTATAATCCTTCAATCTGCTAACTTTTAGTAAACATGCCTCTTAATGAGTGTCTGGCTAAAGAAAGACTACCAGATTTCTACATTACTATACTCCAGTGCCAACTGCTAGGCACATTAGGAAGTATTATAAACACTGACCATTTAGAACCCATAGCAAACCCGCTGTATCATAACTGTACTACCAGGACTCACAAAGCACCAAACTCTACAGTACCTATCAAAAGGCAATACTGCAAATATTAAATCAATATATCTCAGAGAATACCAATACATCTCCTACTGAGGAAAGAGAATAAGTGGCACTGTCAAATAGAAACTACATGAACAGAATAACTCGGCTTGGTTAAACATGCAGAACATAGACCGTCAACAAATAAAGAACAAGAGATCACAATTTAGAAAGAGGAAGACAATAATTAAACTGGGAACCCTAAAAGCTGAACTTGGAGTGTACAACACTGGAGAAATAAAACTATAAATAAATTTCCTCTTGTACTAAACAAAGCGCAGACGTTAGTGATGCACATTTCCCAGAGCTGATATATTCCAGTTAATAAATTCAAAATAAAAAGGTATTTTTCTATCTTTTGTTGTTTGGGAATTTTATTTTTCAGTTGCAATTCCTCCAGTCACTTTCTTCTGGTTTCTTCATGTCTTCTGCTTACTCTCCATTGTCTGCTGTCATTTTGTCCTTTCTTCACTCTCCAAGTTTTTTCCATTCTCTCTCTACATCTGCTTTAACAAACTGATCTTCCCCTTTTGCTCTTTTCCCCTTGGTCCTACCCTGTGGAATTCCCTTTCCCCCTCCCTCCGTGCAGAATATTCATATCCTAGGTTTAAATCATTACTGAAATCCTATCTCTTCTGTCAGGCTTTTGACCTGTCCTCACCTCCTCTTTCCTAACCCTTGATATTCTGTTGTGCGCCCTTTGCTTTTATTTGTCCTATCCTCTTTGCTTTCCTGTCTTACATTTGGCGTTTCTTTCCTCTCTGAATGCAGCGTTTATCTATTGTAAACCACCCTGATGCTTTAGCTTGGGTGGTCAGTCAAATGATATGATAAAAATACCAATACCCGGCCAATCATAGATTTTCTTCCCTCCCACACAAAATAACTTTTTCCCTCCCCATCCTCATTCCCCCAGCACCATCCCCTTCTAGTCCTTCCCCAACATCAGCTCCCTTCTAGTTCCAGCCCCACTCAGTATCCGCTCCCTTCTAGTCCCAATTCTCCCGTGCGCCCCATCAGCCCATTTCCTGTCCAAGTCCCCCATCAGCCATTTCCAGTCCTGTCCTAGCCTCCCATCAGCCCATTTCGAGTCCAAGCCTCCCCAAAAGCCCATTTCCAATCCAAGCCCCCCATCAGCCATTTCCAGTCCTATCATTGCCCCCCATCAGCCCATTTCCAGTCCAAGCACCTGATCAGCCTGTTTCCAATCCTAGCCCCCCATCAGCCATTTCCAGTCCTATCCTAGCCCCCCATTAGCCCATTTCCAGTCCAAGTCCCCCATCAGCCATTTCGTCCTATCATAGCCCCCCATCAGCCCATTTCCAGTCCAAGCACCTGATCAGCCTGTTTCCAATCCTAGCCCCCCATCAGCCATGTCCAGTCCTATCCTAGCCCCCCATTAGCCCATTTCCAGTCCATCCCCATCAGCCATTTTCAGTCCTATCTTAGCCACCTATCAGCCTATTTCCATTGCAACCTCCTCCCATTAGCCCATTTCCAATCCTAGCCCCCATTAGCCATTTCTAGTCCTATCATAGCCCCCCATCAGCTCATTTCCAGTCCAAGTCCCCAATCAGCCATTTCCAGTCCTATCGTAGCCCCCCATCAGCCCATTTCCAATCCTAGCCCCCCCATCAGCCATTTCCAGTCCTATCCTAGCCCCCCCCAGCCTGTTTCCAGTCCAAACCCCCATCAGCCATTTCCAGTCCTATACTAGCCTCCCATCAGCCCATTTCCAGTCCAAGCCCCCCATCAGCCATTTACAGTCCTATCCTAGCCCATTTCCAGTCCAAGTTCACCCATCAGCCTATTTTCAGTCCTAGCCTAGCCCACCTTCCCACTCGAAGAGCCCCATGCCTATCTCAGCATCTTCAGAGGAGCCGGCTTACCTCTACACAGTGCTGGAGTGAAGGGTAGTGTGTTCTTTCACTCCCACTGTGTTCTCATGAAGGGCGCTGAGTGCTGGGAAAGATTAAAAGGCATTTCCTGTTTCCTTGTATGATTAAAAAATAAGCTCTACCTACTAAACAAACCATAGGATAAGTTACCCAGCAAAATGACAAGCGGAAAAAGCAAACCTCAGATAACTCAAACACCTCCTACTGTCCACCTTTTAGTGAGCTAGGGTATAAGTGAGTTTCTCACATCAACGGTTCGCTAAAACCTTTCCACTTTATCCAGACAGAATTTCAATAGCCACATACAAACTCTTGAAAACATACTATGATAACATAGAAACTTTGTATCTCCTTATGTATCTACTATAAACAATTTAAATATCACAAACAATTTCCATGGCAATATGTTTCTATGTTAACAGTCAAACATCTTATAGTGACACATGATATTCATCATTTTCCAAACAGACAAATAGACCCCGATGCCCACTGGAACATTCCTCCTGCGTTTCGCATCAGCTGCTTCAGGGGAACGTAACTGTAAAATCAATAAACACACATCCATTGCTTAACATACAGTACTTACTACGTCGCCAAGAAAAACCTCCTTTAATAAACTGAAACAAAACTGGAGTGGAGGAGTGGCCTAGTGGTTGGGGCAAGGTACTTCAGGCCGGAAGGTCGGGGGTTCAAATCCCACTAGAGGACAGCAACCTTGGGCCGGAAGGACTGGGGTTTCTAGTCCCACAGGTGCTCCTTGTGGTCTTGGGCAAGCCACTTAACCCTCCATAGCCCATGTTTCCTGTAAAATAGTTATCTCCAAGTTATAATGCCCTGTTCAATGTAATTTCAGTTTGTTCAATGTAAACCGCACTGATGCTGAATAGCGCGGTATATAAGAGAATGTAAATAAATAAATAAATAAATAATAGGATTACTCTCACCCAACCAGCTCATTTCACTCCAAAACCATATGAAGTTTCCCAGATAACCATCAGTTCAATCTCGGGCATCACTTCTACTCCATCTGAGTCATTGCCATCGCTATTCTCAAAACGCCACACATGCGCATAAATAGTCAACAAAACTACACCCATTACTTTCCCCAACCAATGCATTCAATCCCATTATACACAGACTCCCCAGTCAATTCCCAAATTCAAACCCTCTGGTATCACTGTCACCAATAGGAAAATCCAACATTGTTCTCTATATAATAAATACTGCTCACGCGTTTTACCTTTATTACCTGAATGGATCTGCTGAAGGCAAAAGCACTGCAAGTGTAAAAACATATGACCCTTCGCTAAACAGTGTTCCACAATGGGAGCCTCACGTCACTTGCAATGTAATCTACTCATATGCTCACTTAATCAAATCCTAAGCGGATGGATAGTCTTACCTATATACAATAGCTTACATGGGCAACAAATGCCATACACTACATAATCTAAGTCACAAGAAGTCAATGATCTCAAAATATATACCTTGCCCCTATAGGAGATCCGATCAGTTTCCCATGACACCATGCAAAATGCACAATGTCCACATTTCACATGCCCAGACCGCCCCATAGAGCTTACTTCAACAGGTGCCAATGCTGATGGACTTAATATCTCCTTTAAATTAGAGTTACGTTGCCATACACATCATAGTAACATAGTAAATGAGGGCAGATAAAGACCAGTATGGGGTCCATCTAGTCTGCCCAGTAAGATGGCAGGAGTAGGTGCACCTGCCACTCTGTGCAGGCCACCCCTCCCCATGTCTTTGTTTAGGGGTGAACCCACTGCTCCATGTAGGACACCCATATATGTTGAGAAATTAGATGGTTCCATTTATTTTGATGTTATCCTGTTGCTGTAAAGGGATCCACTGTGTCTGTCCCAGGCCATTTTGAATTCCGTCACTGTGTTTGCCCCCACCACTTCCATCGGGAGGGCATTCCAAGCATCCACCACCCTTTCAGTGAAAAAGTATTTCCTGACATTGCCTTTCAATTTACCGCCTTGCAGCTTCATGTTATGCTCTCTGGTTTTACAGCTTCCCCGTCTTTGGAAGAGGTTTGTTTGTTCATTATTTCTCTTTAAGTATTTAAAGGTCTGAATCATATCTCCCCTATCCCTCCTCTCCTCCAGAGTGTAAATATTTAGGTCTTCTTCTCATAAGGCTTCTGACACATGCTCCAAATCATTTTGGTTGCCTTCCTCTGAACAGTTTCCAGTCTTTTTACATCCTTTGCAAGATATGGTCTCCAAAACTGAACACAGTATTCCAAGTGAGGCCTCACCAGTGACTTATACAGTGACATTAGTACCTCTTCCTTTCTGCTGGTAATTCCTCTTTGTATGCAGCCCAATATCCTCCTGGCTTTTGCCACCGCCTTGTCGCACTGTTTTGCCATCTTGAGATCTACAGAAATAATCATACCAAGGTCTTTCTCCTGATCCGTGCAAACCAACCTCTCGCCCCCTATCGCATACATTTCCCTTGGATTTCTGCTACCCAAGTGCATGACACTGCACTTCTTTGCATTAAATCTTAATTGCCAAGCATTAGGCCATTCTTGCAGATTTTGTAGATCTTTCCTCATGTTAACCACTCCCTCGAGGGAGTCCACTCTGTTGCAAATTTTCGTGTCATCTGCAAAAAGACAGACTTTTCCATTCAGTCTTTCAGCAATATCACTCACAAATACAATGAACAGTGCCAGGCCCAGGACCGACCCCTGGGGCACCCCGCTAATCACCTTCCTTTCATCCGAGTTAGCTCCATTTACCATCACCTTCTGTCGTCTGTCAGTCAACCAATTTCTGATTCTATTTTACCACATTGGGACCCATCCCCAAACTACTGAGTTTATTGATAAGCCTCCTATGAGGAACAGTATTAAAGGCTTTGATGAAATCCAGGTAGATGACATCCATCGCATGCCCCTGATCTAGTTCTCTGGTCACCCAGTCAAAGAACTCAATCAGATTTGTTTGGCAAGATCGTCCTTCGGTAAAACCATGTTGCCTCGGATTTTGCAACCTGTTGGTTATGAGAAAGTCCACTATTCGCTCTTTCAGGAGCGCCTCCATTACTTTTCCCGCTACCGAGGTAAGGCTGACAGGCCTGTAGTTTGTCACTTCTTCCCTGTCACCACTTTTGTGAAGAGGTACCACATCAGCCATTCTCTAGTCCTGAGGAACTTCTCCTGTTTCCAAGGATCTGTTGAAAACATCCTTTAACGGCCCTGCAAGAACCTCTGAGCTCTTTCAGTATCCTGGGATGTATCCCATCCGGTCCCATGGCCTTGTCTACTTTCAGTTTTGCAAGTTGTTCTAACACATCATCTTCTGTGAATGGTGTGGTATCTACTTCATTCCCATTTTTATATTTGGGAGTCACAGGTGGTCCTTCTCCCGGGTTTTATTTAGTAAAAACAGAACAGAAGTATTTGTTTAGCAATTTGGCTTTTTCAGTGTCACTTTCCACGAGTCCGTTCGCAGCACTTCTGAGTCCTGCAATTCCACCTCTGATCGTCTTCCTTTCCCGAATATACCTGAAGAAAGTGTCGCCACACTTCACGTCTTTAGCCATCTTTTCCTCTGCCTTTGATTTTGCTATCCTTATTTCTCTCTTTGTCTCTTTGAGTTTGATCCTGTATTCATTTCTGTGTTCCTATGTTTGCAAGCTTTTGAATTTTGAGAAAGCTGTGTTTTTTGCCTTTATTTGAGCAGCCACTTCTTTGGAAAATCAAATAGGCTTCCTTCTCCCCTTGTTTTTATTTACTTTTCTTACATATTTATCTGTTGCCCCTTTTATTGGCACCTTTAGTTTAGCCCATTGCAATTCCACTTCCCTTATCCCCTTCCACCCTGCCAACTCTTCCTTTAGGTACTTGGCCATTTTACTGAAGTCAGTGTTTTTGAAGTTTAGGACTTTGAGTTTGCTATGATTGGACTGCACCTTGGCTTTTATCTCAGACCACACCGTCTGATGATCGCTGTTGCTCAGAGGGGCACTCACCCAGACATTTGACACGCTATCGTCGTTGGTGAGCACTTAATCCAGCGTTGATCCTTCCCTGGTTGGTTCCATCACCATTTGTCTAAGTTACACATCTTAGAAAGCATCCACAATTGTTTTGCTTCTTTCCAGATTTGCAGAAGGAGTACTCCAATCCATATCAGGTAGATTAAAGTCACCCAATATGATCGCTTCTCCCTTTGTGGCTATCTTGGCAATATCTATAATCAATTCGTTACCTATCTCTTCGATTTGAGTCGGAGGTCTGTAGACTACAGCACTATGGATGACAATGCCATCTCCTCTTTCCAACACAATCCAGAGTGCTGCTTCTTTTCCCCATGCCCCCTGCATTGCAGTAGCTTTAATATTGCTTTTGACATACAAGGCTACTCCTCCTCCTTTTCCATTTTCTCTGTCTCTTCTGAATAGATTATAGCCAGCTATGGCTATATCCCAATCATGTGATTCATTAAACCATGTTTCTGTAATGGCCACAATGTCCAAGTCCATTTCTACCATTAGGGCTTCTGGGTCTGGAACTTTGTTGGCTAAGCTTCAAGCATTTGTGCTCATTGCTTTCCAGCATTTAATTGGCTTGCATGTATTTTGCATTGATTGTGTTCTGCCCACTTCTTCCCACTTGATTTTGATGTTTGGTGTAAAAGTGTGGCTGTTTCTGATGTTATTCTGCTTTTGCAGGGAGTGACATCCTGAACTTGTCCGTTCCCGTCCGTCACCCCCTTTTTCTAGTTTAAATGCATATCCACATACTGCCTGAATTTTTCACTTAGGATTTGTTTCCCTGCGACAGAGAGATGCAGTCCATCAGCACAGTATAGTCTCTTGTTGGTCCATCTGGATCCCCAGTCGCCTATAAATCTGAATCTTTCTTCTTTGCACCAGGTCTGGAGCCATGTGTTAAAGCTGTTTATGCGATGTAGCCTTTCTGCCCCCTTACCAAGAACAAGTAGAACTTCTGAGAATGTTACAGTGTTAAAAACAGGGTTTCAGTTTCTCTCCCAGAGTTTGGAAGTCCCTTTGAACTCTAGTGGCACTGTTTCTAGGCTGGTCATTTGTACCCAAGTGGATGACAACATCAAGTTTGGAGTGTTCACTTTCTGCGCTAAGTACATCAACAATTTGATTTGTATTCCTGCTGGCTGAAAAGCCTGGGAGGCATTTGACTATCTTCTCTCCTTTGAACTGTGTTTCCAAGTTGGTGCCTCTGATGATGGAATCTCCAAGTAGTAGTAGTTTTCTCTTTGGTGAGGTTTTCTCAATATTTGGTGCTTTAGCAGGAGACTGGGCATTGACTGACTCATTTAAGGGCCCTTCAGTTTCCATGGATTGGGCATCCTCATTAGCCAAGGCAGAGAAAGCATTATGCAGGGATATCTCTTGATGCATAGGATGTCTCTGCATTACAGGTCGCAATCTACCAGAACCCACTGTGATCCATTTGTTCCTGGGGTGTTTGATTCTTTGTGGGAGTGGTGGTGGACTTTGTTCAGTTTGTATCCTAGAAGAGGTGTGCTTCATTGCAGCCAGTTCCTCCCTCAGTAGAGTCAATTCTTTATGCATGGCAGCTAGGTCTTCCCTTAGTAGAGTCAATTCCTTATGTATGGCAGCTGACCTGAGGCACATAGGACAAGCTCTTAGGCTCCAAATGATTTGTCTTGGAATGAAAGCACCACAGTTATTGCACTGAATACACAACATGCTGATTAAGCAGTCCTAGAAGGAGAAGAGGAAGAAGAAAAAGTAGAAAATGTGGGCTTAACCCAAATTAAAAAGGATAGATGGCAATGTATGCGACCAGTATATAGGCAATGCAGCTCCTGGGGTGGGTGGGGTGAGGGGTAGGATGGGCGGGAACCTAAGTGTCCCTGGCCAGTAGGCTTTACCTGAACTGTGGGCACACTCAGATATCTGATTTAAGGGCTACACAAGGAAAGCAGGCAGTCAGAATATCCCACAGCTTAATGTATAACCATCAGTTAAAATCTATTTTAGCAATATCCTCAAAACCTAAAGTATAACCATTAGTTAAATTCTATATTTGCAAAAAGAAACCAGAAGAGATAAGATAGAAAGTTGTAGGCTTAGCTGTGTGGAGGGCTCCGCAGGTTGTGCAGACTAGCTCTGACCGGTATGTGAGGCCAGGTGTAAGATGATCTAAATTTGCCCCTCCCTGGGAGCAGGCTTGCACCAAACAAACAATGGAGTAGAATTATCCAAAATAAAAGTTTGTATTTCTATTTATCTGCCTCCTGTGCAAAAAGGTCTCTGATACCTTTGCTTCTTATATAATCTGGAGACTCAGGTCCCCTGCAATGTAAGTATTTCTATTCCAAGTAGCTGAATATCACTAGTGTCCCTGGCCCGTAGGCTTTACCTGAACTGTGGACACACTCAGATATCTGATTTAAGGGCTACACAAGGAAAGCAGGCAGTCAGAATATCCCACAGCTTAATGTATAACCAACAGTTAAAATCTATATTAGCAATATGCCCAAAACTTAAAGTATAACCAATAGTTAAATTCTATATTTGCAACAAGAAATACGCTGAAGACATTTTGCTTCTAACCCTGATACAGTTTGTAATACATCAGCGTGTTTTTGCATAATACGTTGCATCTGGTTACTGAAAGGGGAAAACCTTGAGATCATATTCACATGTTCATCCTCCCTCTGTTCCTGTGGCTTAGGGGATAGTAACCAGCTTCTATCATTATATAGGGGCCCTCTTGTATGCCCGGTTCAATACCTTCTCCGGGTAACCTCTCAAAGGAAAATCATTTTTAAGGGAATTTGCCTGAATCCTAAAATCCTCCAAAGTGGAACAGTTTGATCTATATCTAATAAACTGTGAAAATGGTAGCCCCTTCAAAAGATCCATTGCATAGGCACTCGAAAAATGTAGGAGTGTATTCCGGTCAGTACTTTTTTTATATACTGAAGTCCCCCATGAATCCCGCTGTCGACATAACTTTACATCCAAGAACATTATCTTCTTGGGATCATAACTTATGGTGAATTGGATATGAGAATCTAATGTATTTAACCATTTGTGAAATAACAAAGAATCCACAGAACCTTCCCATAACATGAAGATGTCATCTATATATCAACACCATACTCTCATCTGGGAGGAATATGGCGAATCTTTCAACCACTGTTGTTCAAATAGACCCATAAATAGGTTTGCTACCAACAGGGCAAAGGACGTCCCCATAGCAATTCCTCCTATTTGTTGAAATATGCACTCATCAAAACTAAAATAGTTTCTACATAGTGCTAATTCTGCACACCGCATTAAGAAGTCAAGTTGTAAATCACTGACATCCCCCCGTTGTAAAAAAAACAATTGAATCGCATCCAAAGCTGTAGACTGAGGAATACTAGTGTACAGAGCCTGTAGATCCAACGTAACCAACAAAACTGAGTCATCATTTACCCATCCTGATACTTCTGTCCCATATATATGAGGGAATAGTCCTCAGTAATGGATGCAAATAATAATCTATTAACATAGATAATGGCTCTAAGACTGACCCCCGTGTTGAAATGATGGATTCCAGTAGGCATCGGGGTCTATTTGTCTGTTTGGAAAATGATGAATATCATGTGTCACTATAAGATGTTTGACTGTTAACATAGAAACATATTGCCATGGAAATTGTTTGTGATATTTAAATTGTTTATAGTAGATATATAAGGAGATTCAAAGTTTCTATGTTATCATAGTATGTTTTCAAGAGTTTGTATGTGGCTATTGAAATTCTGTCTGGATAAAGTGGAAAGGTTTTAGCGAACCGTTGATGTGAGAAACTCACTTATACCCTAGCTCACCAAAAGGTGGACAGTAGGAGGTGTTTGAGTTATATGAGGTTTGCTTTTTCCACTTGTCATTTTGCTGGGTAACTTATCCTACGGTTTGGTTAGTAGGTAGAGCTTATTTTTTAATCGTATGACGTATCATAATTAGGCTCTGTTGTTGACCTTAATATTTATTTCCTGTTTCCTGGCACTCAGCGCCCTTCACGAGAACACAGTGTGAGTGAAGGAACACACTGCCCTTCACTCCAGCGCTGTGTAGAGGTAAGACTGGGCTCCCTGGCTCTCTCCAAAGCCAGTCCTGCAAATCAAGTGGGGCCTTGTGCAAACAACATTCTCGCATAATGGACAGGCCAGTCCTGGATAGAGTTGTGGCTTAAGAGTTTGGAGACCAGGGTTCAGATCCCAGTGTGGTACTTTGTAAACTACTGCTAGTCACTTAATTTTCCATCTTTTCTATACTCTGGATGTTTTAAGATGAAAACAAACACTTTCCTGATACCTACTTGGGCCTGGAGCAAGAATAAGCATGCACGTGCCTGCAGATGGTTCCACTGCTTCTGGGATTGAACAGGGACGTGTAAGTCCATTGCCCTTCCCCAGACACGCCTCCACCACATCCACATGCCTACTTGAATGTCCCTGTACTGGAGACATCTGCGAACGGCATTTGTGGAATGGTTACAGAGACATGTCAGTTCAATGATCTTAAAGTAGCTAAACAGGTAGAAAAGGCGACAGCAAAAGCTAGAAGGATGCTTGGGTGCATACGGAGAGGAATGGCTAGCAGAAAAAAGGAGGTGATAATGCCTCTCTATAAATCTTTGGTGCGACCTCATTTGGAGTATAGTGTGCAATTCTGGAGACCGCACCTTCAAAAGGATGTGAACAGGATGGAGTCGGTGCAGAGGGTTGCTACTAAAATGGTTAGTGGTCTTCATTATAAAGCATATGAGGACAGACTGAAGGATCTTAATATGTACACCTTAGAGGAAAGGCGGGATAGAGGTGATATGATTGAGATGTTTAAATACCTCCGTGGCATAAATGTTCAGGGAGAGAGCCTCTTTCAATTGAAAGCAAGTTCTGCTATGAGGGGACATGGGATGAGGGTGAAGGGAGATAGATTCAGGAGTAATATGCGGAAATATTTCTTTACGGAAAGAGTACTGGATCCATGGAATAGTCTCCCAGTGGAGGTGGTAGAGATGAGGACAGTAACTGAATTCAAAAAAGCATGGGACCAACACAGAGGATCTCTAAAGGTAAAAAGTGGACTGTTGTAGTTCTTGATATGGAAGGACAGACTAGATAGACCATGTGGTCTTTTTCTGTCATCATGTTTCTATGTTTCTATGTTTCTAATATCCATGTGCATACAGATGTCCAAACTATGACTAAACCTTTTAGAATAACCCTCAGAATGTCTACATATATTCAGTGCTGTTGCTTCTATGCACAGTGACCCTGAATATATTTCCATGCCAAAGCCACTCTGAAAAAAGCAGACCATGCATGTATTTATTCAAAAACAGGCATTCAAGGGAGTTTACAACAACTTAAAAATACAAAAATGATCCTCTTCGATACCCATCACATATAAGAAAGAAAAACAACAAGAAGCAAACTGCTGAGTACTTTGCCTCCACCGCTAGTTACGAGCGCACTGCTGGCCTCTACCTACTATTACAGTAAGACAGATACAAAAAAGGTTTTAAAGCCTTCCAAAAGGCAAGCAGGTCCGTCTCCTTCCACAGAGCCTCTGGCAGAATGTTCCACCAAACTGAGAACACCACAGAACACGAACCTGGGCAAACCCTGGAATGGTTAACAGCTGCGCCTGAGTCGGCTCAGGGACCTATTAGCCTGATACCACATCACAGACCCCTGCAAGTAACTGGGCCCTAATCCCTGCAACACCTTAAAGGCCAAAATTAACAACTTAAAAACGCATGCTGCCAAATAGGTAGCCAGTGCAACTGCTGAAGCACACCAGACACTGATTCCCACCTACCTAACCCCCAAACTACTCATGCGGCTTTGAACTACTTGCAGCTTCCACATCAGATAAGCTGGCAAACCCACATAAAGAGCATTACAGTAGTCCAAGGTAGAGTGCACAAGTGCCTGAACCAAACAGTGCAAAGTCTCCCTGTCCAAGAATGGACAGAGCTGCCGCACCAATCTCAGCTTACCATAAGCAGCACAAACTACCTGAGACACCTGCACGTGTAGGGACAAGTAGGCATCAAGCATGACTCCCCGCTCTTGCATTCCATTTTCCAACCCAAATGTGCCCCTGCAATTGAAATCCCGCTCTACACTGTATCCTCCGCCACTATCCCACATACCGGTACTTCAAACTTCCGTATGTTTAAAAACAACCGATTGGCCCTCAAGCAGGTCACCACTTCCTTCAGGCATGTATTTGGCCACTGTAACACAGCAGATTCATCCTCATCGCATTCAGTAATGAGCTGAATATCATCAGCATACAAAAAGCCAGAAAAGCCAGACTGAGAAACATATTCAACAACACAGGAGACAGATGTTCCCCCCACTGCACCTGAAAACGCCAGTCTAACAAAAACGAGGCCAACCACTGCAAAATAACCCCACCGATACCCAAGGCGCCGCATCTAGCCAGTAGAACATCCCAGGTGACAAGATCAAAGGCAGCTGATAAGTCCAAAGTTACCACCAGGATCATTTTTCTCTCATCCCGTGCACTACCCAGATGGTTCATAACTAACATAAGCAACGACTCTGTGCCAGTTCCTCTCTGGAAACTCACCTGTCCCCATTTGAGCCTATCCTCACTGTCCAGAATGTTGGTTATTTGCTGCAAAACTGCCTTCTCCACAAGTTTCACAAACTTTTGCCCCAATGTTGTTGTTATGTGCCATCGAGTAGCTGTCAACTCATGGCGACCCTCCTGATAGTTGTCCTAAATTGTGTTCGGTCTTCAGTCAGGCGGCTCATTATTGACAGACTGGTACCCATAGCTGCAGTTATTGTATCGATCTATCTCATTGCTGGCCTTCCTCTTTTGCGCTGACCTTCTATCTTGCCAAGCATGATGTCTTTCACTAATGATCTCTCTCTTCACATGCTCTGTCCAAAGTATGAAAGTCAAAGTCTTATGATCTGAACTTCTAAAGAAAGCTTAGGTTTGATCTCCTCTAGTACTGACTGGTTTGTTCTTCGGGCATACCACGCTATAAGCAGTATTTGCCACCAGCACCATAATTCAAAGGCAACAATTTTCTTCCTATCTTTTTCACTGTCCAGCTTTCGCATCCATATGATGTTATTGAAAATACCATGGCTTGAACGAGTCGAATCTTTGTATGGAGAGAGACATCTCTTCTCTTGAGAATCTTGTCTAGGTCTTTCATAGCCATTCTGCCAAGATCAATGTGTCGTCTGATTTCTTGACTGCTTGTTGCTTCTTTATTGATAATTGATCCAAGTAGGTTAAAGTTGTCCAAGATTTCAATTTCTTCACCTTCAACGATGAACTTGTTGATTTTGCTAGCTGTCATAACCTTTGTCTTCTATACATTTATTTATTATTATTATTTATTAACATTTCTTATATACCGCACTATTCGCAATCAGCGCGGTTTACATGGAACAGAAACATCCGACAAGTTGCATATGTCTGGTCATTACAATTAACAGGATATGGAACTTGGAGAACAGGGTAAACTATATACATAAGAAGTGCATTGAGAAAGGATACTGTTTGGTATTTTACATTGTTGGGGACACCTGTTGTGAGGGCTTGCCTGGTTGACTGCTCCTATTGCTGAGGTGCTCGCTATTCAAGTGGGACTGGGGTCCGGTGTTGTCAGTGAGATATTTGATGAAGAGGAAATGTCTGAGGGCCTTTCTGAACTGGCTCAAGTTGGGGATTGCCCTGATATGTGCCGGTAAGATATTCCATAGTCTTGGGGCGCAGAGTCGGAAGGCTCTGCTAGCTGTTGTTTTGGTGCATCTTGTCATTTCTTTTGGGATTGCTAGCATGTTGGACTCTGCGGTTCTTCTTCCTCTGTTAGGTGCAAGTGGTTGGATAAGTTCAGAAAGTGAGGAGGAGGAGAGTCCCTTACCAGCTTTGAAGGTCATCAGCAAGGTCTTAAAACTGATCCTGGCCTGAATGGGGAGCCAGTGTAACTGTTTCAGGAGGGGTGTCACATGGTCTCTCCTGGATGCCCCAAAGAGTACCCGCACTGCCCTGTTCATAGCCAGTTGCAGGGGGTTCAAGGTGGATTGGGGGAGCCCTTGTAGTATGGAGTTTGCATAATCGAAATGGGGAATGATCAGGGCCTGGTAAATGGTGCGGAAATCCTCTGGCTCGAGTAACTGGCGTAGGTGTCTGAGGGATCTGATCTTGAAGTAGATCGTTCTTACGGTATTGGCAATGTGTTTCTTTATGTCGAGATTTTGATCCAGTGTCACCCCAAGGTAACGTATAGCGGGTTTCACTTGTAGTTCGGCATCATTTACCTTCACACAGTTGGGTGGTATGAAGTTCGGATTCCTTGAGATGAAAAGAACCTCCGTCTTCCTCTGTTGAATTCACAGATTTTGTGAGAGGAGCCACTCCGATATGGTGTTGAAGCAATTAGTCAGAGGGGCGAGGTCTAGTTTATCCAATGATACTGGCATGTATAACAGCACATCGTCAGCATATATCATACAGCTGACATTGAAGGTTCTAATGATGTTGCAGATGGGTTGGATGTATATATTAAACATCAAGGATGATAGGGAGGATCCTTGAGGCACTCCTTGACTTTGTTGAAATGGTTCCGATGTATCCCCGTCTGCTCGAACATGCTGCCATCTTCCGGATAGGTAGGATCTGCACCATTCGAGCGCTGTTCCGCTGATACCTTTCTCTCTTAGCCGGCAAAGAAGAATCTCATGGCATACAGAGTCGAAAGCTGCTGCTATATCTAAAAAAATGACTGCAAATCCATGTCGGATGTTGTCAATGCCAGAAATTATATTGTTGAAAAGGGCTGTGAGTAGTGTTTCCACTCCGTGTGACTCTCTGAAACCATGTTGGGATGGATCTAGTGGGGCAGTAGAATCAATATGATCCTGTAATTGTCTATGCACTACTTTTTCAATGATTTTTGCGAGCATAGGTATACTGGATATGGGCCTGTAAGACTCTACCTTTTGGGGGTCTAACTTGGTGTTTTTTAAAAGAGCTCTGACAGAGGTCTGCTTGAGAGTAGAGGGGAACGACCCAGTGTTAAAGGATCGGTTTATGATGTTGGCTATAATTGGAGAGAGGTCACATCGCAGATCTTTTATCCAGAATGACGGACAAGGATCTGTGTGTGCGGTGGTAGTATTTAGGGCTAAGATGGTATCTTCAATAAGTTTCTTTGAAGGTGTAGAGAAGGATGTTAGCGATGCTGGGTACTCTTGCTCGTCGGGGGGGTCAGTTGTTACTATTTTGTCGGTCTTGCACATTTTGGATTGCATGTAGACTGCATAGTCCTGTGGGTGGATATCGCCATGGTGCTCAGGGGTTGGTTCTTTAGCAAGAGTTTTGACTAGATTAAACAGGTCATGCGGTTTATTTAATGACCGTCTCAGGGTGTCTGTATGGTATTGTCTCATCTTGTCTGTGATGGCTTTGCGGTGCGTAGTCAGGTGTTGGATGTATGCTGTTTGGTCACTGCTGGTGCGTGACTTCCTCCAGCGTTTCTCAAGCCTCCGTAGAAGGGTTAGTGATGCCCTCAGGTCGGCTGTGAACCATGGGGCTGATGCTGTTTTCTTCGGGGACTTGTTTGTTGGAGTACGGATCGCGATTGCGCTGAGTTTGCTGTTCCAAGCGGTGATCAGCTCATCTAGGTTTAGGGAAGTCTCATCAATGAGTGTGCAGGTTTCGGCAAGGATGCGTTCTCTATTATGCGGGTGGAAACTTCTGGCAGCTGGGCTGGAGGTCTTGCTTGGATCCATTTTGGGCCTTGGTGGCTTGTTGAGGGTAGGCATCTGAAAAGTGATGAGTTTATGATCCGACCATGGGACTGCTGTTACTGATAGCATGATGTTTTGTGGTTGGTCGCAAATTACCTGAGGGGCGAATATAAGGTCTAGAATGTTACCTTTTGCGTGAGTAGGTTCCTGCACCACTTGCGTGTATCCCAGGATTTCTAGGGCTTCTATAAATGCAGTTGCCTGATTGTCCTGTAACGATGGCAGATTAATGTCCCCTAAGATCCAATTAGGTTTATTTGGACCCTGGATGTTGGATGCTAAGTTTATTATGGTTGATAGGTCATCTGGATCAGCTGAAGGTGATCCAGATTAAGGTGCAGGCCCATTTTAAGACTATGTTCATTGATCGCCAGAAGCAAATGTTTCAGATCATCTTCACTTTCAGTCAGTTATGTGGTATCATCACCATAGCAAAGGTTGTTGATGAGTCTTCCACCAATCTTCACACCTCTGTTGTCGTCATATAATCCTGCTTCTCTGATGATTTGTTCTGTATATAAATTAAACAGGTAGGGGGAAAGTATGCAGCCTTGTCGTACACCTTTGCTTATTTTAAACCATTCTGTTTCTCCTTGTTCCGTTTGAACTGTTGCTTCTTGATCAATGTACAGATTGTGCAAGAGAACGATCAGGTGTTCTGGTATACCCATGCTTATACCAGAGTTTCTCATGGTATACACAGTCAAAATCCTTGCTGTAGTCAATAAAGCACAAATAGATATCATTTTGGTATTCTTTAGTCTTTTCAAGGATCCATCTCGCATCCGCAATGCTGTCTCTCATTCTTCGCCCTTTCCTGAACCCTGCTTGCACTTCAGGTAGTTCTTTTTCCAGGCATGATTGTAGTCTCTGTTGAATAATCTTCTGTAAAATCTTGCAGGCATGTGGGATCAGAGCGATTGTGCAAAAATTTCCACAGTCAGTTGGATCACCTTTCTTTGGTATTGGTATAAACACAGATCTTTTCCAGTCAGTTGGCCATGATGTTGTCTTCCAAATTTCTTGGCAGAGCCTTATAAGTATGGTAACAGTTGCATCACATTGCTGTAATACTTCGATGGGAATGCCATCAATGCCTGGTGCTTTGTTCTTTGATAAGGCTTTCAATGCTGCTTCGACTTCTTCTTTCATCACCAATGGTTCCGGAACATAAGGTACAGGTTGAAACGGCTGTTGGTCCACTTCATCTTTATCATCTTTATCAGAGGGAGGAGTGGCCTGGTGGTTAGGACAAGGTACTTCAGGCCGGAGGGCTGGGAGTTCAAGTCCCACCTGGGGACAGCAATCTCAGGCCGGAGGGACTGGGATTTCTAGTCCTATAGGCACTCCTTGTGGTCTTGGGCAAGCCACTTAACCCTCCATTGCCCATGTTCCCTGTACGTATTAGCATATGTGTGTCATATCCTCTCGTGTTAAATGTATCTCCCAATTGACCGCTTTGACCCGGTGAAAAGCGGGATATAAATACAGCTAAATAAATAAATAAAATATAAAAACTCTGTATATTCTTTCCACCTTTTCTTGATCTTCTCAGCATTATTCAACATAGAACCTTGAGCATCTTGTAACATTCCAATTTGAGGCTGGAATGTTTTCATTAACTTTCATAGTTTTAGGAAAGCCGATCTTGTTCTTCTTCTAATCGTTTCTGCTTCTATTTCCTTGCATGTGTCATTGTAGTACTTTTCCTCATTCTGTCTTGCTGCACATTGGAAATCTCTGTTGAGTTCTGTGATTGTCTTACTTTCTTCTCGGCGTTTTTTTGAGCAGAAATTCCTTTCCAATGTGATTGTTCTATTATGAAGTGAATACGCGGGCAGCATCAGATCATAAGCCAAAATGGACAATTCCCTGAAGAAACTATCAGAGTGAAATGCTTGGGGTGCCTGATTGAAGGCGTTGGAATTGCCCTGGTCCATTCATCTTGGCTAACTTCTTTAAGTTAAGTCTACATTTCCTCAGTTTAAGTATTTTTCTACTGAGACATTTATTACCAAGAAACTATAACTGAGGATATTTTTAAGTTTTATACAAGAGTAAAATTAAAAAAATATTGAACCAGGTCATTGATGTGAGAACTGGCACTGTTAAAGGGCTATTAGTCCATGTTTGAGTGCTACAGGTTTTTTCTGAGACCTGGCAGTGGCAGAGAAGGGCACAGATAAACTAGATCTGCCAGAAGAGCGAAGTTCCCGAGGATGGGTGTAGGGAGAGATAAGAGAGGAAAGGTAGTAAGGAGCCACAGAATGAATGCACTTATAGATTAGAAGGAGAAGTTTGAACTGGAAGCAGAAATGGATAGGAAGCACTGACCATTTAGTAGGCACCCTCTGCTCTGATTCCATCCTGTTTATATTCTTTTGTAAGTGTGGTCTCCAGAATTGTATACAGTACTCCAAATGAGATCTCACCAGAGACTTATAAAGAGGCACTGTCATACTAAAGGAGTGGAGGAGTAGCCTCATAGTTAGAGCAACAGCCTAGCACCCAGGAGAGATCTGGGTTTGAGTCCCACAGCAACCCTTGTGACCTTGGCCAAGTCACTTGACCCTCCACTGCCTCAGAAGAAAAGCCTAGTAATCTACTTCCAGTCACACCTCACTAAGAAAACCCAGGGGCTGCTAGGCCAGCATTGACATGATGACACTTTAAAAATTGTTTTTTCCTTTTATATATGTGTACATTTGATTTTGATTTTTTTTTTCATTTTAATAATTTCAGTTTATGATATTAGCTCCTTCACACTCTTTGCATCCTTTAAAAGAATCACATTTACAGAGTCATGTTCCTCCTTCTGACAGGAACCCACTCCATGAAAGGTGTAAGAAATTCTGTTTGCCTGTCTCAATATTGCCACCTAGCTTTCTGTGGATCAAGAATACAAAATCCCACAGAGACGTCCATGGAGTTTGTAGGAAGTTTGATATTCTTCTCATGCAGGCTCCGGTCTCTGTTCAGTGGCTTTTCTCCTTGCATGCAGGCTCATATATCTGCTTGTGCAATCGGGGATGTGCAGCCATTTAAAATTCTTTTAGTTTTTGGCTTTGTACCATTTCCCATTCAAAAGACCACTGAACCAAACAAAAATATCACTGGTGTTTCTCAGGTCATTGAGGAGTAGCTGAGACTCTTACTTGCTGCCTGCTGATGTGACGTACCGGTAAGTAACTGCCAGGAAAAGAACTAGCATGGGTGAGGGGCAATGTTGCTGTGAAGCCTCCCGCCTACTCATCACTAATAAAAGTATGATGTTGCAGCAGCATGGCTGGAGGACTCCCCTCTAGTTTGGGGGTGTGGGCAGGAGGACAGTCATTAGAGAAAGAGGGGGTACACTGTGCACGGTTTCTCTTCTGGTAAATTTAACAGGATGACTGACAAAAAACAAAACCAAAGGAAATGGAGGAGTAGCCTAGTGGATAGGGCAGTGGGCTAAGACCCTGTGAACCAGTTTCACATCCCACTGGCGCTCCTTTAAAATCCCATTTTGAATAGTTCATCTAGGTGAACAAAGGAATATCCAAGTCTGGACATTCACACTTTACAGAGCCTTTCATTAAACACCTACAGTCTAAGGATGTAGGAAATACAGTACATGTGGATTTGGCAGTACAGGGTGACTATATTAGAAAAAAGAGACATCAGTTGGGGTTTTTGCGGTGGTGGTGTGGAAGTTTAAAGGTAAGCATCACGGGGCTGTTTCAGGCCATTGCCTATTTCTCCAAATGTTACAACTAGCCATTTATGAACTTTTCCTCCAGGAACTTTCCCAAACGTCTTTTAAACCCACCTACACTAACTGCTTTTACTACATCTTCTGGCAAAAAATTCCAGAGTTTGATTATGTGTTGATCAAAAAAATATTTTCTCCGATTAGCCTTAAATGTGCTATATTGTAGCTTCATTGCGTGTCCCCTAGACTTTCTATATTTTCCCATTCCACTCCACTCATTATTTTATACACCTCTATCGTATCTCCTCTCAGCTAGAGCTGGCCCAAAG
Source organism: Ichthyophis bannanicus (assembly GCA_033557465.1). Taxonomy (NCBI): domain Eukaryota; kingdom Metazoa; phylum Chordata; class Amphibia; order Gymnophiona; family Ichthyophiidae; genus Ichthyophis; species Ichthyophis bannanicus. The sequence goes on from CM066043.1 coordinate 285,886,218, forward strand.
GATTCTTGCACCCTAGGCAGGCCCTCCGTACATCCCCCCCCCCCCAACTGCAGCAAAGCCCAGCCTACCCCTCCCCCTGACTGCAGCACTGTCTGGCCCGCCATGACCCCATCACCCAGCATCCATCTTCTCACATGGCGGTGGGTGGCACAGCAATCTCTCCTTGCACTGAAGTGGCAGCTGAACTGCCGCTTCAGCACAGCCTCAGGCTCTAAAGTGCCCACAGGCTGCCACTCCTGCCCCACTCTGATGCAACGTCTTGATGGAGGGCGCAGGATCAGCAGGTCATAACTGTGTCTATGCGCGTGGGCTTTTTAAAGTCCACCACACCACTGAAGCAGCAGTTCAGCTACTGCTTCACTAGGGGGGTAGCTATGCCACCCATCAGGTCTACCACCCTTGGTAACTGCGTAGTTCACCTAGTAGATGGCCCAGCCCTGCCTTTAGCTGTCTCTCTTCAAAGCTAAAGAGTCCTAACCTTTTAAGCATTTCCATCACCTTTATTATTTTGGTCACTCTTCTCTGTACATTTTCTAATTCTGCTATATACTTTTCTAGATACAGTGACCATAAATGCATACAACATTTAAGGTGCAGTTGCAGCATGGAGCAATGTTGTTGTTAAGTGCCGTCAAGCCAGTGTCGACTCATAGCGACCCTCTGGATAGTTGCCCTAAACTGTGTTCAGGCTTCAGTCAAGCGGCTCATTGTTGACAGAGTGGCACCCATAGTTGCTGTTATTGTCTCGATCCATCTCACTGCTGACCTTCCTCTCTTGCGTTGACCTTCTATCTTGCCAAGCATGATGTTTTTCTCTAATGATCTCTCTCTTCACATGATGTGTCCAAAGTATGAAAGTCAAAGTCTTGTCATCTGAGCTTTTAAAGAAAGCTTAGGTTTGATCTCCTCTACTACTGACTGGTTTGTTCTTCGGGCAGTCCATGGAATGCACAGTATTCGTCGCCAACACCATAATTCAAAGGCATTGATTTTCTTCATGTCTATCTTTTTCACTGTCCAGCTTTCACATCCATATGATGTTATTGAAAATACCATGGCTTGAATGAGTTGAATCTTTCTATGAAGAGAGACATCTCTGCTCTTGAGAATCTTGTCTAGCTCCTTCATAGCCATTCTGCCAAGGGCAATGTGTCATCGGATTTCTTGACGGCTTGTTGTTTCTTTATTGATAGTTGATCCAAGTAGGTCAAAGCTGTCCACTATTTTGATTTCTTCTCCATCAACAATGAATTTATTGATTTTGCCAGTTGTCAGGATATTTGTCTTCTTTACATTAAGGTGCAGGCCCATTTTGAGACTATGTTCCTTGATTCTGAGAAGCAAATGTTTCAGATCATCTTCACTTTCAGCCAGTAATGTGGTATCATCAGCATAGCGAAGGTTGTTGATGAGTCTTCCACCAATCTTCACGCCTCGGTTGTCTTCATACAGTCCTGCTTCTCTGATGATTTGTTCTGCATATAAATTAAAAAGGTAGTAGGAAAGTATGCAGCCTTGTCGTACACCTTTGCTGATTTTAAACCATTCTGTTTCTGCTTGTTCCATTCGAACTGTTGCTTCTTGATCAATGTAAAGGTTCTGTAAGAGAACGATCAAATGTTCTGGTATACCCATGCTTCTTAAGGTGGCCTAGAGTTTCTCATGGTTTGCACAGTCAAAAGCCTTGCTGTAGTCAATAAAACACATATAGATATCCTTTTGGTATTCTTTAGTCTTTTCAAGGATCCATCTCACATCTGCAATGATGTCTCTTGTTTCTCGCCCTTTCCTGAATTCTGCTTGCACTTCAGGCAGTTCTCGTTCCAGGTATGGTTGCAGTCTCTGTTGAATAATCTTGAGAAGTATCTTGCTGGCATGTGGGATCAACGCGATTGTGCAATAATTTCCACAGTCAATTGGATCACCTTTCTTTAGTATTGGTATAAACACAAATCTTTTCCAGTCAGTTGGACATGATGTTGTCTTCCAAATTTCCTGGCAGAGCCTTGTAAGTATAGTAACAGCTGCATCAGATTGCTGTGATACTTTTATGGGAATGCCATCAATGCCTGGTGCTTTGTTCTTTGATAAGGCTTTCAATGCTGCTTCAACTTCTTCTTTCATCACCAATGATTCCGGAACATAAGGTACAGGTTGAAACGGCTGTTGGTCCACTTCATCTTTATCATATAAAAACTCTGTATATTCTTTCCACCTTTTCTTGATCTTCTCAGCATCATTCAACATGGATCCTTGAGCATCTTGTAACATTCCAGTTCAAGGCTGGAATTTTTTTCTTTAACTCTCATAGCTTTAGGAAAGCCTAAACTCTGGCTGAATTTTCATCGAACAGCAGAGTTTAGACCTGAAGCAGGAGGAGTAATGTGTAAACCCCAAAACATGACACGTCGCTGTTTGGAGCACTGCCGTCAATGATGTTTTGAAACAGCCTTTATTGGGCATACAGCTAAGTACAAATGCTGTTAAGAACAAAAAACAAAGAGTCTTTCTTTTATTAAAATGGAGAGGTCACGATAGTGAGAGGAAATTTCCTTTTCACCTAGCTGACCATTCCGACAAAAAACAAACAAACAAAAAAATTTCCTTTTTTTTGGGTATTGAATTATTGAAGAACGTGGGTTATTATTTTCTGGGTTGCCTTTTTGGTTGATATGTTTTAACCTAGTTGGGGGTATTATTCTTTTTTGTCTATTTCCTTGCATGCATCATTGTAGTACTTCTCCTTGTCTTGTCTTGCTGCACGTTGGAACTCTCTGAGTTCTGCAATTGCTTCTCTTTCTCCTCTGGCTTTGTAAGAAACATCTTACAAGAAGTTCAAGAAGGAGTTAAAGATGTTCTTCTTTGACCCCATTTTCAGTTAGTAAGCATCAAGATGCTGGGGACCAAACCAGGAGGAAGCGGATACTCTTTTTGTTAGATGAAAGTGAAAGAGAGTAGATTTATAAGTGATATGAGGAAATATTTCTTTATGGAAAGAGTAGTTAATGCATGGAACAGCCTCTCCATGGAAGTGGTGGAGATGAGGATTGTATCTCTACAACATTAACAATATTTGCCAATCCTTCTCTGAACATACTACTAAAACTGTCGTCCACTCTTTGATCTCCTCCTGTCTTGACTGTTGCAATTTTCTCCTTGCTGGTCTCCCTAGTCTCATCTCTCTCCTATTTAATCTGTCCAGAACTCTGCTGCATGGCTAATCTTCCGTCAACCCCGTCACAGTCATATTACCCCTCTTCTAAAGTCACTTCATTGGCTCCCTTCCCTTTCTGCATCCAATTCAAACTTCTCCTTCTAACCTATAAATGTATTCACTCTTCTGCCCCTCATTCTCCTTCCTCTCTCCTCTCTCCTCGTGAACTCTGTTCCTCCTCTGGTTTGCTTCTCTCTATGTCCTTTTCTTCCACTGCCAACTCCAGACTGGTCTTTTCACTTTGCTGCCCCTTATGCCTGGAACAAGCTCCCTGTATCTCTATGTCAAATCTCTTGCCCTCCCCTCTTTAAGTCCATGCTAGAAGCTCGCCTCTTTGTAGCCGCTTTTGGATCCTAGTCCCTTATTCTCCTTTCCCTTTTGAACCCCTTGTTTCTCTTGTTCTGTGCTGTCTGTCTTGATTAGATTGTAAGCTCTACGAGCAGGGACTGTCTTCTATATGTGTTTGTACAGCGCTGTGTATGCTATATAAATGATTAATAGTAGTAGTAGTATCTGAATTCAGGAAAGCAGAGAACACGCACAGAAAATCGCTGAGGGAGAGAAAAGGATCTTAGAGTTTGTAGTTGGTCTGGAAGGGAAGGCTGTATAGACTTTATCTGCTGTCATTTTCTGCTAAAAGTGTTTATTCATAGATTTTCAGTGGCATTACCAGATAGGGGCATAGTGAGTGTGTAGTGTCGGTGTTCTGTCTAATTACGTAGAGTTGGCTGTCTTCAGGCACTATTCATATAGTTGTGCAGTTTAATTTAACAAAGCAAAATGCTGCCCTAAATTAAACAATGTACTGTGCAGATAGTGGGCTGAATATCACTGATATCCACAGAGTGGCAACAGTCGCTGTGCACCACGTATATTCAGCGCTTTTCCCTGTCCACATAGTGGCACAGAATATACGGCATAATTAAGTGCTGTGGCAATATTTAGAAAGAAATGCCGATTCTGGATCCAGAACCCGAAAGCACCATTTGTAGAAATGTTTCCTCTGCTACATCTCCAACTTGCAGAACCCCTGTTATATTCCTGGAAGAGGAACCAGTATTTCCGCAGAGCTTGTGACTTCCTCAGCCAAGACCTACCATCCCGCTGACTTGACTACTGGAAGGGACTCAGCATAATGGTGAGGTGCTTGCCAGTCAATGCTGGGGAGTCACTGGTTTGTCAGGTTCACTTTCCAGCAGGGCAACTGCTCCTCTTCTGACTGCCACAACAGATGACTGCAATGAAGACATCAATAGGTATGAGACAAACCCCTGAATAGAGAGTAGATGGTAATTTTGGGGAGGGAGTTGAGGAAAATCCCCTGCTTCCTCATAGGAGAGCTCAGTTCAACAAGCAGCCAAAAATAAGTAGGCAGCAGTTGGATCTCAGCATTTCACATCCTTCACAAAAACTGCCATAATGAATCTCCCAGGAGAGCAAATTTCACCCATGCAAACAACCCTGTAAACGTTTGCCTGCTGAATGAGGGGCTGGAGTTTGGCCTAAACAGGTAATCCATGTTCCCTATGGTACCTGCAGGTTTCAAAGGAAAATGCCACAAGTAGTTTGGAAAATGAGTTTTCAGTACACAGGTGCCTACAAGCTCAGGACTCACTGTACAACTTGCTCCCTTTGGAAGTAATTTTACTACTAATTATTTGTGTAGCTCTACAAGGCATGTGCAGTGTTGTACATAAAGTTGTAAGACACAGTCCCTGCTCATCAAAACTTACAATTTAATCAAGACAAAAAAATAGCAAAACTGAGAACTAGGGTATGGTAAGATCCACATAAGTAGTGGACAGGAGAGTGAGGAGCATCAGGATCCAAAAGCAGCCTCAAAGAGGTGGGTTTTAGCTTGGATTTGAATAGGGCCAGAGAAGGGGCCCAACGCACAGACTGAAGTAGTTTGCTCCAGGCATATGGAGCAGCAAGGTGGAATGAATGAAGTCTGGAGTTGGCAGTGGCAGAGAAGAGCATAGATAAAAGGGATCTTCAGAGGAGCGGAGTTCCCGAGGAGGGGTGTAGAGTAAGATAAGAGAGGAAAAGTAGTGAAGAGTCACAGAATTAATGCACTTGTAGGTTAGTAGGAGAAGTTTGAACTGAATGCGGAAATGGATAAGGAGCCAGTGAAGTTTTGAGAAGGGTTACATGAGCATAGCAACACTGGCAGAAGATGAGCCGTGCAGCTGAGTTCTGAACAGACTGAAGGGGAGAGAGATGATTCAGAGGGACACCACCGAGGAGCAGGCTACAATAGTCAAGGCAGGAGGTGACTAGTGAGTGGGTAAGGGTTTTAGTAGTGTGCGTAGAAAGGAAGGGATGAATTTTACTGATAATATAGAGAAAGAAGTGTCCAGTATTAGCTATCTGTTGGATATTTGCAGAGAAAGAGAGAGTAGAGTTAAAAATGATCCCAAGGTTGTGAGCTGAGGAAACAGGGATGGATGTAGTGTCATCTGCAGAAATAGAGAAGTGAAGAAGATGGGAAGTGGGTTTAGGGGAAATAGCAGGAGCTCAGTTTTGGTCATGTTCAGTTTCAGACAGTGGTGAGACATCCAGGCAGCAATGTTGGATAAGCAGGCAGAGATCTAGGCTTGGATTCCTGGCAAATTTCAGGCACAGAAAAGTAGATCTGAGAGTCATCAGCATAAAGATAGTACTGAAAACCATTGGAGGAAATAAGAGCACCAAGGGACAGAGTGTAGAGAGAGAAAAGGAAATGTCCCGAGACAGAGCTCTGAAGTTCACCAACTGAAAGTGGGATGGCGGCAGAGGAGGATCCACCAGAACATACAGTAAAAGTATGAGAAGAAGACCAGCCCAGAACTGAGCCACTAAAACCAAGCAAGGACAGGGTATCAAGGAGAAGATGGAAATCAACAGTGTCAAAGGCTGCAGAAAGGTCAAGAAGGATGAGGACTAAGTAAAGCCCTTGGATTTGGTGAAGAACAAGTTGCTGGAGACTTTGGCAAGAGCCATTTCTATGGAATGTTGAGGATGAAAACTAGACTGCAGTGGAGACGGAAGGGCTTGAAAGGAAAGAAAGTCAAGACAGCAGCGGCAAACCACTCATTCAAGTAGTTTCGAAGCAAAGGGGAAGAGAGATAGGCCAATAACTGGAAGGACAGGTAGAGTCTAGTGAAGGCTGTTTGAAGGTCACAGGAACAGTTGCAGTGGAAAGCGAAAGGTAAAGGATATGACAGATGGAAGGGATGACAGCAGAAGAGATAGAGCTTATAGACTGGAGGATATGGGATCAGAGGAGCAGGTGGTCAGTTTGGAGGAGGAGAGAAGATTTGCAATTTCCTCCTCAATGATTTCAGAAAAGGAAGAAAGGGTGTGACAGAAGGTGAGGGAAGGATTTGGGATTGAAGAAGGGGAGGTGGAGGTGAACTTATAGAGAATTCAAGCTAATCTTCTGGACTTTGTCATGGAAATAGTCAACCAAGATCTGGGCAGAAAGTGAAGGTGGGATTGGGGGAGGAGGGACCCTGCAGAGAGAGTTGAGCATAGCAAACAGATGGCGAGTATCAGAGGCAAGAGAGTTAGTCAGATGGACATAGTACTCTCCTCCATTTTACTTTATAAGAAAACTTTTAAAGCATGGTTGTTTGAATATTAAATTTGATTTTAAATTCTCTTTTTCTTTTAATCAAGCAACTAGGGTTCAATTCCCACTAGCACTCCTTGTGGCCTTGGGCAAGTCACTTAACCCTCCATTGCCTCGGAAGAAAGGCCTGGCAATCTACTTCCGGTGACACTGCCAAGAAAACCCAGGAGCTTCTGGGTCGCCAGGAGTCAGGACTGACTCGAAGGCACACATTGCATTTGCAATTCTATGTGATTTATAAACTTCTGTCAAACCACACTGGGCCACTTAGCATGTGAGATTAGCGATAGAGAAGTCTATATTAGAATTAGAATTACTCTTGCTTGACTGGAAAGAGGTTAGCATGAATTTTAAATGTAGGTAGTCAGCAAGGGTACGTGATTTAAGTCAAAGACACTCAGATGAGTGGGCACAGGAGCATAGGTAGCAGGTTCTTGAGGACATCCAGGGTTGAGGAACGGTACGCCTCACAGGATATGGAATGGGAGAAGTCAGTGCATCCAGGGCAGAGGAGAGTATAGTGTTATAGGAAGATATTGCCCCATCAACGGACTCAGATGACAGTGGAGGAAAAAGGTAATAAGACAGCAGTGAGAGAGCTGAAGGGTAGAGAGTCTGAAGATTCCTATACATTTTGTTGGAGATTGGGTGAGACCAAGATGGGTGGTGGTTAAAGGTGAAGGTTAGCAGGTGATGGTCAGATAAGGGAAAAACTGAGGTGGAGAATTTTGAGGATGAGCAGTTGGAGAAGAAGACTAGGTCAAGGCACTGGCCATGCTTGTGAGAAGGAGTAGTAAAGCACAGCTAGAGGTTGAATGAGAAGGTTAGGGAAAGGAGCTTTAAGTTAAAAGGGTCGGTGGGGTCATCAATGTGAATGTTAAATTCCCCCAGAATAAGGGAAGGGGAAGATGCATCCAGAAAGGAGGAGACCCAGGAGTCAAAGTCTGTGAGCAAGGTAGACTTGTTGGGAGTCGATAAATAACAGCTATCCAGAGAAGTAGTGGAGTAAATAGGTGAATGGCATGGACTTCAAAGGAAGCAAAGGAATCTGATGGAGGCAGAAGGAGGTGCTGAAATTGACAGGATTGAGAGAGTAGGAACCCAATACTGCCACCATGGTCAATGGGCTGAAGTATATGAGAAAATAGACAGCTTCCATGACAGAGGGCAGCGATTGAAGCAGAGTCTTCAGGGAGAAGACAAGTTTCAATAAGAGCCAGGAGATGTAGAGTATTAAATATAAAGAGGTCATGAATGAAAGCAAGTTTATTGGAGACAGAATTGGCATTCCACAAGGAGCATGAAAAATGGAGAGAAGAGAGAGAAAGGAAAGGGATATCACAGAGGAGAACCAGGGTATCTCCTTGATACCTTGTCCTCACTTGGTTTTAAGGGCTCTGTGCTATCCTGGTTCTCTTCTTATCTCTCTCATCGCTCTTTCAGTGTTTGTTCTGGTGGATCCTCCTCTACTACTATCCTGCTCTCAGTTGGTGTACCCCAAGGATCTGTTTTGGGTCCACTCCTTTTCTCTCTCAATACCCAGTCCTTTGATGCACTCATCTCTTACCATGGCTTTAAGTACTATCTTTATGCTGATGACTCCCAGATCTACCTCTCTACACCTGAAATCTCTCCGGTAATCTAGGCCAGGATCTCTGCCTGCCTTTCTAACATTGCTGCTTGGATGTCTCACCACCTCTTGAAACTGAACATGGCCAAAAGTAAGCTTCTTATTTTTCCCCCTAAACCCTCCTTTTCCCTTCCTCCTTTCTCAGTCTCTGTGGATAACTCACTACTCCTCGCTATCTCCTCACCTAACAACCTTGGGGCCATCTTTGTCTCCTCTCTCTCCTTCTCCACACACATCTAACTAATAGCTAAAACCTGCTGTTTCTTTCTCTACATCATCAACAAAATTCACCCATTCCTTTCTGAACACACTACTAAGACACTTATCCACTCCTTAGTCACCTCTTATCTAGAGTATTGTAACCTACTCTTTGCTGTTCTACCTCTGAATCATCTCTCTTCCCTTCAATCTGTTCAACACTCTGCTGCATGGCTAATCTTCTGCCATACGTTGCCTCTCTCCTCAAGTCACTTTATTGGCTCCCTATCTGTTTCTGCATCAAGTTCAAACTTTTCCTGCTGACCTGTAAGTGCATTCACTCTACAGCTCCTCACTATCTTTCCTCTCTTATCTCTCCCTACACTCCTCCTTGGGAACTATGCTCTTTATTTATTTATTTATTTATTTATGTATATATTTCTATACCGCCCCTTCCAGCGATCAAGGGCGGTTTACAAGGAACATTTTAACAACTGTACACAGATGTATACATTTACATTGAACAATTAGATTTAACTATTTACAATGAACGGTTGAGTTTAACTATTTACATTAAACAAAACTTCAACTCTTCTGGCAAATCGCTTCTATCTGTGCCCTTCTCTTCTATTGCTAACTCCAGACTTTGCTCCTTTCACCTTGCTGCTCCTTATGAATGGAACAAACTACCTGAGTCTGTGTGTCAGGTGCCTTCTCTGGCTCTTTTCAAATCCAGGTTGAAAACTCACCTCTTCGCTGCCGCTTTTGGTTCGCGTCTCACCTGATCTCCCTTGTGTTTCCTTACCCTTCCCCCTAGATGTATCCTGTGTCTACAGCTACTGTGTTGTCTGTCTTGACTACACTGTAAGCTCCAGTGAGCAGGGACCGTCTTTTACATGTGTCTGTGCAGTGCTGTGTACGTCTTGTAGTGCTATACAAATGTTCAGTAGTGCTAGTATTAGTAGGATATGAACCAGATTTGAGAGGTTACACATTGATCTGCCTTGGGAGTGTGAGAAAAGTCTAAAAGTGCCAGGGATGGGATTGACATCTCCAGATGAGAGGAGAAGGAGCAGGAGAAAACGGGGGAGAGAAAAGAGGAGGCACAAGGGGAGTGAGGATGAGGTTCCCTCAGTGAGAGTGGAGACGGCTGAAAGAGAGGAAGAAAAAGGTGAAGCTCAAGGGCAGATAAGGTAGACGATAAAATGGTAGGGGAGGTGGGGGCAGTAAGGAGTGGGTAATGAGAAGTAGGGCCATGGAATTGTGGGAATGAGGGGAATAGATTAGGGAGAGCCATAGGAGAGGGAGAAGAGAATGCAAATCAAAGGAGATACAGGTGGAGAGGGAGGAGAAAGTTCTGGTGGCTTCAGGTGCACCTGAGTAATTGCATCAATGAGCAGAGGAAGGCTATGAAAGAGTGTTAAGCCAGGGGTGGGTGGGCAATAAAGTAAAGTGTTAAGAAGGGAGACACAGCACTGCAGAGACAGACAGAAGACACTACTACATTACTATTGAACATTTACCTAGTGCTACAAGGCATACGCAGCACTGTACAAAAACATAAAAGATGGTGCTGCTCTTCAGAGCTTACAATCTAGTTAAGACAGACAATACAACACGTGAGGACAAGGATGCAAATAGGGAAAGGTAAGGAGACACATTGGAGACAAAAGCAGCCACAAAGAGTGAGCTTACAGCATGGACTTGAAAAGGTGCAGAGATGAAGCCTGATGCACAGACTCTGGTAGTTTGTTTGAGGTATAAGCAGCAGCAAGGTGAAAGGACTGGAGTCTGCAGTTGGCAGTGGAAGAAGAGGACATAGGGAGAAGCGATCCACCAGAAGAATGGAGTTCCCGAGGAGGGGTGTAGGGAGATAGTGCGGAGCAGCAGAATGAGGGCACTTATAGGTCAGAAGGAGAAGTTTGAACTGGATAGAGAAAACGAGGGGTGATATGAGCATATCAGGGCTGGCGGAAAATTAGCCGAGCCGCTGAGTTTTGAACAGATTGAAAGGGAGAGATGATTCAGGGGGAGACCTGCAAGAAGGAGGTTGCAATAACCAAGATGGGAGGTGACTAAAGAGTGGATACGTGTCTTAGTAGTGTGTTCAGAAAGGAAGGGGTGAATTCTGCTGATGTTGTAGAGAAAGAAATGACAGATTTTAGCTATCAGTTGGATATGTGTGAAGAAGGAGAGGGAGGAGTCAAAGATGACCCCAAGGTTGTGGGCTGAGGAAACAAGGAATGGAAGAATGACACACACTGACAATATAGAAAGAAAGAACAATAAATAAACTCAATTCTAAACAGGCAAAAGAAAATGCCTGAATAGAGCATAAACGTTAGCAGAGGCTTGCAATGAGGATGCTCTCACAAAGCACGAAGCTCCAAATGTAGGGTCAGGAGCTCATGTGGTCAGCAGGACGGAGGGGCTGGGCAATTGCTGAAGGCAGGAAAGCAGAAGCAGGCAGTGGGTATGTGTGTGAAAAGGCCGGTGCATAGCGAGCAATTTTATGAAAGGTGCTACTGATGCGTGTATGCGGCAGTTCTGAGCAGTCCTTCCAGATATAACGTGTGCCCTATTTTCTAAGGTTCTACACTTCAATGTGCAAAAGCCGAGACTAGGAACTCTACTTCTCTACTGTGCAGCACATTTATAAATTATGCTGCATTGGCCATGAGTGCTGCTCTGTACACGAATATGGAAAGGCAGCAGACACATTCTTGTATTATAGGTCTATGTGAACCCGTGTTAAGTCACTCACAGAGCCTCTTAGACAATGTTTGCTTTCTCTGTTTGGCCAGAGTTTGGCACTCTTTTCAGCACCCAGCCATGGGGATCATTTTGTAATGGACATTTATGAAATTGACTTGTTTTATGAAGGCAACACACTCCCAGAATATTTATTTAGCAATGCTTATAAACTGCTTTCACTGGATCAGAGCGGTGTACATTCAGGTACAGTATATGCTTCCACAATCGACATTTTTTTTGTACCTGAAGCAACGGAGGGTTAAGTGGCTTGCCCAAGGCCGCAAGGAGTGCCTGTGGGACTAGAAGCCCCAGTCGCTCCGGCCTGAGGCAACTTACTCCAACTACTAGGCCACTCCTCCGCTCTCTGAGGTGTGTTATGTGCCATGAACCTTGCAGCTCTATGTAAACACTGCCCTGAGAAAGCCACTATGAGTCCATGGAAAAGCATTCATGTTCTTGTCAGCACACACCTGTAAGAGCCATTTCCCACACATGAAAGCACGCCTCCTAAAGATGTTCGTTTGGAAACACATATACAAACTGTTAAGAAAATCAAGTTTCCTGAATGTGAATGAGATGGGGAAGGAGAGAGGGCACTATAAAAATGATAAGGAAGAACTAGTAGTAGTGGTGAATTGAAGAAGATGAAAAAGAGAGACAGAAGATAAGGCAGATAAGGAGACAGGGAAAGCCTGATGTAAGAAGGCAGAGAGAGGTTAGCGTGAGACGGGCTAAGGGCAGCAACTGGGTGAGACATTGTAAATCAGCAGATTCTGGCGGAAGGCCCATAGTTAATACGATCCATGTCTGTCTGCATTAGGCACGCTTCCGAGGAAGTGACATGATAAAAGAAGCGCTGAAATGTGAATTTGGAAGGCATTAGTCTGGCGCTGGCCTTGCATGTTTCTTGTTTATTGGTGCGTGCCATCTTGGGAAGCATCTAATAGAGGCTAATAAAACAGTGAGCATTCCTGCACAAGCAACAGGGCACAGAGCTCGACCCCCACCCCAGGCAGAATTATCAGGAACAACGATGAGAGGCAAGAAACATGCTTAAAAGAGAAAACGTGATTTCTTTAGATATTCAAAGGAGAAGGAACAGGTGAAAGACAGAAAAATCAGAGTTTGTGAAGAGGACTGGCAAAATGCAGATATCTTAAATATGTATTTTTGCTTTGCATTTGCCAGAGAAAGGGAAGGTGATGGCTTTAAGGCTAACAGAATTATGAAACATATGAAATACTTACAAAGCAAATTATAGAGGAGTGTGATTTTATAAAGGGGAGAGCCCGTCAGAAGGCAAAAGTGGTGAACCTGGAAGGTGCAGTGGACATTTCATACAGAAACCTGCTAGACAAACTAGCTGGTATGGAAGCCAAAAAGTTATTTCCTAGGTGAACAGTTGTGGTAAATGGGAAGAAAAAATAGCCAATGGCAGTGATTGTCTAAAAAAATGATGTAGTGTGTCAGGTGGTGAAAGGAGAGTAGGATGGGGTTGATGGGAGCCAGTCTCCTCCATACCCATCCCTACCTGCCATCTCAAAGAGCTAATGATCTTGGCTGATCCATGTCTCTGGCAGCTAGTGGGATGAGTACTCCCAGTTACTGTGGGGCTCTCACATTTCTTCAGTAGCTAGTAAATTGCCATGGGCCACTGTATTTCTTTGGTGACTAGCAGGACGACCACATAAGCTGCCCCATCCCTGATTCATCTGCAGGAATTTTCCCATTTGCATATTCACAGATCAGCACTTCCCAGGTGCTGGTCTCGCAGCGTAGACGTTGAGGAAGTCCCAGCTCACAAGTGTACAAGATTCTCATGATGACTTTCAATTTACCACAGTCAAAAACCTAAGTCAGTGACCTTGTCCTGCAAGAAAATCACCACTGTGCAGGGAAGTAGGGTTTGCTTCTCTTTTGTATAGCACAGCGGCATATGGACATGTAAGAGGCAGTCTCAGCTGCAAGAGCTCAAATCTAACCAAGACAGACGCACACAAGCAACAGCGGCCTGGAGCTGAATAGCAGCCTGATGCATTGACTCGGGTACATAGTGCAGCAAGGCAGAATGTGCAAAGTCTGGAGCTGAATAGGAGCCTGATGTATTGAATCAGGTATATAGTGCAACAAGGCAGAACGAGCAAAGTCTGGAGCTGAATAGGATCCTGATATATTGACTCAAGTACATAGTGCAGCAAGGCAGAATGAGCAAAGTCTGGAGCTGAATAGGAGCCTGATGCATTGACTCAGGTACATAGTGCAGCAAGGCAGAACGAGCAAAGTTTGGAGCTGAATAGGAGCCTGATGTATAGACTCAGGTACATAATGCAGCAAGGCAGAATGAGCAAAGACTGGAGCTGAATAGGATCCTGATATATTGACTCAAGTACATAGTGCAGCAAGGCAGAATGAGCAAAGTCTGGAGCTGAATAGGAGCCTGATGCATTGACTCAGGTATATAGTGCAGCAAGGCAGAACGAGCAAAGTCTGGAGCTGAATAGGATCCTGATATATTGACTCAAGTACATAGTGCAGCAAGGCAGAATGAGCAAAGTCTGGAGCTGAATAGGAGCCTGGTGTATTGACTCAGGTATATAGTGCAGAAAGGCAGAACGAGCAAAGTCTGGAGCTGAATAGGAGCCTGATGTACTGACTCAGGTACATAGTGCAGCAAGGCAGAACGAGCAAAGTCTGGAGCTGAATAGGAGCCTGATGTACTGACTCAGGTACATAGTGCAGCAAGGCAGAATGAGCAAAGTCTGGAGCTGAATAGGAGCCTGATGCATTGACTCGGGTACATAGTGCAGCAAGGCAGAATGAGCAAAGTCTGGAGCTGAATAGGAGCCTGATGCATTGACTCGGGTACATAGTGCAGCAAGGCAGAATGAGCAAAGTCTGGAGCTGAATAGGAGCCTGATGCATTGACTCGGGTACATAGTGCAGCAAGGCAGAATGAGCAAAGTCTGGAGCTGAATAGGAGCCTGATGCATTGACTCAGGTACATAGTGCAGCAAGGCAGAATGAGCAAAGTCTGGAGCTGAATAGGAGCCTGATGCATTCACTCAGCTACATAGTGCAGCAAGGCAGAATGAGCAAAGTCTGGAGCTGAATAGGAGCCTGATGTACTGACTCAGGTACATAGTGCAGCAAGGCAGAATGAGCAAAGTCTGGAGCTGAATAGGAGCCTGATGTACTGACTCAAGTACATAGTGCAGCAAGGCAGAACGAGCAAAGTCTGGAGCTGAATAGGAGCCTGATATATTGACTCAAGTACATAGTGCAGCAAGGCAGAATGAGCAAAGTCTGGAGCTGAATAGGAGCCTGATGCATTCACTCAGGTACATAGTGCAGCAAGGCAGAATGAGCAAAGTCTGGAGCTGAATAGGAGCCTGATGTATTGAGTCAGGTACATAGTGCAGCAAGGCAGAATGAGCAAAGTCTGGAGCTGAATAGGAGCCTGATGTATTGAGTCAGCTACATAGTGCAGCAAGGCAGAATGAGCAAAGTCTGGAGCTGAATAGGAGCCTGATGCATTGACTCAGGTACATAGTGCAGCAAGGCAGAATGACCAAAGTCTGCAGCTGAATAGGAGCCTAATGTATTGACTCAGGTATATAGTGCAGCAAGGCAGAATGACCAAAGTCTGGAGCTGAATAGGAGCCTGATGTACTGACTCAGGTACATAGTGCAGCAAGGCAGAATGAGCAAAGTCTGGAGCTGAATAGGAGCCTGATGTACTGACTCAGGTACATAGTGCAGCAAGGCAGAATGAGCAAAGTCTGGAGCTGAATAGGAACCTGATGTATTGACTCAGGTACATAGTGCAGCAAGGCAGAATGAGCAAAGTCTGGAGCTGAATAGGAGCCTGATGCATTGACTCAGGTACATAGTGCAGCAAGGCAGAATGAGCAAAGTCTGTAGCTGAATAGGAGCCTGATGCATTCACTCAGGTACATAGTGCAGCAAGGCAGAATGAGCAAAATCTGGAGCTGAATAGGAACCTGATGTATTGACTCGGGTATATAGTGCAACAAGGCAGAATGAGCAAAGTCTGGAGCTGAATAGGAACCTGATGTATTGGGTCAGGTACATAGTGCAGCAAGGCAAAATGAGCAAAGTCTGGAGCTGAATAGGAACCTGATGTATTGGGTCAGGTACATAGTGCAGCTAGGCAGAATGTGCAAAATCTGGAGCTGAATAGGAGCCTGATGTATTGGGTCAGGTACATAGTGCAGCAAGGCAAAATGAGCAAAGTCTGGAGCTGAATAGGAGCCTGATGCATTGACTCAGGTACATAGTGCAGCAAGGCAAAATGAGCAAAGTCTGGAGCTGAATAGGAGCCTGATGCATTGACTCAGGTACATAGTGCAGCAAGGCAGAATGAGCAAAGTCTGGAGCTGAATAGTAGCCTTATGTATAGACTCAGGTATATAGTGCAGCAAGGCAGAATGAGCAAAGTCTGGAGCTGAATAGGAGCCTGATGTATTGACTCGGGTATATAGTGCAGCAAGGCAGAATGAGCAAAGTCTGGAGCCTGATGTATTGACTCGGGTATATAGTGCAGCAAGGCAGAATGAGCAAAGTCTGGAGCTGAATAGGAGCCTGATGTATTGACTCAGGTACATAGTGCAGCAAGGCAGAATGAGCAAAGTCTGGAGCTGAATAGGAGCCTGATGTATTGACTCAGGTACATAGTGCAGCAAGGCAGAATGAGCAAAGTCTGGAGCTGAATAGGAACCTGATGTATTGGGTCAGGTACATAGTGCAGCAAGGCAAAATGAGCAAAGTCTGGAGCTGAATAGGAACCTGATGTATTGGGTCAGGTACATAGTGCAGCAAGGCAAAATGAGCAAAGTCTGGAGCTGAATAGGAGCCTGATGTATTGGGTCAGGTACATAGTGCAGCAAGGCAAAATGAGCAAAGTCTGGAGCTGAATAGGAGCCTGATGTATTGGGTCAGGTACATAGTGCAGCAAGGCAAAATGAGCAAAGTCTGGAGCTGAATAGGAGCCTGATGCATTGACTCAGGTACATAGTGCAGCAAGGCAAAATGAGCAAAGTCTGGAGCTGAATAGGAGCCTGAAGTACTGACTCAGGTACATAGTGCAGCAAGGCAGAATGAGCAAAGTCTGGAGCTGAATAGGAGCCTGATGCATTGACTCGGGTACATAGTGCAGCAAGGCAGAATGAGCAAAGTCTGGAGCTGAATAGGAGCCTGATGCATTGACTCGGGTACATAGTGCAGCAAGGCAGAATGAGCAAAGTCTGGAGCTGAATAGGAGCCTGATGCATTGACTCGGGTACATAGTGCAGCAAGGCAGAATGAGCAAAGTCTGGAGCTGAATAGGAGCCTGATGCATTCACTCAGCTACATAGTGCAGCAAGGCAGAATGAGCAAAGTCTGGAGCTGAATAGGAGCCTGATGTATTGAGTCAGGTACATAGTGCAGCAAGGCAGAATGAGCAAAGTCTGGAGCTGAATAGGAGCCTGATGTACTGACTCAGGTACATAGTGCAGCAAGGCAGAATGAGCAAAGTCTGGAGCTGAATAGGAGCCTGATGTACTGACTCAGGTACATAGTGCAGCAAGGCAGAACGAGCAAAGTCTGGAGCTGAATAGGAGCCTGATGTACTGACTCAGGTACATAGTGCAGCAAGGCAGAATGAGCAAAGTCTGGAGCTGAATAGGAGCCTGATGCATTCACTCAGGTACATAGTGCAGCAAGGCAGAATGAGCAAAGTCTGGAGCTGAATAGGAGCCTGATGTATTGAGTCAGGTACATAGTAGAGCAAGGCAGAATGAGCAAAGTCTGGAGCTGAATAGGAGCCTGATGTATTGAGTCAGGTACATAGTGCAGCAAGG
Organism: Ichthyophis bannanicus; assembly: GCA_033557465.1. NCBI lineage: Eukaryota > Metazoa > Chordata > Amphibia > Gymnophiona > Ichthyophiidae > Ichthyophis > Ichthyophis bannanicus. The sequence goes on from CM066043.1 coordinate 285,903,488, forward strand.
CAGAATGAGCAAAGTCTGGAGCTGAATAGGAGCCTGATGCATTGACTCAGGTACATAGTGCAGCAAGGCAGAATGACCAAAGTCTGCAGCTGAATAGGAGCCTAATGTATTGACTCAGGTATATAGTGCAGCAAGGCAGAATGACCAAAGTCTGGAGCTGAATAGGAGCCTGATGTACTGACTCAGGTACATAGTGCAGCAAGGCAGAATGAGCAAAGTCTGGAGCTGAATAGGAGCCTGATGTACTGACTCAGGTACATAGTGCAGCAAGGCAGAATGAGCAAAGTCTGGAGCTGAATAGGAACCTGATGTATTGACTCAGGTACATAGTGCAGCAAGGCAGAATGAGCAAAGTCTGGAGCTGAATAGGAGCCTAATGTATTGACTCAGGTACATAATGCAGCAAGGCAGAATGAGCAAAGTCTGGAGCTGAATAGGAGCCTGATGCATTGACTCAGGTACATAGTGCAGCAAGGCAGAATGAGCAAAGTCTGGAGCTGAATAGGAGCCTGATGCATTGACTCAGGTACATAGTGCAGCAAGGCAGAATGAGCAAAGTCTGGAGCTGAATAGGAGCCTGATGCATTGACTCAGGTACATAGTGCAGCAAGGCAGAATGAGCAAAATCTGGAGCTGAATAGGAACCTGATGCATTGGGTCAGGTACATAGTGCAGCAAGGCAAAATGAGCAAAGTCTGGAGCTGAATAGGAACCTGATGTATTGGGTCAGGTACATAGTGCAGCTAGGCAGAATGTGCAAAGTCTGGAGCTGAATAGGAGCCTGATGTATTGGGTCAGGTACATAGTGCAGCAAGGCAAAATGAGCAAAGTCTGGAGCTGAATAGGAGCCTGATGCATTGACTCAGGTACATAGTGCAGCAAGGCAAAATGAGCAAAGTCTGGAGCTGAATAGGAGCCTGATGCATTGACTCAGGTACATAGTGCAGCAAGGCAGAATGAGCAAAGTCTGGAGCTGAATAGTAGCCTTATGTACAGACTCAGGTATATAGTGCAGCAAGGCAGAATGAGCAAAGTCTGGAGCTGAATAGGAGCCTGATGTATTGACTCGGGTATATAGTGCAGCAAGGCAGAATGAGCAAAGTCTGGAGCTGAATAGGAGCCTGATGTATTGACTCAGGTACATAGTGCAGCAAGGCAGAATGAGCAAAGTCTGGAGCTGAATAGGAGCCTGATGTATTGACTCAGGTACATAGTGCAGCAAGGCAGAATGAGCAAAGTCTGGAGCTGAATAGGAGCCTGATGCATTGACTCAGGTACATAGTGCAGCAAGGCAAAATGAGCAAAGTCTGGAGCTGAATAGGAACCTGATGTATTGGGTCAGGTACATAGTGCAGCAAGGCAAAATGAGCAAAGTCTGGAGCTGAATAGGAGCCTGATGTATTGGGTCAGGTACATAGTGCAGCAAGGCAAAATGAGCAAAGTCTGGAGCTGAATAGGAGCCTGATGTATTGACTCAGGTACATAGTGCAGCAAGGCAAAATGAGCAAAGTCTGGAGCTGAATAGGAGCCTGATGCATTGACTCAGGTACATAGTGCAGCAAGGCAGAATGAGCAAAGTCTGGAGCTGAATAGGAGCCTGATGTATTGACTCAGGTACATAGTGCAGCAAGGCAGAATGAGCAAAGTCTGGAGCTGAATAGGAGCCTGATGTATTGACTCAGGTATATAGTGCAGCAAGGCAGAATGAGCAAAGTCTGGAGCTGAATAGGAGCCTGATGTATTGACTCAGGTACATAGTGCAGCAAGGCAGAATGAGCAAAGTCTGGAGCTGAATAGGAGCCTGATGTATTGACTCAGGTACATAGTGCAGCAAGGCAGAATGAGCAAAGTCTGGAGCTGAATAGGAGCCTGATGTATTGACTCAGGTACATAGTGCAGCAAGGCAGAATGAGCAAAGTCTGGAGCTGAATAGGAGCCTGATGTACTGACTCAGGTACATAGTGCAGCAAGGCAGAATGAGCAAAGTCTGGAGCTGAATAGGAGCCTGATGTATTGACTCAGGTACATAGTGCAGCAAGGCAGAATGAGCAAAGTCTGGAGCTGAATAGGAGCCTGATGTATTGACTCAGGTACATAGTGCAGCAAGGCAGAATGAGCAAAGTCTGGAGCTGAATAGGAGCCTGATGTATTGACTCAGGTACATAGTGCAGCAAGGCAGAATGAGCAAAGTCTGGAGCTGAATAGGAGCCTGATGTATTGACTCAGGTACATAGTGCAGCAAGGCAGAATGAGCAAAGTCTGGAGCTGAATAGGAGCCTGATGTATTGGGTCAGGTACATAGTGCAGCAAGGCAGAATGAGCAAAGTCTGGAGCTGAATAGGAGCCTGATGTATTGACTCAGGTACATAGTGCAGCAAGGCAGAATGAGCAAAGTCTGGAGCTGAATAGGAGCATGATGTATTGACTCAGGTACATAGTGCAGCAAGGCAGAATGAGCAAAGTCTGGAGCTGAATAGGAGCCTGATGTATTGACTCAGGTACATAGTGCAGCAAGGCAGAATGAGCAAAGTCTGGAGCTGAATAGGAGCCTGATGTATTGACTCAGGTACATAGTGCAGCAAGGCAGAATGAGCAAAGTCTGGAGCTGAATAGGAGCCTGATGCATTGACTCAGGTACATAGTGCAGCAAGGCAGAATGACCAAAGTCTGCAGCTGAATAGGAGCCTAATGTATTGACTCAGGTATATAGTGCAGCAAGGCAGAATGACCAAAGTCTGGAGCTGAATAGGAGCCTGATGTACTGACTCAGGTACATAGTGCAGCAAGGCAGAATGAGCAAAGTCTGGAGCTGAATAGGAGCCTGATGTACTGACTCAGGTACATAGTGCAGCAAGGCAGAATGAGCAAAGTCTGGAGCTGAATAGGAACCTGATGTATTGACTCAGGTACATAGTGCAGCAAGGCAGAATGAGCAAAGTCTGGAGCTGAATAGGAGCCTAATGTATTGACTCAGGTACATAATGCAGCAAGGCAGAATGAGCAAAGTCTGGAGCTGAATAGGAGCCTGATGCATTGACTCAGGTACATAGTGCAGCAAGGCAGAATGAGCAAAGTCTGGAGCTGAATAGGAGCCTGATGCATTGACTCAGGTACATAGTGCAGCAAGGCAGAATGAGCAAAGTCTGGAGCTGAATAGGAGCCTGATGCATTGACTCAGGTACATAGTGCAGCAAGGCAGAATGAGCAAAGTCTGTAGCTGAATAGGAGCCTGATGCATTCACTCAGGTACATAGTGCAGCAAGGCAGAATGAGCAAAATCTGGAGCTGAATAGGAACCTGATGTATTGACTCGGGTATATAGTGCAACAAGGCAGAATGAGCAAAGTCTGGAGCTGAATAGGAACCTGATGTATTGGGTCAGGTACATAGTGCAGCAAGGCACAATGAGCAAAGTCTGGAGCTGAATAGGAACCTGATGTATTGGGTCAGGTACATAGTGCAGCTAGGCAGAATGTGCAAAGTCTGGAGCTGAATAGGAGCCTGATGTATTGGGTCAGGTACATAGTGCAGCAAGGCAAAATGAGCAAAGTCTGGAGCTGAATAGGAGCCTGATGCATTGACTCAGGTACATAGTGCAGCAAGGCAAAATGAGCAAAGTCTGGAGCTGAATAGGAGACTGATGCATTGACTCAGGTACATAGTGCAGCAAGGCAGAATGAGCAAAGTCTGGAGCTGAATAGTAGCCTTATGTACAGACTCAGGTATATAGTGCAGCAAGGCAGAATGAGCAAAGTCTGGAGCTGAATAGGAGCCTGATGTATTGACTCGGGTATATAGTGCAGCAAGGCAGAATGAGCAAAGTCTGGAGCCTGATGTATTGACTCGGGTATATAGTGCAGCAAGGCAGAATGAGCAAAGTCTGGAGCTGAATAGGAGCCTGATGTATTGACTCAGGTACATAGTGCAGCAAGGCAGAATGAGCAAAGTCTGGAGCTGAATAGGAGCCTGATGTATTGACTCAGGTACATGGTGCAGCAAGGCAGAATGAGCAAAGTCTGGAGCTGAATAGGAACCTGATGTATTGGGTCAGGTACATAGTGCAGCAAGGCAAAATGAGCAAAGTCTGGAGCTGAATAGGAACCTGATGTATTGGGTCAGGTACATAGTGCAGCAAGGCAAAATGAGCAAAGTCTGGAGCTGAATAGGAGCCTGATGTATTGGGTCAGGTACATAGTGCAGCAAGGCAAAATGAGCAAAGTCTGGAGCTGAATAGGAGCCTGATGTATTGGGTCAGGTACATAGTGCAGCAAGGCAAAATGAGCAAAGTCTGGAGCTGAATAGGAGCCTGATGCATTGACTCAGGTACATAGTGCAGCAAGGCAAAATGAGCAAAGTCTGGAGCTGAATAGGAGCCTGATGCATTGACTCAGGTACATAGTGCAGCAAGGCAGAATGAGCAAAGTCTGGAGCTGAATAGTAGCCTTATGTATAGACTCAGGTATATAGTGCAGCAAGGCAGAATGAGCAAAGTCTGGAGCTGAATAGGAGCCTGATGTATTGACTCGGGTATATAGTGCAGCAAGGCAGAATGAGCAAAGTCTGGAGATGAATAGGAGCCTGATGCATTCACTCAGGTACATAGTGCAACAAGGCAGAATGAGCAAAGTCTGGAGCTGAATAGGAACCTGATGTATTGACTCGGGTACATAGTGCAGCTAGGCAGAATGTGCATAGTGTGGAACTGAATAGGAGCCTGATGTATTGACTCGGGTATATAGTGCAGCAAGGCAGAATGAGCAAAGTCTGGAGCTGAATAGGAGCCTGGTGTATTGACTCAGGTATATAGTGCAGCAAGGCAGAACGAGCAAAGTCTGGAGCTGAATAGGAGCCTGAAGTACTGACTCAGGTACATAGTGCAGCAAGGCAGAATGAGCAAAGTCTGGAGCTGAATAGGAGCCTGATGCATTCACTCAGGTACATAGTGCAACAAGGCAGAATGAGCAAAGTCTGGAGCTGAATAGGAACCTGATGTATTGACTCGGGTACATAGTGCAGCTAGGCAGAATGTGCATAGTGTGGAACTGAATAGGAGCCTGATGTATTGACTCGGGTATATAGTGCAGCAAGGCAGAATGAGCAAAGTCTGGAGCTGAATAGGAGCCTGGTGTATTGACTCAGGTATATAGTGCAGCAAGGCAGAATGAGCAAAGTCTGGAGCTGAATAGGAGCCTAATGTATTGACTCAGGTACATAATGCAGCAAGGCAGAATGAGCAAAGTCTGGAGCTGAATAGGAGCCTGATGCATTGACTCAGGTACATAGTGCAGCAAGGCAGAATGAGCAAAGTCTGGAGCTGAATAGGAGCCTGATGCATTGACTCAGGTACATAGTGCAGCAAGGCAGAATGAGCAAAGTCTGGAGCTGAATAGGAGCCTGATGCATTGACTCAGGTACATAGTGCAGCAATGCAGAATGAGCAAAGTCTGTAGCTGAATAGGAGCCTGATGCATTCACTCAGGTACATAGTGCAGCAAGGCAGAATGAGCAAAATCTGGAGCTGAATAGGAACCTGATGTATTGACTCGGGTATATAGTGCAACAAGGCCGAATGAGCAAAGTCTGGAGCTGAATAGGAACCTGATGTATTGGGTCAGGTACATAGTGCAGCAAGGCAAAATGAGCAAAGTCTGGAGCTGAATAGGAACCTGATGTATTGGGTCAGGTACATAGTGCAGCTAGGCAGAATGTGCAAAGTCTGGAGCTGAATAGGAGCCTGATGTATTGGGTCAGGTACATAGTGCAGCAAGGCAAAATGAGCAAAGTCTGGAGCTGAATAGGAGCCTGATGCATTGACTCAGGTACATAGTGCAGCAAGGCAAAATGAGCAAAGTCTGGAGCTGAATATGGAGCCTGATGCATTGACTCAGGTACATAGTGCAGCAAGGCAGAATGAGCAAAGTCTGGAGCTGAATAGTAGCCTTATGTACAGACTCAGGTATATAGTGCAGCAAGGCAGAATGAGCAAAGTCTGGAGCTGAATAGGAGCCTGATGTATTGACTCGGGTATATAGTGCAGCAAGGCAGAATGAGCAAAGTCTGGAGCCTGATGTATTGACTCGGGTATATAGTGCAGCAAGGCAGAATGAGCAAAGTCTGGAGCTGAATAGGAGCCTGATGTATTGACTCAGGTACATAGTGCAGCAAGGCAGAATGAGCAAAGTCTGGAGCTGAATAGGAGCCTGATGTATTGACTCAGGTACATAGTGCAGCAAGGCAGAATGAGCAAAGTCTGGAGCTGAATAGGAACCTGATGTATTGGGTCAGGTACATAGTGCAGCAAGGCAAAATGAGCAAAGTCTGGAGCTGAATAGGAACCTGATGTATTGGGTCAGGTACATAGTGCAGCAAGGCAAAATGAGCAAAGTCGGGAGCTGAATAGGAGCCTGATGTATTGGGTCAGGTACATAGTGCAGCAAGGCAAAATGAGCAAAGTCTGGAGCTGAATAGGAGCCTGATGTATTGGGTCAGGTACATAGTGCAGCAAGGCAAAATGAGCAAAGTCTGGAGCTGAATAGGAGCCTGATGCATTGACTCAGGTACATAGTGCAGCAAGGCAAAATGAGCAAAGTCTGGAGCTGAATAGGAGCCTGATGCATTGACTCAGGTACATAGTGCAGCAAGGCAGAATGAGCAAAGTCTGGAGCTGAATAGGAACCTGATGTATTGGGTCAGGTACATAGTGCAGCAAGGCAAAATGAGCAAAGTCTGGAGCTGAATAGGAACCTGATGTATTGGGTCAGGTACATAGTGCAGCAAGGCAAAATGAGCAAAGTCGGGAGCTGAATAGGAGCCTGATGTATTGGGTCAGGTACATAGTGCAGCAAGGCAAAATGAGCAAAGTCTGGAGCTGAATAGGAGCCTGATGTATTGGGTCAGGTACATAGTGCAGCAAGGCAAAATGAGCAAAGTCTGGAGCTGAATAGGAGCCTGATGCATTGACTCAGGTACATAGTGCAGCAAGGCAAAATGAGCAAAGTCTGGAGCTGAATAGGAGCCTGATGCATTGACTCAGGTACATAGTGCAGCAAGGCAGAATGAGCAAAGTCTGGAGCTGAATAGTAGCCTTATGTATAGACTCAGGTATATAGTGCAGCAAGGCAGAATGAGCAAAGTCTGGAGCTGAATAGGAGCCTGATGTATTGACTCGGGTATATAGTGCAGCAAGGCAGAATGAGCAAAGTCTGGAGATGAATAGGAGCCTGATGCATTCACTCAGGTACATAGTGCAACAAGGCAGAATGAGCAAAGTCTGGAGCTGAATAGGAACCTGATGTATTGACTCGGGTACATAGTGCAGCTAGGCAGAATGTGCATAGTGTGGAACTGAATAGGAGCCTGATGTATTGACTCGGGTATATAGTGCAGCAAGGCAGAATGAGCAAAGTCTGGAGCTGAATAGGAGCCTGGTGTATTGACTCAGGTATATAGTGCAGCAAGGCAGAACGAGCAAAGTCTGGAGCTGAATAGGAGCCTGAAGTACTGACTCAGGTACATAGTGCAGCAAGGCAGAATGAGCAAAGTCTGGAGCTGAATAGGAGCCTGATGCATTCACTCAGGTACATAGTGCAGCAAGGCAGAATGAGCAAAGTCTGGAGCTGAATAGGAGCCTGATGTACTGACTCAGGTACATAGTGCAGCAAGGCAGAATGAGCAAAGTCTGGAGCTGAATAGGAGCCTGATGTACTGACTCAGGTATATAGTGTGGCAAGGCAGAACGAGCAAAGTCTGGAGCTGAATAGGAGCCTGATGTACTGACTCAGGTACATAGTGCAGCAAGGCAGAATGAGCAAAGTCTGGAGCTGAATAGGAGCCTGATGTATTGACTCAGGTACATAGTGCAGCAAGGCAGAATGAGCAAAGTCTGGAGCTGAATAGGAGCCTGATGTATTGAGTCAGGTACATAGTGCAGCAAGGCAGAATGAGCAAATTCTGGAGCTGAATAGGAGCCTGATGTATTGACTCGGGTATATAGTGCAACAAGGCAGAATGAGCAAAGTCTGGAGCTGAATAGGAGCCTGATGTATTGGGTCAGGTACATAGTGCAGCAAGGCAGAATGAGCAAAGTCTGGAGCTGAATAGGAGCCTGATGTATTGACTCAGGTACACAGTGCAGCAAGGCAGAATGAGCAAAGTCTGGAGCTGAATAGGAGCCTGATGTATTGAGTCAGGTACATAGTGCAGCAAGGCAGAATGAGCAAATTCTGGAGCTGAATAGGAGCCTGATGTATTGACTCGGGTATATAGTGCAACAAGGCAGAATGAGCAAAGTCTGGAGCTGAATAGGAGCCTGATGTATTGGGTCAGGTACATAGTGCAGCAAGGCAGAATGAGCAAAGTCTGGAGCTGAATAGGAGCCTGATGTATTGACTCAGGTACATAGTGCAGCAAGGCAGAATGAGCAAAGTCTGGAGCTGAATAGGAGCATGATGTATTGACTCAGGTACATAGTGCAGCAAGGCAGAATGAGCAAAGTCTGGAGCTGAATAGGAGCCTGATGTATTGACTCGGGTATATAGTGCAACAAGGCAGAATGAGCAAAGTCTGGAGCTGAATAGGAGCCTGATGTATTGGGTCAGGTACATAGTGCAGCAAGGCAGAATGAGCAAAGTCTGGAGCTGAATAGGAGCCTGATGTATTGACTCAGGTACATAGTGCAGCAAGGCAGAATGAGCAAAGTCTGGAGCTGAATAGGAGCATGATGTATTGACTCAGGTACATAGTGCAGCAAGGCAGAATGAGCAAAGTCTGGAGCTGAATAGGAGCCTGATGCATTGACTCGGGTACATAGTGCAGCAAGGCAGAATGAGCAAAGTCTGCAGTTGGCAATGGAAGAAGAGGGCACAGATAAAGGGATTTGCCGGATGTGCGGAGTTCATGAGGGGGCTGCAGGGAAGTGTAGTGAGGAACACTTAGAAGTCAGTAGGAGGAGTTTTGAACTGGACATGGATAGGGAGCTAGTGAGGTGGATACATGACGCTGGCAGAAGGTAAGCTGTGTAGCTGAGGTTTGAACAGATTGAAGGGGAGATCAGTGAGGAGCAGGCTGCAATAGTCAAGATGTGAGGTGACTAGAGACTGTATAAGGGTCTTGGTAATTAGTGGCATTGCAAAGGGTTGGAAGCAAGTGCACCTGCACCTAATCTGTCTGCATAATGTACATAGTTTAAGTCTTTATATAGTTATAAAATCTTATGTATCAACTGCATATTGTATATAGTTGTAAAAACTGTTAAAACGTATATGCTCTCCTCTTTCTGTGAAAGGCTAAATAAAAAAATAAATAAAATGATAGATGTTGCAAGACATTGTTACAGAGCAGGTACAGAAGGAATGAGAAATGTGAAAGGAGCCTAACAAGCTGGGAAAGTATTCAAGTGTTTGGAAAATGAGCTCAGAGCTAAACAGCATAAAATCACATATTTAGGTCGCAAAAATATATTATTGATAATATCACATTTATTTATTTAACCTGGGATTTTTGTTTTGTTTTTTTATAACACTGGGGCAAATACAATGAAAGAATTCAAAACGGCAGTGGAAAGAAACAGGATAAAATCAAAATAAACTTAACTGTCTCTGATATCTCAGCAAGTAGAGGTGACCTGCACGGAGTGGGGGGTTCACCCCTTAACAAAGGCATGTGGAGGGGTGACCTGCACGGAGCAGCAGACTAGATGGGCCATACTAGTCTTTATCTGCCATCATATACTATGTTACTATGTTACCATATTATTTTAATCAAAGCGGTTTATACTGTATCTTAAACTTGGAAATGTGCATTAAACAGGAACAGTGATAACTTGAATTCTTCTGAGGGAACTGAGGGTTAAGTGACTTGCCCGAGCCCACAAGGAGTGGAAGAAGAACTGCAAAGCGTGAAAGAAGAAAAAGAGGCAGAATTGAAGCCCTGAGATAAAGTAAGAGGGGAAGCTGAAGCTGGGAGAGAAGAAGAGGGGATCCAGGACAGAACCTTAGGGGACACCACATGAGAGGGAAACGGGGGCAGAGCAAGAGGTATTGGGCAGGACTGAGAAGGATCTGGAAGAGGGAAAGGTGTGGAAGCAGTGCAGAACAATCCCTTGGACACCAGAGTCCCAAAGACGGGAGAGAAGAATGGAGTGGCCAAGCAGATCAAAGGCAGAAGAAAGATCCAGAGAGACAGCTACAGAGATATCACCAAAATCATGGGAAGTGTGTATTTCATTAAGAAAGGTCAAAAGGACAGTTTCAGTACTATGGCCATGACAGAAACCAGACTGGCCAGTTATTCAAGAGAAGAGGTCAGGGCAGAGTTCCAGAGAGAGACTTGGCCATCTCCAAGAATCAGTAAACAAGGATAGAGAAGGGAAAGTTCAGAGATGGACAAGAGTAGGGAATCCCAAAGGTGGGGACGAATAGAAGGGGGGGCCATAGATTAGAAGAAAGTGAAGAGAAGGAGAAGCGCTTCCGGATAACAGAGCAGGTATCTTCGCCTTCACGAAGCCATGTCTCAGATAGGAACAGCATATCCAGCGAATGCTGTGTAATGAGGTTGTAGGCAAGGAGAGATTTTAATCAGAGAGACCTACAGTTGACTAAGGCTAGGCTAAGCAAAAGGATCTGTGGAGATGCTAAAGGAGGGGAGGCAGGAAGACTAGCACTAGAGTGGCATGGTATGAGGTTAGTGTGAACACGTGAGAGGTAGCTGGGGAGGGATGGAGCAGACTGGGTGGGGCACCAGCCCCAGTGGACCAGTATCGATGACATGGGGGAACAGATAGAAAAGGTAGCAACAAAGAAGCAGATAAAAGGGAGGATGAAAGATCTGTAGTACTTAGCAAAAGGGTGCAGATCACGGCAAGCAGAGGGCTGTGAGGTGAAAGGAGCAGATGGGAAGTAAGAAGCTGCTCCAATGCAGATGGGAAGTAAGAAGCTGACCGCGTGAGACCAATTTCACCCCCGGAGTTGCCCCAAGGAGCTCACCCAAGAAACACGTCCTGCTCCTTGGACACACACCACCATGGCGCAGAACGCCACAGAGGATTCCTTTTTATCGGCAGGCAGTGTACCTTCAGAGACACGGCCACACTGATTCCTGGTGGGCCATACTATGAGGCTGATTTGCTGAGGACCTGAAAGCACAGAATAGAGCAACACACAACAAGACAGAGAGGAATACAAGCAAACAGGCAAATAAATTCCAGGCAGGTAAAACACAGGCAGCAGCAAAATGCCACAGAGGACTCCTTCTTATTGGCAGGTAGTGTACCTTCAGAGACACGGCCGCGTGAGCGCAGCCGCGCTGCTTCCTGGTGGGCAGGTCAGTGAGGCTGATTGGCTGAGTACCTTCTGAGATACGGCGGCATGTTTTATTGACAACAAGACTTTTGACTGTGTAAACCATGAGGAACTCTGAGCCACATTAAGAAGCCTGAGTATACCAGAACACCTGATAGTTCTCTTGCACAACCTTTACAATGAACAAGAAGCAACAGTTCGAATGGAACAAGGAGAAACATAATGGTTTAAAATCAGAAAAGGTGTACGACAAGGCTGCATACTTTCCCCCTACCTGTTTAATATGCAGAACAAATCATCAGAGAAGCAGGACTGCATGAAGACAACAGAGATATGAAGATCGGTGGCAGACTCATCAACAACCTTCCGCTATGCTGATGATACCACATTACTGGCCGGAAGTGAAGATGATCTGAAACATTTGCTTCTCAAGATCAAGGAACATAGTCTTAAAATGGGCCGGCACCTTAATGTAAAGAAGACAAAGATCCTGACAACTGGCAAAATCAATAAGTTCATCATGGATGGAGAAGAAATTGAAATAGTGGACAACTTTAACCTACTTGGATCAACTATCAATAAAGAAATGACAAGCAGTCACAAAATCTGATGATGCATTGCTCTTGGCAGAATGGCTATGAAAGACCTAGACAAGGTTCGCAAGAACAGAGATGTCTCTCTCCATACAAAGATTCTATTTATTCAGTGGTACTAACCATGTAAATGACTTTGAATATCCCCCCTCCCCCAATGACCTTATAAATAATAATACATTTTTCAACAAAGGAATGAAGTACTGTAACCATAAAACAATGTATTGAGGACACTTGTATAACAAATAACTCTGTATATAGTTATATCCTGTTCATTTGTACATAGTTCACTAATTGTTAATTGTTACCTGTAATTTCCAAGTTTCAAATTGTTATATGTAAAAACAGCTCGCTCTGTTTATTGTTGTTCTATGGGAACCGCATCTGATCAATGGAAGGAGCGGTATATAAAAAATCTGTTAATTAAATTAAATAAATCTGACTTTGACGGGCAAAGCTAACCCATTTGGAGAAATTGTGTCTACTATTGTTAGAAAGAGAGTAGAGCCCAGCTGGAGCAGCTTACACTTCATTAGCAGCAGCGCTGTACATACAGACTCCGCCCATCGCCTCATCCTGCTGCTCTGAGAATTGTGCTGGGAGGGGGAGGAGGGAGGAGGGAGGGTCACATTCCTGTATGGCTCAGCTGTGAGAGACTCAGGCTTATCCTGCACATCTTCCTTCACCCTCTTCAGAGAGAGTCCAGCAGCTTCTGTAGCTTTTTGCCCAAGAGCGGTGTTAAGCTCACATTTCTTAATTCTGGCAGATCCTGGGGCTCAGCTTCAAGAGAAGATGTTTGAGGTATGGAGCTCTGGAGGAGATCACACTCTTCAGTTGCAGTCTGCTTCTTTCTGTTTCAGCCATTCCCATGTGCTTGTCACTTTTCCAGTCCAGCTTTGAGTTCTAACTGCTGGACGGAGAACTGATAAGGCTATGAGACTGGTAAATGCAACCTCTGGACCTCTCTGGTGCTTGGTCATATGCACTACAGACTGAAGTACTGACACGGAAGAGCAGAAAAGAGAGACTTGTTGACAGTTCAGATTTTTTCACATTACAATTTAGAATTTATAAAAATAATTCATTGGAGTTTCTAATGTCACTTGCAGGTGCTTTTAGAATCGGACCCAGGGAAAGATTTTTGAAGAAAACAAACTGAACCTGGTAATTTAGAAAATTCAAAGGAGTTCTGGGTTCTCATAAGTAGGTTACCAAATCTGCCCCTATGTCTAAACATGGAGGCTGCATAGTTCCTTGGGATGGAAGCATGACCTGCAGTGCTGTCTGGGTCTTAGGAATTGTGATTTCAGATCCTATGCATCTCAGACTTTGGAGACTCTGCTTATAGTTTATAGTGAATTTGCCTTGGATCCCAGACCGACACCTCACCCTTTACCACAGCGAAGTATACCAATTGTATATATGTTCAGAAGTAAAAATGCTCTATTCTTAAGAAATTGTTCTCTTATATCTATTAATACTATAACTAATGTTAGACTTATATCTATCACTATATCTATAGTATGTTGTAACTAAAGTTAGACTAAGTCCAAGTTCTATGTAACAAAGTTTGAGCTATAAACCATGTTATAAAGGAACAGTTAAATAAGTATATAAATATCAAGGTGAGAAATGTTGCATTTTTTATACAAATGACTGGATTTTTCCTGTGCCTCAATTTGGAGAAGGGGATAGTAAATTTAGAGCTTTGACTAGGGAGAGGCAGAGAATCTATGCTTCTGTGTGCAAAAGAGGTCTCTTCGTTCTTCGCACAGGTACTGTGGGGCCCTGGATCCCACAACAATGTTTTTTCAGATATCACCAATCACCAACAAATTACTCAGGACAAACTTCTGCTCAAATGCAAAGCTTCTTTATTCGGTATACCCTAGGGGGGTTGCCTGTCACACTCTCAGACAGTCTTTTGCTCTCTGCATTGGTGATTTATTTTGCTCTTGGTATACCGAATAAAGAAGCTTTGCATTTGAGCAGAAGTTTGTCCTGAACAATTTGTTGGTGATTGGTGATATCTGAAAAAACATTGTTGTGGGATCCAGGGCCCCACAGTACCTGACAGAATCCAATTTCACTGTGCGAGACAGCATGCTTTTTCTGTCATGGACTCCTCTTTGCACAATGCTACCCCCTTAGAACTTGAGCAAGAGAAGAATTATATAACACTTTGATAGACTTTATTAAGTTAATATTCTGTTTATTATAAATTCTATGAAAGTGGTTTACAATAATAAAAGCAAGAATTAAAATAATTCAGAAACACACAATCATTTGGCTAAAATGAAAAGAAAATAGTGAAGATAATGGGTTAGCTGTTGGCCAGGACGCTTCATTCCATCGACCTTGCAGAGAGGTAAGTTGGGGTGCAGCTGGCTTGTTTGGGATAGGCAAATGTGATTAAGAGCAGAGCATGTTGGGGATATTATTTATTTATTTAAACATTTTTTATATACCGTCCCTTCCAGTGATCAGGGGCGGTTTACAATGAACAGAACTCATTTACAAAGAACATAGGACATATCAAACTACATTACAAGGTACTATTTACAAATCAGCTGTTCACATAAACAGCAGAATAGTGGATGCTGAGGCAGAGCTATTTACAGTGTAGGGTGGGGGAGGGAACGGGATAAGAGAGATATATATTAAATGGAGTTTCATAAAGGGAAAGGTTTGGGAGGGAGGGAAGAGTAATTACCTAAATAAGCTGTATGAAATATCAAGTAAGAAGGAGGTTCAGGAGGGTATACATTATTGTATTTGTATTTCTCCAGTATATAGCAGAGAGAAGTAGAAGGGGGATTATGGTTTCAAAGGGGGAGTAATAGAAGTGTTGAGGTTAAAGTATTAAATAAAGAGGAACATTTTAAGCTCTTTTCTAAAAGTCTGTAGATCTTTTATTAGTCTTAGGTTGTCTGGGAGAGCGTTCCAGGGAGTAGGGGCAAGAACGCTCTTGAACTTGTGGTTTGATTGTGTTATTAAAATCAGGTGAAAGGGCCAGGTTAAGGGGATAGTATTTAATAACTACTTTATAGGGGGATGGATGAGAATTTACGTTGTTTTTAAACTGTAACACACTTTGGATTGTTCAAGGAGATGTGTAATTAAGTGTTGTACAATAAACAAAAAATACATTTCTGTTCATCTCCGTAGCTCAGAAATCCTAAGGGGCTCATTTTCGAAGGGCTATGAACCTCATTGGCCTCTAACCCAGATATTCAATGCCCAAGGACTGCTGCACACACCAGAAGCCACCGAAGTGAGGAGCTAAGAGAGAACATAAGAACATAAGATATGCCATACTGGGTCAGACCAAGGTCCATCAAGCCCAGTATTCTGTTTCCAACAGTGGCCAATCTAGGTCATATGAACCTAGCAGTTTCCCCAAGGGACACAGGTTCCACAATGCTTGTATTGGTTCAAGCATTGATATCCTGGGTCCCTTCTTAATAATGGCTTATGGACCTTTCCTCCAGGAACTTGTCCAAACCTTTTTTAAAACCCAGCTACACTAACAGCCTTTACTACATCCTCCGGTAACAAATTCCAGAGTTTGATTACACGTTGAGTGAAAAAATATTTTCTTTTATTAGTCTTAAATAGTTTACCCTGTAGCTTCATTGCATGTCCCCTAGTCTTTCTATATTCTGATAACGTAAACAATCGATCTACGTTTACCCGTTCCACTCCGCTCATTAATTTGTAGATTTCTATCATATCTCCCCTCAGCTATCTCTTTTCCAGGTTAAAGAGCCTTAACCTTTTTAGCCTTTCTTCATAGGATTATCCTTCCATCCCCTTTACCATTTTGGTGGCTCTTCTCTGAACCTTTTCTAATAACTCTATATCCTTTTTAAGATACGGCGACCAGAATTGCACACAATATTCAAGGTAAGCGAGCAGCAGCGATATTGCATGTTGCCTGGTTAGCTCCCGTGCCTTAAAGATAGGTGAGGGGTTTCCTTGCCTATCTCTTCAGTGAGGAGCTAAGCGAGCAGCAGCGATATTGCATGTTGCCTGGTGAGCTCCCGTGCCTTAAAGATAGGTGAGGGGTTTCCTTGCCTATCTCTTCAGTGAGGAGCTAAGCGAGCAGCAGCGATATTGCATGTTGCCTGGTTAGTTCCCGTGCCTTAAAGATAGGTGAGGGGTTTCCTTGCCTATCTCTTTAGTGAGGAGCTAAGCGAGCAGCAGCGATATTGCATGTTGCCTGGTTAGCTTCTGTGCCTTAAAGATAGGTGAGGGGTTTCCTTGTCTATCTCTTCAGTGAGGAGCTAAGCAAGCAGCAGCGATACTCCTTGTTGCCTGGTTAGCTGCTGTGCCTTAAAGATAGGTGAGGGGTTTCCTTGTCTATCTCTTCAGTGTGGAGCTAAGCGAGCAGCAGCGATATTGCATGTTGCCTGGTTATCTGCTGTGCCTTAAAGATAGGTGAGGGGTTTCCTTGCCTATCTGTTCAGTGAGGAGCTAAGTGAGCAGCAGTGATATTGCATGTTGCCTGGTTAGCTTCTGTGCCTTAAAGATAGGTGAGGGGTTTCCTTGCCTATCTCTTCAGTGAGGAGCTAAGCGAGCAGCAGCGATATTGCATGTTGCCTGGTTAGCTCCCGTGCTTTAAAGATAGGTGAGGGGTTTCCTTGCCTATCTCTTCAGTGAGGAGCTAAGCGAGCAGCAGCGATACTCCATGTTGCCTGGTTAGCTCCCGTGCCTTAAAGATAGGTGAGGGGTTTCCTTGTCTATCTCTTCAGTGAGGAGCTAAGCAAGCAGCAGCGATACTCCTTGTTGCCTGGTTAGCTGCTGTGCCTTAAAGATAGGTGAGGGGTTTCCTTGCCTATCTCTTCAGTGAGGAGCTAAGCGAGCAGCAGCGATACTCCATGTTGCCTGGTTAGCTCCCGAGCCTTAAAGATAGGTGAGGGGTTTCCTTGTCTATCTCTTCAGTGTGGAGCTAAGCGAGCAGCAGCGATATTGCATGTTGCCTGGTTAGTTCCCGTGTCTTAAAGATAGGTGAGGGGTTTCCTTGCCTATCTCTTCAGTGTGGAGCTAAGCGAGCAGCAGCGATATTGCATGTTGCCTGGTTAGTTCCCGTGTCTTAAAGATAGGTGAGGGGTTTCCTTGCCTATCTCTTCAGTGAGGAGCTAAGCGAGCAGCAGTGATATTGCATGTTGCCTGGTTAGCTTCTGTGCCTTAAAGATAGGTGAGGGGCTTCCTTGCCTATCTCTTCAGTGAGGAGCTAAGCGAGCAGCAGTGATATTGCATGTTGCCTGGTTAGCTCCCGTGCTTTAAAGATAGGTGAGGGGTTTCCTTGCCTATCTCTTCAGTGAGGAGCTAAGCGAGCAGCAGCGATATTGCATGTTGCCTGGTTAGTTCCCATGCCTTAAAGATAGGTGAGGGGTTTCCTTGCCTATCTCTTCAGTGAGGAGCTAAGCGAGCAGCAGTGATATTGCATGTTGCCTGGTTAGCTTCTGTGCTTTAAAGATAGGTGAGGGGTTTCCTTGTCTATCTCTTCAGTGAGGAGCTAAGCGAGCAGCAGCGATATTGCATGTTGCCTGGTTAGCTCCCGTGCCTTAAAGATAGGTGAGGGGTTTCCTTGCCTATCTCTTCAGTGAGGAGCTAAGCGAGCAGCAGTGATATTGCATGTTGCCTGGTTAGTTCCCGTGCCTTAAAGATAGGTGAGGGGTTTCCTTGCCTATCTCTTCAGTGAGGAGCTAAGCGAGCAGCAGCGATATTGCATGTTGCCTGGTTAGCTTCTGTGCCTTAAAGATAGGTGAGGGGTTTCCTTGCCTATCTCTTCAGTGAGGAGCTAAGCGAGCAGCAGCGATATTGCATGTTGCCTGGTTAGCTCCCGTGCTTTAAAGATAGGTGAGGGGTTTCCTTGCCTATCTCTTCAGTGAGGAGCTAAGCGAGCAGCAGCGATATTGCATGTTGCCTGGTTAGCTCCCGTGCCTTAAAGATAGGTGAGGGGTTTCCTTGCCTATCTCTTCAGTGAGGAGCTAAGCGAGCAGCAGCGATATTGCATGTTGCCTGGTTAGTTCCCGTGTCTTAAAGATAGGTGAGGGGTTTCCTTGCCTATGTCTTCAGCGAGGAGCTAATCGGGCAGCAGCGATATTGCATGTTGCCTGGTTAGCTGCTGTACCTTAAAGATAGGTGAGGGGTTTCCTTGTCTATCTCTTCAGCGGGGAGCTAACCGGGCAGCATGCAATATCGCTGTTGCCCAGTTTATCGCTTGTCGCTGCCTCCGCTCCACCTCACTATGCCCCCGATATGCCCCAATGCAATGGGTGCGTAGAGACATTTTGTAGAAGGGGATATTCAGTGATATTAACTGTGTAAATGCCATTGAATATCGCAGTTTAAGGAATTTACACAGTTTCCTGGGCTGTAAACCATGTAAATGCCTTTTAAAAATCGGACCCTAAAGTTATATTCATCCTGCCTACCCATGCATTTATGCAGAAATAGAAAAACACAACGGACTAAACTTTAGCTGCTCCAAAGAGTCAGGATGGGGAAAGTTTGGAGGTTTAGCTGCATTCCTGGAAAGATGAACCAGGGACCGATGTTACACAGCTCTACAGACTGCATCCATCAATCTGTATGTGAGTGTAACAGTGAGAGCTAATTCCACACACCACGGCTTTCAGTCTGTACGTAATGGTATCAAATAATCCCACACACTACATTGATCAATCTGTAGTGATAATTGCAGAGATGGTCTCTGTAAGGCTGATTTGGACGTTCATCCCCGCTATTCACCTGGGCCTCTATTCCTTGGCCAAATCTCCCTGCATGTACACAGGGGATGTGCGGGGAGTTCTGAAATGGGGAGGAGAGTGGGCAGGTTTGGGGCGGGGCTCACAACCCAGATGTACAGGGCCTCAGGGTGGCATCAGAGGATGGCACTATCAGGCCTCCACAACCAGATAGGGGGCTGCAGGGAGTTTCCCGCCACCCAATCCCGGCCTCGGAAGGCTCGATCAGGGGTTGGGTGGCGGGAAACAAGGCATTATGTGCAGTGGAGGCAACTGGGGCTCCTGCATGGAGCCATAGTGCCATGGCAACAGGATACCACAGCACCCTGGCTCCATGAAGGAGCTAGGCTGAGTTAGCTGGGCAACGCTCCGGCCGTCCGGGATGCAGAAATCAGGGCACAGCCTGGACCCTATGCCGTGATTCTGCTCCTGCAGGGACATCAAGTTCCCCTGGGAGCAGAATCGGGAGCATCACTGGGCCGTCCGGATGGTCCAGATTTGCACCTCCAGAATTGGCCTCATGATGTATTACTAAAAGAAAGGAATGCAGAGACATGTCAGAAAGGAAAATAAAATAAAGATGAATAAATAAAAACAAATTAATTCAATACATTTCTTGATGAGTTTTGGGGAGCTAATCATTAAATACAGGGTTTAATTTCTCTCATTTTCTCAAACATCTGGCAGAAGGAAAATGAGAAAATCAGAGATAACAGGCAAGGAGCAGGCTCAGGGAAGCAGGGGGAGGAGCCGGAGGTTCAGTGCAAGGGTACTGAACATCTACCTCAGGGCCGCAGCATCAAGCAGGCAGAGCAGCCGCGCAAGGATTAGCCTGAGGGGGAGGAAGATAGCCAAGAGATCAGGATGAAACCCTTGGGAAGGGAGGACAGAGCACTGAGGATAGTAACATAGATAAAGACCATCTAGTCTGCCCAATAAGGTAGCTAGAGTGGTTGTAAATGCCACTCCATGCAGGTTACCCTTCTCTATTTATTGAAGTATAAGAGATATTTAAGCTTGCTTTGATTTCATCCTCTTGCTATAAAGGGATCCACTGTGTCTGTCCCATGCCACTTTGAATTCTGTCACTGTGTTTGCCCCCGCCACTTCCATCGGGAGGGCGTTCCAAGCATCCACCACCCTTTCAGTGAAGACGTATTTCCTGACATTGCCTTTCAGTTTACCCCCTTGCAGCTTCATGTTATGCCCTCTAGTTTTACAGCTTCCTTTGGAAGAGGTTTGTTTGTTCATTAATATCCTTTAAGCATTTAAAGGTCTGTATCATATCTCCCCTGTTCCTCCTCTCCTTTAGGGTATACATATTTAGGTCTTCAAATCTCTTCTCATACATTTTGGTCACCCTCCTCTGAACTGTTTCAAGTCTTTTTATATCCTTTGTGAGATATGGTCTCCAAAACTGAAGACAATATTCCAAGACTTATATAGGAGCGTTAGCACCTCTTCCTTTCTGATGGCTATTCCTCTCTGTAGGCAGCCCAGCATCCTTCTGGCTTTGGCTACTGCCTTGTCGCATTGCTTTTCCACCTCGAGATCCCCAGACACTAGCACTCCGAGATCCCTCTCCTGGTCCGTGCACACCAATCTCTCACCCCCCTATCGCATACAATTCTGTTGGATTTCTGCATCCCAAATGCATGACTCTGCACTTCTTCACATTAAATCTTAACTGCCAAGCATTAGACCATTCTTAAAGTATTTTTAGATCTTCCTCATGTTGTCCACTCCCTCAGAAGTGTCCACTCTGTTGCAAATTTTTGTGTCATCTGCAAAAAGGCAGAATTTTCTCTTCAATAGTTCCGCAATATCACTCACAAATACATTCAATAGTATTGATCCCAGGACCGATCTGTGAGGCATGCCGCTGTACACCTTCCTTTCTTCTGAGTGAGTTCCATTTACCACCACCTTCTGTCAGTCAACCAATTTCTGATCCAGTTCACCACCTTGTGATCTATCTCCAGGATGCTCATTTTATTAATAAGCCTCCTATGAGGAATAGCAGCAAAGGCTTTGCTGAAATCTAAGTACGATCACATCTATTGCATGCCCTTGATCTAGTTCTCTGGTTATCCAGTCAAAAACTCAATCAAATTTGTTGCCTCGGATCATGCAAGCCATTGGTTTCTAGAAAGTCTACTATTCTTTCTTTCAAGAGCACCTCCATTACTATTCCCACCACAGAGGTAAGACTTACCAGTCTATAGTTTGTCACCTCTTCCCTATTACCACTTTTGTGACAAGGTACCTCATCAGCCTTCTCCAGTCCTGTGGAACCTCTCTTTTCTCCAAGAAACTATTAAAAACATCCTTTAGAGGTCCTGCCAGAACCTCTCTGAGTTCTTTCAGTATCCTGAGCATTAATCCAAGAAAAGAAAGAGAGGATTTAGCTCATGCCTTTTAGATAGTAGCTTAAGGTGAATTAAATTATAAGGCCTCTAAGGCAGGAAATGATCTAATGTACCTGAATGTAAGTTTACATCTGAGGCAATGGAGAGCTAAGTGACTTGTCCAAAGTCACAAGGAGCTTCAGTGGAAACCAGACAAACAGTGTAAGGACACCAAGGATTAATGCAATGGAGCAAGAGGAAAGCAAACATAAATCCATAAGAACATAAGAAATGCCATACTGGGTCAGACCAAGGTCCATCAAGCCCAATATCCTGTTTCCAACAGTGGCCAATTTAGGTCATACGTACCTAGCAGTTTCCTCAAAAGACACAGGTTCTACAGTGCTCATCCTGGGGTAAAGCGTAGTTACTCACCTTGTGACGCTGTAGCAGTGCCAGAAGCCATAGAAATAGATGGTGACCCGGTGGAAGGTCCGGATACTGCAGGTAAATGCAAGATTTTCCCTTCTCAGCACAAGATGCACATGGCTAATCAGCTAACACAGCTCACCTCGGGGGAGGGGAGAAGCAGAGTTGCTGATTGGGCACGCCCTAGCAGGAGGCGGGTTCCCCAGAGCAGAGGCAGCTTGTTAAACAGGAAGAAGGAAGAAGGAAGACAGAACAGGAACAGGAACAGGAACGAGAGAGAGAAGCAACTGAGGAGGTGGAAGGAAATACAAGACACAGACGAAGCAGATGTGTGCTTTAGAGAAGGAGCAGAGCAAAGACAGAGGAAGCTACCGGGAAGGCAGGAAGTAGCCTTGGATGCCAGAACCTTTGACTTTGAAGGAGAAACGCTCCCCAGCTGCAATTCCAGGAGAGCGCTTGTAAAGCCAAGAAGCAGGTACCAGGGAGACTCAGTGCATAGAAGAACCTTCTGGGAGCAAGAGAAGGGCGAGGCACTGAGAGACCCAGGGGTAAAGCCTATGCTTTTGGAACAGAGAGCTGACCTGTGGAAAGAATGGCAGACTGCTAAAGAACTTTCAGGCATTCCTCAACACAAGGTACAGGGTGTCTTTAATTCTGATAACAGCTTTTATGAGAAGCCAGACTGTGTGAGTGCTTATTTTAAAACCCAGGGCAAACCCAGGTTTTATGAGGGCAGTTGGCTGCAACCAGAAGCTCATTCAGATAAACCCTGCTTTTCTCCTCAAACTGCTGACAGAGTTAGCAAGCAAGCTAGCTACAAGGACGTAGCAGATATATTTGCTAGAGATATATGCCAGAAGGCTTTAGGAGGTCATAAGTTTGAATTGCTGTCTAAAAATCCTTCACCTGCAAATGAACTGACTTACCCAGCACTTGCTGACAGAGACAAGTGGGGGAGGGGTAACTCCAGTGCAGTGAATGAGCATAGTAAGAGAGACGGCATTGTTTGTTTGCCTGAAGAAAAGCCCACAAGCTATCACTCACCTCAGGAAGGAGCTAATCCTCCGCCTAGCCCATATAGTAAGCAGGCTGAAGCACTCCTGAAAGAGTTTAAAGATTTTCTAGACAAACGTACTATTCCTGGACAGAAACCAGTAGAGTCAGTGCAGAGCCCAGAAGCACAAGTGTCATTGGTTCTTCCCTTACCAATGGTGGATTTGAATCAGCCAATGGACTGCTCAATCTGTCTCATAGACAAAGAATATTCAAGCAAAGCTTGTGTGGTCATTCATTATAATATGCTGAAATGTATGCTGTTTAAGTTCCTTACCTGAAGAGCTTATGAAGAGATAAGAATAAGCTAAAGCATAACTTAGTTACAGTGCATGAACTTTATTGTTTGCTCTTTGTTTAAGTGATTTCAAAGTAAAGCTCACATGAAGGAATGCGATCTCCTGTGTTAAAGGACAGTTTTGAACACAGTATTAGAAAAAGCCTGTTTTCCTTTTGTTCTTGTTTTGGCTACAAAATATATTCCTTTACGCCTGTTCCATTCCACCAAGGAGCGGGAGAAATAAATCCTTATGTAAAAAAATATTCTTTATACCTGCCTTGTCATTCGACCTTCACAACTACAACTTAACCTCAAGGCACACCCCTCCCCAAACCCTCAAGGTTAGGGAGCGGGTGCTGGCTATAACCTGTAACAGGTGTTCTCCAGGAGCAGCAAGAATCAGTCCTCACATATGGGTGACGTCGGCGCCGATGGAGCCCTCGTGCGGAGCATTTCCCAAGCTTTCCAAGAAAGCTTTTGGGAATGCAGCGCGCATGAGCAGTCCCCTTCCTACCCAAGGGTGCCATCTTGCTCAGTCTGATGACACAGCTAAAAGACAGCAAAAAAACAAATGAAGTATATGACTGCAACTCCTGGGAAGGAGGGAGGGTCATGAGGACTGATTCCTGCTGCTCCTGGAGAACACCTGTTACAGGTGAGTAACAACGCTTTCTCCAGGACCAAGCAGGAAGTCAGTCCTCACATATGGGACGCCCCAGCTCTAGGCTACTTTGAACCCAAAGCTGAAAAAGTGGCTCCCTCTCAAGAGCCTCAGCATCCATAATAAGAATTTTCTCTGAGAACGCACCCCGTACGGTAGCCCAACACAAAGGGCCGGAGGGTAGAAGTTGCCTAAACCTCAAAGAGATTACGGAGTACTGCCTGGCCAAAAACACTATCCCACCGGGACTCTCTCTCCATGCAGTAATGGGCTGAAAAAATCTGGCTTGAAGACCAACTTGCGGCCCGGCAGATGTCTGCCAACGGAACAGAGCGGAGATGAGCTACTGACGCGGCTTTTGCCCTGACACGGTGGGCCATGACCCAATTGTGCAAGGGGAGGTCAGCTGCCTTGTATGCCCAGGCGATGCAATCCGCTACCCACGTGGACAATGTGCGCTTGGAGACAGGTAACTCCATCCTATTAGGGTCAAATGAGACGAAGAGCTGAGTAGCCCTTTGATGCTCCCGCGTACGCTCTATGTAAAAGGACAACGCCCTCTTACAGTCCAGGGTATGCAAAGCTGTTTCAGCCCGGCTGGCATGCGGCCTGGGAAAGAAGGTCGGAGGTGGAAAGAGGGGACCACTTTTGGGAGGAACTTGGGATGGGTCCGTAGGACCACCCTTTTCCTATAGAACCGCGTGTATGGTCTATCAGAAACCAAAGCTTGTAGCTCGCTCACACGTCTGGCAGATGTAAGAGCCACCAGGAAGAGTGCTTTCTAAGAGAGGAAGTGCAAATGGCAAGTAGCCATCGGCTCAAACGGTGGGCGAGTAAGTTGCTGCAAGACGACGTCCAGATCCCACTCCGTCGCCGGCGAACGAACAGGAGGCTTGAGCAGAAGCAGACTGAGAAATCTGGACACCAAGGGGTGAACCGACAGAGACAAAGCACAGAGGTGGACCCGAACAGAGTTAGACTTAAGGCCTAGGTCTGAAAGGTGAAGTAGATACTGCAGTACTACTGACACAAGGCAAGAGAAAGGATCTTCACTGCGCTGAGCACACCACACTTTAAACCTACGCCACTTGAGGGCATAGGACTTCCTGGTGGACTGCCTCCTAGAGGCCAATACTACCTCCTCAACCTCCTTAGGTAGAAGGGAGCTAGCACTATCCTTTTAGCAGCCAGGCCATCAGATTGAGGGACCTGAGGTTGGGGTGCAGAAGGGAACCCTGCTCTTGAGACAGGAGATCATGTTGCAGCCCTAGAGGGAACGGAGCTTCCACCGCCAACTGCAGAAGAAGTGGAAAACCACGGCTGCCTCGGCCATCTGGGGGCTACCAGAATCACCGAGGCCTTGTCCCGGAGGATCTTGAACAGAGTTCGGGCCACCAGGGGCGTGGGAGGAAAAGCATACAGGAGGCCCGTAGAGCAAGAGATTAGAAAAGCATCTGCTGCCATCCTCAGGGGATGTGGCTGTCTGGAGCAAAATCTGGGCAGCTGACAGTTTAGTGGACTTGCAAAGAGATTGATGGATGGAAGTCCCCAGCGGAGGAAGATCTGCTGGACCATCAATGGATTCAACTGCCATTCGTGAGGCTGGAAAATCCTGCTTATCTTGTCTGCTAGGAAGTTTTCTTGACCAGGTAGGTAGACTGCTTTGAGAAACACACCCTGCCTAACCGCAAAGGAGCAAAGGGCCAGTGCCTCCTGACATAGGAGCCTGGACCCTGTGCCCCCTTGTTTGTTCACGTAGAACATTGCCACCTGATTGTCCGTCTGAACTAGGACAGACTGTTGAGAGAGGACATGACAGAAGGTTTGCAGAGCTAGGTGGATTGCTCGCAGCTCTAAAAAGTTGATTTGCTGTGTGGCCTCCTGAGGGGACCACAGGCCTTGAGTGCATGTGCCCTGGCAATGTGCACCTCAGCCCCTTAAGGAAGCATCTGTCGTCAGTACCCTTATGTGTGCTGGAGCCTGAAAAGGTACACCCCTGAGAAGGTTTGGCAGATGTAGCCATCACTGTAAGGAGTTCAGAAGTTGTCTGGACACCTTTACTGTGTCTCAGAGGTCGCTGGTGGTTTGTGTCCACTGATCTCTGAGGCACCATTGAGCAGCCCGCATGTGCAGACGGGCATTCGGGGTCACATGCACAGTGGATTCCATGTGGCCAAGCAGCCGCAGGAAGTGCCTAGCAGAAATATGAGAATTGCGTTGGAACTGGTTGGCCAAGTCCATCAGTCTGTGGGCCCTGTCCTCGGGAAAGTAAGCTCTTGCCTGAAGGGTGCCTAATCTTGCCCCTATAAACTCTAGGTTCTGAGAGGGGAGCAAAGTGGACTTTGAGCAGTTTATGACAAAGCCCAGATGCTGAAGAAGAGAGACAGTGCGAAGAGTGGCCTGTCGGGCCTCCTGGAGTGACTGGCCCCTGATTAGCCAGTCATCCAGGTACGGAAAGACAAAAATCCACTAATTCCTGAGAAGCGCCGCCACCACCGCCAGGCATTTGGTGAGAACTCTGGGGGCAGAGGTTAGGCCAAAGGGAAGTACCTTGTACTGAAAATGGTTTCCTCCCACCACAAATCTGAGATATTGTCTGTGGTCTGGATGGATGAGGATGTGAGTATAAGCATCCTTTAGGTCTAAGAAGCATAGCCCGTCTCCCTACTGGAGGAAGGGCAGCAGTATCCCGAGGGTAAGCATCTTGAACTTTTCCCTCTCCAGAAACTTGTTCAGATTTCGCAAGTCTAGGATAGGTCTGAGGCCTCCTGTTCCCTTTGGTACTAGGAAGTACCTGGAGTAGAAGCCTCACCCTTCCAGGTGGTGTGGCACTGGTTCCACCGCCTATTCCTTTAAAAGATTTGCCAACTCCTGAAGGAGGAGGTCCCTGTGTAGAGGGAATCTTGGAGGCTCCTCTGGATAGTAGGAGGGGGGTAGCTGGTGGAAATGGAACCTATAGCCCTTCTGGACTATGCTCAGTACCCAGGTATCCCCTGTGATGGCTGGCCACCTCTAGGTGTACAGGGTCAGCTGACTTCCTGTGCTGAGTGGAGCCACCGGCGGAGGAGAGGTTATGCTCTTGGAGTCAAAAAAACCCTCCCTGCTGTGCAGGAGCCAGAGCTGGAGGCTTGGGGGTTTTCTGCCTACGGGGTCCATGCCCCTGCCCCTTGGCCTGGTGGCCCTGTTGGGGAGCTGGACAAGCCTGATAATGAGGATAGGTTTTGTAGGCAGCACCCTTCCTCGGGAAAAAGGGCTTCTTTCCCGAGGCCTTCTTTTTGTGGGAAGGGGCAGAAGTCTTTCTGGACAGTCTTGTCCTGGTGAGAGTCTCGGTCTCGATTTCTGCAGCCTTCTCAGTCATGGGTTTGCTGAACATGTTGTCACCTTGGCACGGGACATCGACCAACTTATCCTGTACCCATGACTCCAGGTCCGACGACTGTAGCCAGGCCTGACGGCGTGCACCAATGCCGGCCGCGGCTACCCGGGCCGAAGCCTCGAAGCCGTTATGGGCTGCTCGAGATATAAACTTCAATCACTCTCAGATCCTTGAAGACAAGGCTTTGAATCTCTGCAAGGGTTCCTCGGAGATGCCAGCCGAGAACCCGGCAATCTCCTTTGCCAGGTCCCGTAAGTACATGCCCATGTACAACTGGTAAGTCTGGACACGGCAAGACAGCATAGAACCCTGGAAGCACTTTATACCAAAAGCATCCAGGTTCCAGGCCTCCCGGCCAGGAGGCACCGAGGAGTGCATCTTTTGGCTTTTTAGCCTGTGCATGGCTGATTTCACAACCATGGAGTTGTGCGGTAGCTGCGCCTTTTGGAACCCAGGGCTCTTACGGACTCAATAAATGGAATCGACCCACTTGCTAAGAATCGGTGCCGAGGCCGGTGCTTCCCACATACAGAACAGCAGCCGTTCCAGCATTGGAGGAACCAGTACAGTAAAGGCTTCCTTTGGAGGAAAATCATACTGAAGGGCATTGAGCTCTTCGGCTCAAGGCTCCTCCTCGGCATCCGCCAGGAATGACAAAGCCTTGCCCATGTCCCTGACGAAATTCGAGAACCAGGTATCCTCCGGGGGGACGTTCTCCGAGGCTCGGACTCTGGGGAGTCTGACAGGATGCACTGGGTCCGGAAGGTGTCAGGAGACACCTCGTCCTCCGTCTCCCACGCCGACTCCTCTGAGGAAGAGTCGAGCAGCTCCGGCCGTGTGGGCCTCGATGCCACCTGCCCCGATGCCGAGGACACCGGCGTCAACGACCTCGGCCCCGCACGGGAGGTAGAGGGAGACCTTGGCCGAGGATCAACTCGAGACTTGATGGACTTGAGGATTGGCTCGGCCTCCGGGGTCGACTTAAACGTCGAGGTCCTGGTGGCCGGGGCAGATGCACCGGTCAGACTGGCAATCAGTACCTGCTGCTGCTCCATGAAGGCAGCCAGGCTGCTCTCCAGGGCCGTCAACCTGAGACCGAGCTCAGGAGACTCTGCAGCCCCCGATGTCGGTTCTCCTGGAGGAGAGTCAATGACGACAACCGAAGTTACCTGACTCGGGGACTCCAGCTCCAGGTGAGGTAGTTTGGTCGGCCGCTCCGACTCCGAGAGCACGGGACAGCAGTCAGGGCTTTGCGACCTGGCCCTCGAGAACCAGGTGCCTCCACTGACACCACCCTCACGAGCTTTTTTTCCTTTTGTGCTCCCGGGCGGGAGACCCCCTCTCAGAGGACCCACGACAGTGCTCGGGGTCAGACTACTGAGATGTCGAGGCCTCTGACGAAGTCGGGGCCCGGCCAGACACAGACTCTGAAAAAATTCTTTCACATTGATGCTGACGGCTCCGAAGCGCCTTCGATGACATCTTGCCACATGGGCCACAGACCAGAGGGTCATGGTCGGGCCCGAGGCATCAGAGGCAGCAGTCGTGTGTGTCGGTGAGAAACATAAGTTTCTTGCACCGATCACATTTTTTGAATCTTCTGGCAGCCATCGGAGGAAAAAGGGCCCCTGCAAGGTCAAAAGACAGGGCTGCCAGTGAAAATAACAGAAAAAGCGCGAACGCTAGTCACAAAGGACAAAAACCAAAAAAGAAGTTCTGGACTCAATACCGGTGTACCGAGCTGAGGCGGGATGGGAAACCGGCGTTGAACTGGGTAAAGAGACGCGAAAAATGGCAGAAAAAATCTAATTTCTTGTTGGGCTTCGCGGAAAAAGAAAGACTGAGCAAGATGGCACCCTTGGGTGGGAAAGGGACCATGCATGCGCGCTGCATTCCCAAAGGCTTTCTTTGAAAGCTGGGGAAATGCTCTGCACGAGGGCACCATCGGCGCTGACGTCACCCATATGTGAGGACTGACTTCCTGCTTGGTCCTGGAGAAATAGTAGATTTCCCGGGTCCTCTTTAATAATGGTTTATAGACCTTTCCTCCAGGAACTTGTTCAAACCTTTTTAAACCCAGCTACACTAACAGCTTTTACTACATCCTCCGGTAACAAATTCCAGAGTTTGATTACATGTTGAGTGAAAAAAATATTTTCTCTTATTAGTCTTAAATGGGTCACACTGTAGCTTCTTTGCATATCCCCTAATTTTTCTATATTTTGATGGCATAAACAATCGATCTACGTTTACCCGTTCCACTCCATTCATCCAGTGGAAGGAGAAGAGACAAGCAATAGCTGCGAAAGAGCTGAGGCTCAACCAAAGTGGGAAGGGTATCCAGAGAGACAGAGCAAGAGAACGGAGGATCAACCCTGAGAGAGAGAGGGGAGCCAAGAGATCAGTATGTACAGACTGTTTGGATGTTACTGAGTTATCTGGAGCATCATCCACTGTCACTACTAAATTACTACAATGAAGGTTGGAAAAAGCCCAACATTTTCCAGAACACAGGAGAATCTTGCTGCCAGTCATATCATGCTGGGAGGAGACTCATAAGAACATAAGATATGCCATACTGGGTCAGACCAAGGTCCATCAAGACCAGTATTCT
Source organism: Ichthyophis bannanicus (assembly GCA_033557465.1). Classification (NCBI taxonomy): domain Eukaryota; kingdom Metazoa; phylum Chordata; class Amphibia; order Gymnophiona; family Ichthyophiidae; genus Ichthyophis; species Ichthyophis bannanicus. The sequence goes on from CM066043.1 coordinate 285,932,894, forward strand.
GTTTCCAACAGTGGCCATCCTAGGTCATACGTACCTAGCAGTATCCCCAAAAGACAGGTTCCACAATGCTTGTATTGGGTCAAGCATTGATATCCTGGGTCCCTTTTTAATAATGGCTTATGGACCTTTCCTCCAGGAACTTGTCCAAACCTTTTTTAAACCCAGCTACACTAACAGCTCTTACTACATCCTCTGGTAACAAATTCCAGAGTTTGATTACACGTTGAGTGAAAAAATATTTTCTCTTATTTGTCTTAAATAGTTTACCCTGTAGCTTCATTACATGTCCCCTAGTCTTTCTATATTCTGATAGCGTAAACAATTGATCTACGTTTACCCGTTCCACTCCATTCATTAATTTATAGACCTCTATCATATCTCCCCTCAGCCATCTCTTTTCCAGGTTGAAGAGCCCTAACCTTTGTAGCCTCTCTTCATAGGAGTAGCCTTCCATCCCCTTTACCATTTTGGTGGCTCTTCTCTGTACCTTTTCTAATAACGCTATATCCTTTTTAAGATATGGCGACCAGAATTGCACACAATATTCAAGGTGCGGTCGTACCATGGAACGATACAGAGGCATTATAACATCCTTTGTTTTATTCTCCATTCCTTTCCTTATGATACCTAGCATTCTATTTGCTTTCTTGGCCGCTGCTGCACACTGGGCGGAGGGTTTTAACATGTTATCCACGATGACTCCTAAATCTTTTTCCTGGGTGGTGGTTCCCAATGTGGAACCTTGCATCGTGTAACCAAAGTGTGGGTTGTTCTTTCCTAGGTGCATAACTTTGCACTTGTCCACATTAAATTTCATCTGCCATTTGGATGCCCAGTCTTCCAATTTATCCAGATCCTCCTGCAGTTTTCCACAGTCCTCTTGGGTTTTAACAACTTTAAATAGTTTTGTGTCATCTGCAAATTTGATAACCTCACTCGTTATTCCCTTTTCCAGGTCATTTATGAATATGTCAAAAAGTAGCGGACCCAGTACAGATCCCTGGGGTACTCCACTATTCACCATTTTCCATTGGGAAAATTGGCCATTTAGCCCTACCCTCTGCTTTCTATCTTTTAGCCAGTTCCCGATCCAAAATAGTACACTGCCTCCTATCCCATGACTTTTTAGTTTTACCAAAAGTCTCTGATGAGGGACCTTGTCAAAGGCTTTCTGAAAGTCCAGATACACTATATCAACCGACTCACCTTTGTCTACCTGTTTATTCACACCTTCAACAAAACATATCAGATTAGTAAGACAAGATCTTCCTTGTCTAAAGTCATGTTGGCTGTCTCCCATTAGGCCATGACTATCTACATGCTGCGTAATTGTGTTCTTTATGATGGTTTCTACCATTTTCCCCGGTACTGTCGTCAAGCTCACCGGTTTGTAATTTCCAAGATCACCCCTGGAACCCTTTTTAAAAATTGGCGTTACATTGGCGATCCTCCAATCTTCAGGTATTACAGATGATTTTAATGAAAGTTCACAGATTACTAATAGCAGGTCTGCAATCTCATATTTCAGTTCTTTCAACACTCTTGGATGTATACCATCCGGTCCAGGTGATTTGCTACTATTCAGTTTATCAAATAGTTGTAATACATCTTCCCGGTGTAGCGATATTTCTCTCAATTCCTCTGCAGTATCACCTTTAAATACTACTTCAGTCTTGGGTAACATTCCTACATCTTCCTCAGTAAAGACAGAAGCAAAGAATTCATTCAGTCTCTCCGCTATAGCCTTGTCTCCTCTTACTGCCCCTTTTACCCCTCTATCATCTAATGGTCCAATTGACTCTCTCACAGGCCTTTTGATACGAAATTACTTGAAAAAGTCTTTATTTTGTGTTTTTGCTTCCGTAGCAAGTTCCTTCTCAAATTCTCGCTTTACCTGCCTTATCAATGCTTTGCATTTAACTTGCCAGTGCTTGTGCTGTTTCCAGTTTTCGCCGTTCGGCTGTTTTTCCATTTCCTGAAAGATGCTTTTTTGGCAGCAACAGCCTCTCTGACCTCACCTTTAAACCATGCTGGCAGTTTTTTGGACTTTCTTCCACTTTTCTTAATGTCTGGAATACAGCTGGTCTGGGCTTCCAGGATAGTATTTTTGAACAACACCCAAGCTTGATGTAAGTCTTTAACCTTTGCAACCGCTCCTTTTAGTTTTTTCTTAACTATTTTCCTCATGTTATCATAGTCTCCCTTTCGAAAGTTAAAGGTAGTACTGTGGATTTCTTTACTGTCCCTCCTCCACTAATTAAATCAAACACGATCATGCTATGATCACTATTGCCAAGTGGTCCCAACACCTTTATTTCTTATTCCACTAAGGACTAGGTCCAGTATGGCTTCCCCTCTGGTTGGTTCATGAACCAGCTGTTCCAAGAAGCATTCATTTATTTCATCTAGAAACTTTATCTCCCTAGCATGTCCTGTCATGACACTGACCCAGTCGATACCGGGGTAATTGAAATCACCCATTATTACTACTCTGCTGTGACTTTTGTTAGCTTCCTTGATTTCTTTGAGCATTTCATCATCCATTTGTTCATTGTGGCCAGGCGGTCGATAGTACACCCCCATTGCCATCACCTTCCCCTTCATACATACCTCTCAGCTTACATCCTTTCACATCCATGTATATATATACATATAAAAACTGTATATAGTTAATCTGTGCTGCTTTGTATTTATCTCACATTGTTTGACTGTTTACTTATAATATGATGTTCCTTGTAAATATGTTCTGTTATAATATGACGTTCCCTGTAAAACAAATTTACTTTGTTAATTGTTGTTCACTGTAAACCGCAACTGAACTTTGGAAGATGCGGTATATAAATATATATATAAATAAATAAATAAAATAAAAATAAATAAAATAAAATACATGGAAGTTCAATCCATAGAGATTCTACAGCAAATTTTGTTCCCTGCAAAACTTTAATCCTTTCTGACTCAATGCCCTCTCTAACATAGAGCGCAACAACTCCACCAATTTGATCAGCTCTATCATTACGATATAGTTTGTATCCAGGTATCACAGTGTCCCACTGGTTGTCCTCCTTCTACCATGTCTCTGAGATTGCAATCATGTCTAACCTCTCATTTAGTGCTATATATTCTAACGCTCCCATCTTATTGTTTAGACTTCTAGCATTTGCATACAAGCATTTCAGAGACTGTATTTTATTAATATTAATCTGGCTATTGGTAGGCAGGGGTAATTTGGGATCTTTAAGGTCTGTCTGCTCCATACTCAAGGGCATTTGGGCTACTTTACTCTTTTTTGGAACCTCACTGCTTTCGGTAGTATCCTTCAAGGATACATTCTTCCGAACCATGCGCTCTTGGGCGACTGTTGGCTTTCCCCTATTATCTAGTTTAAAAGCTTCTCTATCTCCTTTTTTTCCTCCTCCTTGGAGGAAAAAATTCAAATCATATATAAAGTACTCACAAAAGCAGAATTCTGTCTTTGGGCATACAGCCGCTGCATCAGAAGAGAACAAAGACATCTGCCCTTTGTGCAGGTGTCCATGGCACACAGCCCCTCACACCATCCAGAGCAGCAGCATAGGGGAAGAGAGCAGAGGATTGATGCCTGTGCAAAACCTGCTAATGTCCCACTGTCTCATGATGAGAGTAGTTCTGATAGTGTTAAAAGTAGGGAAAATCATAGCCTCCAATTGTAAAGGAGAGAGGTTCCAAGAAAAGTATTAACAACGCAGCCTTCCAGTCCATCAGAGCCACAAGCCCTGCAGAGCAATTTCAGGGTCCTGCATCCCACAAAAGCCACCAACTCTCAGGAAGAAAGGAACCCAAGCAGTCATCATACACCACTGACAGCAGATCAGGAGTGAGCCAGCACAGTATCAGGGACTTCTGTTTGCATCACCACCAGCTGCAGGTACAATGGGAAAGAGTACTAGAAACAAGCGAGAGGGATTCCCACTCAGAGAAACAGTGCAGGAGCGGTGAAAGCATACCTAACTGAGAGTAGGCAGGAGTAAGCTATGTGTAGTTGTTTTTGACTAAGGAGAAGGAGTTAACTGCCTGTAACATACTTCTTGTTCGTTGCCTCTGCCAATTGTGGTTGTTGTTATGGTTCAGTGACTAATGGTGAGTAAACCCTTGGTTCAGAACTCAAATTCTGGCTCGGACTGGAAGAGATGTGAGAGCATCAAGTGCCAAAGGCCTCTCAGTGATTGCTGGTCCCCATCTAAGAACTCTGAGTCCGATATTCAGTGGCAGCGGCTAGTGCTGCTAACACTGCTAGCCATTGCCATTGAAAACTAACTCCAGATAATCAATGCCGCTGCCTGGATAGCGACGGCTGATACTTCTGCTTCACCCCAGAATGCCCACAGAACACACCGACGCTAACCATGTAGTGGCGCACCTGTGGGTATCCAGTGGCATTAACCGTGGTAGTGCCACTGGATACCCTGCTCACCGGGTAAATGCCTTTGACTATCCCTGCTCTGAAAGTCTGCAGAAAAGACCCCTGGAATGGTGTCCCACCTTCGGCCAAGCAACCTGTAGGGCACTTCCCTGTAGCACACAGAAAAGGTCATTGCATGTGCAAAAGCATGAAGAATCAATACAAGGGGGGGGGGGGGCAAGCAGCCATGGGATCAATTCAAGATCACCGAATATCATCTCCTGAGGGAGGGGAAGCAAAAGATTAGTACAGGAGCACAGATGATGAACCAGAAGCCAGAGAGAGTAGAGACAAGCAACGATCTTACTCTAACTTTGTACTTCAGGTGATCGGTGAAGTGACTTGTCCAAAGTCACAAGTAGTGTCAGTGAAAGATGCAGGATTTGAACCCTGGCTTCCCTGAGTCTTGCCCCATTGCTCTACCCACTAGCACATTCTTTCAGGAGCACTGAGAGAGGTAGCCAAAGAGTCAGTGCAAGAGCACCATGGATCAGTCCCAGAAAGAGGGAAGCAAGGACACTGAAGATCAACCCCTGGGGGAGGGAGGGCACAGTATAACCTGCAAGGATGTTACCAAGGGATATCTGTAGTAACCAAAAAGGTTAGTGGTGGGCAGGTGGGTAATGTCCAGTAAGGCCATGTGGACTTAGTAGGCTGAATATTTTGGCAACAGACTAAGTAGTGTTGGTGGCTATGTAGATCATTAAAAAGCTTGGGTCCAATATTCTAAAGGCATTTACATGGTTAACTTACCTGTAAACCGTGTAAATGCCGCTGAATGGGATATTCAATGACATTAACATGGTTAGTGCCACTGAATATCCTCAACTAATGCTTCTATACGCCCGATGCTAACCAAGTAGCGTCAGGGCTGTCGTGGGCATTGCAGGGCATGGCATGGGTGGCAACACTCACTAACCGGGTAGCGGTAATATTGCACTGCTACCCAGTTAGGGACCTGAAGGTAAAGCTAGGTGAAGCAAAAGATGCCCTCATCCACTCACAAGTCACTTCCCGTCTTGACTATTGCAACCTGCTCCTCACTGGTCTCCTTCTGAATCATCTTTCTCCCCTTCAATCTGTTCAGAACTCAACTGCACGACTGATCTTCTGCCAGTGTCGCTATGCTCATGTCACCCCTCTCTCAAATCACTTCACTGGCTCCCTATCCATTTCCACATCCAGTTCAAACGTCCTACAAGTGCATTCATTTTGCGACTCCTCACTACCCTTCCTCTCTTATCTTGCTCTACACTGTTCCTCGGGAACTCCGCTCCTCTGGCAGATCCTTTTTATCTGTGCCCTTCTCTGCCACTGCCAACTCCAGATTTCGTCCACCTTGCTGCTCCATATGCCTGTAACAAATTATCTGAGTCGATGCGTTCAGCTTCTTCTCTGGCCCAATTCAAATCTAGGCTAAAACCCCACCTCTTTGAGGCTGCTTTTGGATTCTCATGCCCCTCACTCTCTTGTTCACTACTTATGTGTATCTTACCATACTCTACTGCCCAGTTTTGTGATGTTTTTTTATCTTGATTAGATCATAAGCTCTGATGAGTCTTACATCGTTAAGTACAGCAATGCATACGCCTTATAGTGCTATACAAATGATTAATAGTAGTAGTATCCACAGGGTTGACATCACTCAACAGCACTTAACAACAACAATAACAATGAGACAAATCAAGAGTCAATAGAATATGAAAATTGTATATGTCACCAGCAGGAGCTGGACTGTGGCCTAAGCTAACAGCCAGACTGCTGGGCCTGACCTTTCTTATAGAAAGTTGTAGTTGTGAGTCAAGTGGTCAGGTTTTTCAAAAGGATTTTTATTCCCCTCCCGGGGTTGGATTTTCAAAAAGGTTATAATACAAAAAAGTCAGGATACAACCATACTTCTGGTAAACTGAAGAAAACTTAAACATAGCATCTTGCTTCAACAGAAATCATAAATCACAGTATAAAGCTTATCCGATATGCTAGCTGTCTCTTCTTAGCTTTCTTAGCACTCACGAGGCACTCTTATCCTGGCTTCAGCATAAGGAGGAAACCATATCGGATAACAACAGCGTACAATCCATGGCTTCATCACATGGGCTTTCAATACCAGCCTCTGTAATCATAGGCTCACACTTTGCTTTATCATTTACAGTATTTTCATTAGAACAGAAAGTTTGCACCTTTCTTAGTCCCGTATCTCTATCAGTGCTCTCTGAGCAGCCTTCTTCACAGCAGGGCAAATAGCTGTCATAAAACTGGTAATAGCAGGAAGGAGAGACACCTTTCTCTGAGTAAGCTTTATCCTTAAAACTTTTAAACTTCCTGCCTTTTACATTTGGCTGTAAACCATAACACTGTTCTCTTCTATTATGTGAAGATTTCTCTCTTGGAAATCTTTTGCAGGGTTTTACTTGTTTACGTTGCCTATGGTAACTGGGACACAAACGTTGTAGATCCAAAAACTTTAGAGTAATGTCACTGTTCAGCCAATATATATATCCAATTACTCCAACCCGTGAATATTTCCTTAATTAAATGGCTCAATAAATTGCTCAATACACAACTTAGACTAACATCAATTCATCTGTTTCTAACCGGGTCTCAGATTCGTGGGCAGCAATTTGTGATAAACATCACGTAGTGCTCCTTCTTTGCATCAACGACCCATTTTAAATTCTTTTTATAACTTTTGCTTAACGTTTTTTTTCAAAAATCCAGTTAGATAGTATAAAGTATGATAATAATCAAGCGTATCTTGTGACTTATCTTCAATGTCCCAACGCCAGACTGGGCGCCTCTGCGTTTCACAGTCTTTTTGTTTCTTCAGGGGATTTTTTCATAGATAGGCTTACAATATCAATTATCTCTGGAAAAACGGAAACATCATGTTTAAAACCATCTTTTTATACAAACTTTAAAAAGATTATATATCCTATTTGTTTGTTAGATAGCGGCTGAGTGTTACTCACCAACTGATTCATCATAGATCAAACCTCATGTCCAATCAGCATCACAGAAGTTAAAAGCATCAATAAAAGATTGTAATCATGTGCATAAGGCCCAATCAATTTGCGTATTTAGACCTTGAGGAGTTACTGTTTGTAATGTATAGATCCATCGTTGCTCACGAAGGACTAAAGTTTGATCAAGGGATTTTCCCCCACGCCTCTATAGATCCTATCAATACAAAAACATCGCAAATCTGTAAAGGTATGGTGATGAAGAAGGCAATGTTCCACCATTGGGGCTGTTAAAGATTTGCACTTCAACCTACTTTTATGTTCAGCTAATCGGACTTTAAAAGGGCTGATTGGACATGGGGTTTAAAAGAACTATGTGAACGCGTATCCGCATGCGCGTTTTTCTACTATCCAGAGCTAGGTTTGATCTATGATGAATCAGTTGGTGAGTAACACTCAGCCGCTATCTAACAAACAAATGGGATATATAATCTTTTTAAAGTTTGTATAAAAAGATGGTTTTAAACATGATGTTTCCGTTTTTCCAGAGATAATTGATATTGTAAGCCTATCTATGAAGAAATCCCCTGAAGAAACAAAAAGACTGTGAAACGCAGAGGCGCCCAGTCTGGCGTTGGGACATTGAAGATAAGTCACAAGATACGCTTGATTATTATCATACTTTATACTATCTAACTGGATTTTTGAAAAAAAACGTTAAGCAAAAGTTATAAAAAGAATTTAAAATGGGTCGTTGATGCAAAGAAGGAGCACTACGTGATGTTTATCACAAATTGCTGCCCACGAGTCTGAGACCCGGTTAGAAACAGATGAATTGATGTTAGTCTAAGTTGTGTATTGAGCAATTTATTGAGCCATTTAATTAAGGAAATATTCACGGGTTGGAGTAATTGGATATGGTAACTGGGAACCTTGTGACTTGCCTGCCTGTCAGAATCTAAACTGCAAACAGCAGATTTCTGTGCTTCTGAGGCAGAGGGCAGATCTTCCGTGTTACACATCCCCCTCCTTAAGATATTACGAGTTGCAGATGCCCTCGTCGCACAGCGCGTAATCCCACTTAAGTTAAACATTCGGCTCTCTACGTGTACTAACCTCACTGCTGCAGACCTTTCCTGCCAAGGTTTTAGCAGGTTCAGGTGGTATATTTGGCAGCGCCCCCTTTCGTTCTCTACTCTGTAGGAAACGGGACCCACCTTCTCAACCACTGTGCCAGGGCCTTTCCATCTGGCCTCAAACTTCGGACCGGCATCTGCTACTAGGATTAAAACTTTATCACCAACAGATAAATGCCTTGTTTTAGTCCCCCGGTCATAATACTTTTTCTGTCGGCGCTGGCTAGCCTGCAGATTGTCCATGGACACTTGGGATGTCTGTTCTAAACGGTTCCTGAGGTCCTTGAGAAATTTGGGTACCCCTACCTCTGACTCATCTGGTGCAACCCATTGCTCCCGAAGGATATCCAGGATTCCTCTCGGAGCCCTACCAAATAGCAGCTCATATGGGGATGCCCCTAATGATGCTTGTACGCGTTCTCGGCACGCGTAAAGGACGAAGGGAAGTACATTATCCCATTCAACCATATTCCCCTCTAGGCTCCGCCTTAACATCTGCTTTAATGACTGATTCATTCTTTCCACCAGTCCGTTGGACTGGGGATGGTATGCTGAGGTGCGGATATGACGCACCCCAAAGGCATCCCAAAGCATGGCCAAGTGTTTTGAGGTGAAGTTTGTCCCTTGATCAGTTAAAATCTCCTGGGGAAACCCAATCTCACAAAACAACTTTATGAGCTCTATCGATATGGTCTTTGCAGAAATATTGCGCAGGGGTATGGCCCCGAAACCTAGTCGCATGGTCCATGACTACTAAAATATATTGAAAACCCCTCGGTGTTCTCACTAAGGGCCCTACAATGTCCATTGCTAATCGCCGCACTGGGGTTGCAATGGTGGGTGGTGAAACCATCGGTACTGGCTTCGGTTTGGCAGCCGTGACCCTTTGGCACGCGGGACAGGATTCACAGTATCGAGTTGTCTCCTTGAATACTCCCGGCCAATAAAAGCGAGCCAGAATCTGATCTAATGTCCCTTGGATACCTTTATGACTGCCTACGGGGTGGTCGTGTGCCAATTTCATGACTACCGACTTAAAGGTAGTTGGCACCACCAGCTGCTTACGTACGGTACCTGTTCTCGGATCAGCACTTTCCCTATATAACAATTCTCCCTCTAGGAAGAATCTTGGTAAGGTTGTCCTAGCTTCTTGAGCATACTCGAATGCCCTTTTTAAAGCTGGATCACCCTGCTGCTCTTTAGGGAAGGAAGGGAATTTCTTCACCAGCTTGGCTAGCACCCAAGGTAGTCCCTCCCCGGCTTCCAGGTCTGCCCTTCCCTGCGACCTATGTCTCCTTTCCTGGCGCCTTTCAGTCTTACTCTTCCTAGTCTTTTTAGGAAGGTTAATTAACTCCTCATTAGCGGGAATGTGTCTTGTGGTTCCCTATCCGGGCTAGTCTCTCGCTCTGGGGATATGTCCCTACCCTCGGGCACTTCCTCGGGCTCAGCTAGCGAACTTGTCCCTGCCCCTGAGGCCTTACTCTGGGACCTAGTGGAAATTAAGCCTGTTCTTTCGCTTAGACCTTCCTTGAGGCCTTTCTGAAAAGGAGGCCAGTCCCTCCCCAACACGATTTCTCTCGGGAGGTTTGGGATTACCACCACTGGTACTTCCTCACTAGTACCTAGCCCTTCCACAAGCACACTATACAATGGGTAATATGATGAGGTCCCATGCACACACTTCACTCGCACACCCTGGCCTGTTTTGCAGAGGACGGTGGGATTATGAGCCAAAATAGCCTGCCACATTGTGTGGGAGACCATACTTTGGTCTGCTCCTGAATCAAGGAGCACTACAGCATCTACCCCTTCCACCTGGACATCAAGCACAAAACCCTTCCCAGCGTGTCTTTCTCCTCCTGAGATAAGGGCGGTACGCTCTTTACATTCCCTGCGTATGTGACCAGTTTTTCCACAGTGAAAGCATTTCATAACATCATATTTTTTCACACTTTTCTCATGTACCACATAATTACAGGCCTTTCTAAACCCTGGCATTCTCTCCATGCCTGTTACCTTCAAAACATTATCCCTGGAAGTCCCGGCTAACTCTGCTTCAAAATAGCACTCCGTGAGTTCAGCCGCTTCCTTAGTGGATTTACATTTTTGTAACAATAAGAAAGCCTTGACCTCTGGTGGTACGGCCTCAAAATATTGCTCGAGAAGCACTGCGTCCATCAAAGACTCAACAGTTGCTTTTTCAAGAGCAAGCCATTTTGTTGCCAAGCCTTTTAATCTCTGCATTAATGCTTTCGGCGTTTCTTTAGGCATGAGCTTTGCCTCTCTAAACAGACGCCGGTAGTGAATAGAAGTTAATCCTAACCTATCCCTTACTGCTAGCTTTACATCCGGGTAACTGGATGCTAGGCCTGCAGGCATAGCCTTGTAGGCCGCCAATGCCTCTCCGGTCAGGGACATTGCGAACCTCACAGCCCACTGGTCTACTGGCCATTTAGCCGCTTCCGCAATTCTCTCAAAAGCATCTGAGTAATCATCAAAGTTATCAGTACTTTGCAACTGTCCTAGTGCCAATGCACTGCAGTTTTGTGGTCCTACCACATGTGGTAATAGTGTCCCAGCTTCGTCTGCTGTATGCATCCTCTTCACCAGAGCTGCTAATAAGTCCAAGAGCGGCTGTTACTGCACGGCTAGCGCTGCCATAGTTCGTTCTTGTGTTAGTCTCATAAGCTCACTCTGGGCTTTCCACTGGGCTGCCATCCACTCTCGCATCTCCTGGGGATCCATCACGGTGTTTCAGCGTACCTGCAGGGAAGAAAAAAAAACAGGGCCCACCAAGTGCGGCACAATTTTCTTTTTTTTTTTTTTTTCTTTCTGCCTGCCTCTCAAGGTACAAATTTCCTCTCCTTTCTCAAATATCCTCACCACCCGTGCCCACCTACTTGTACCTTAGCACGGTGTAGGATCTCGCGTTGAGAAAGGTTCTTGTCCACGCCTCCTTCCAGGTCAGGATGTGGGAATCCAGTTGCTGGAAAAATCCAAACCAGGTTTCTCTTCCTCAGGATTTTCTTCAACTTGGCTTTTTTTCCTCAGCCAGCTGTATCCTCTTTGAAGAAAGCCTTTTGTAGTATTTTTTTTTTCAAATATCCTGCCAACTACGCCATTTATGTCACCAGCTCTATGAGTCTTTCTGTAGATATGTCATTTGAATGTAGAGTAAAAAGAGAATACTGTTTATAGGGCTACAAGGAGAGAAATTTCAGTGGGTCAGCTTAGGGCTTCTGTATTGAAAATGGACATCTCTGACCCAGGAGGAAGAGGAATAACAAATTAGCCACAATAACTAGAGGTTCTGTAGACATGATCAACAGAATTAAAAATTATATCCTGAATTAGGGTATGAGACCAAGGAGAACTTATTGGCACTAGAGGAAATGGGTCACATGCAGTATTCAACCTATAAGAGTAATGATCTTGGCACCACAGGTTATAGGCTTTCAGCATACTACAAATACACAAGGATATACTGTGCAGACTAAACACTCCTCATCTTGTATCAGTACATATCACTATTATTAAATGTTATAAGAAATCAAAACATATCAAATACGTGCCAAGCCCTTAGTGTTCATGTTTCTTCATGGGGTTGAGAAACACTGCTTCTGTGATTTCATAGAAATGTAATAAATGATGGCAGATAAAGACCATGTGGCCTATCATCTACACCAACTACTAATTTAGGTTCTACAATCCCTCTTCTCCCCCTCAGAGATCCTCTTTTTTTGGCCTATGCTTTTTTGAAGTCTGCTACAGTCCTCGTCACTAAGACTTCCACTGAGAGACAGTTCTACACATCCATCATCCTTTCTATAAAGAGACTACTCATGAGTCTGTTCCCTTTCCACCATCATGCTCTGAAATTTATTGCCAGAGGATGAGTTGAAAGTAGTTAGTTTAGCTGGGTTTAAAACAGTTTTAGACAAATTCCTGGAAGAAAAGTCCATGAACGATTATTAGCCGTGTACAGGGCCGGCCCGTCCATTGAGCAAGAATGTTTTTTGCACAGGGCCCCGCGTTTCAGGGGGCCCCGCGCAAAAAACATTCTTAAGCATCCCAAGTTAAAAAAAAAAACCGGCTGCTTCTGCCGCGGCAGCTTCAAGAGCTCTGCCGCGGCAGCATCAAGAGCTCTGCCGCGGGGCCCCCCCCTGCCCGGCAGAGCCTCCGTGCATCTTCAGCTCTTCACGTCCAAAACGCGGGCTTCTTTCCGAGCCGCGAGAGTTTCTTTTCTCGCGGCTCTCTTAATCCCGCGGGGCTGATGGGATTTCCCATCACCCTCGGCGGGATTAACAGAGCCGCGAGAAAAGAAACTCTCGCGGCTCTGAAAGAAGCCCGCGTTTTGGACGTGAAGAGCTGAAGATGCACGGAGGCTCTGCCGGGCAGGGGGGGGCCCCGCGGCAGAGCTCTTGATGCTGCCGCGGCAGAGCTCTTGAAGCTGCCGCGGCAGAAGCAGCCGGTTTGGGTTTTTTTTTTAATTTTAATTTGGAATGATAGGGGGGGGGGGTGGTTAGGACTGGTAATGGCTATGGGAGGGGGGGGAGGCTAAACTGGAAGTAGGCTGATGGGAGGGGGAGGCTAAACTGGAAGTGGGCTGATGGGGGGGGGGTGGTGAGGACTGGTAATGGGCCAGGGGGGTGGGGTGGTTAGGACTGGTAATGGGCCAGGGGGGTGGGGTGGTTAGGACTGGTAATGGGCCATGGGGGGGAGGCTAAGACTGGAAGTGGGCTGATGGGGGGGGTTAGGACTGGTAATGGGCTATGGGGGGGGCTAAGTGGGCTGAGGGGGGGGTTAGGACTGGTAATGGGCTATGGGGGGGCGAAGTGGGCTGATGGGGGGGTTTGGACAGGTAATGGGCTATGGGGAGGGGGCTAAGGCTGGAAGTGGGGGGGTAGGACTGGAAATGGGCTGATGGGGGGGGGTTAGGACTGGTAATTGACTATGGGGAGGGGGCTAAGGCTGGAAGTGGGGGGGTAGGACTGGAAATGGGCTGATGGGGGGGTTAGGACTGGTAATGGGCTATGGGGGGGCTAAGACTGGAAGTGGGCTGATGGGGGGGGGTAGGACTGGTAATTGGCTATGGGGGGGGGCTAAGACTGGAAATAGGCTGATGGGGGGGCTAGGACTGGAAATAGGGTGATGGGGGGGTTCGGAATGGTAATGGGCTATGGGGGGCTAAGACTGGAAATGGGCTGATGGGGGGTAGGACTGGTAATTGGCTATGGGGGGGCTAAGACTGGAAATAGGCTGATGGGGGGCAAGGACTTGAAATAGGGGTATTGGGGGGTAGGACTGAATGGGAGGGTGGGGGGTTGAGACTAGTAAAGGTCTAAGAAGAGGCTAGTACTGGAAATAGGCTGCTTGGAAGGAGGGCTTGAACTGCAAATAGCTGATGGGGACGGGGGCTTGGAATGGAAATGGGTTGTGAGGGGGAGGGAGCTAGGACTGGAAATGGGTGAGGGGGGGGCTAGGACAGGAAATGGGCTGATGGGCTAGAATAGGACTGGAAATTGGCTGTTGGGGGGTGCTAAGATTGGAAATGGGCTGTGGTGGGGGTTTGGATTGAAATGGACTCATGAAGGGGCTAGAACTGGAAGTAGGCTCATGGGGGGCTTGGATTGGAAATGGGCTGAGTGGAGGGGAGCTAGGATTTGACATGGGCTGATGGTGGGGCTAGGAAAGGACTAGAAATGGGCTCATGGGGGGCTGGGATTGGAAATGAGCTGATGGAGGGACTTGGATGGGACTGCAAATAGATGGGGGAGCTAGGACTGGAAATGGGCTTATGGGGGGCTAGGACTGGAAATGGGCTGATGCGGGGACTAGAAGGGAGCGGATGCTGGGTGGGACTGGAACTAGAATGGAGCTGATGTTGGGGGAGGATTAGAATGGGATGGAGCTGGGAGAGTGAAATGGAGAGGGAAAAAGTGTGTGTGGGAGGGAAGACAAATCTACAATTGTCCGGATATTGGGAGAGTAAGTGGGGATTGAGGATGGAGGGGTAAAATTTGAGTGGATGAAATAGGAATGAGGAAAGAGCAAAAAGGAGAAAGATTAGTATGTTAAAGCAGATGTAGAGAGAGAATGGAAAAAAACTAGAAGAGAGAAGAAAAGACAAATGGACAGCAGACGATGAAGAATTAGCGGAAGACACGAAGAAACCAGAAGAAAGTGGCTGGAGCAATTGCAGCTGAAAAAAAATGCACAAAAGGTAGAAAAATATCTCTTTATTTTGAATTTATTAATTGGAATATGTCAGCTCTGGGAAATGTGCATCATTAACGTCTGCGCTTTGTTTAGTACAAGAGCAAATTAATGTATAGTTTTATTTCTACAGTGTTGTACATTCCAAGTTTGGCTTTTGGGATTCCCAGTTTAATTATTGTCTTCCTGTTTCTAAATTGTGATTCCTTGTTTGGTGATGGTCTATGTTCTGCATGTGTAACTGAGCTGAGGTATTCTGTTTATGTAATTCCTATTTGACATTGCCACTTGTTCTCTTTCCCCAGTAGGTCATGTATTGTTGTTCTCTGAAATGTATTGGTTTAATATTTGCAGCGTTTCCTTTTGATAGTTAGGGTATGGTGTTTTATGAGTCCTGGTAGTGCTGTTAGGATACGGCGGGTTTGCTATGGGTTCTAAATGGGCAGTGTTTGTAGTAGTTCCTAATGTGCCTGGCGGTTGGTATTGGATTATAGTAATGTAGAAGTCTTTTAGTCTTTCTTTATTCATACACTCATTAAGAGGCATGTTTACTAAAAGTTTGTGTATGGTAACATTATGCAAATATTTATGCAAATGAGGCCCCTTATGCAAATGAGGCCCCGCACCGAGTCTCCGCACATGGCCCCGCACCCCCCTTGGGCCGCCCCTGGCCGTGTAGTCTTGGGAACACCACTGCTTATCTCTGGATGTGAGCAACAAGGCATGGATCCACTCTTTGGGATCCTGCTGGGCACTTGTGACCTGGAAGAGCCTCTTCTGGAGGCAGGATACTGGGCTCAGACCTTTGGCAGTCCTTATGTTCTTATATTCTCCCTGGGGGGCAATTTTGTAACTGACCACTTTAGTGCATTATATTTCAGTGTTGAACGTACAAAATATGGTTTGTCCAGGGATACAGAACAGAGGACAAAACAGCCCACATAATTCTTTTGCTAGTGTTTACAAGCCATCTTTGAAGTGAAGGGGTTAAAGTGTAATGCTTTAAGAAAGCACAGGGAAGGAAGTCCTGACTTGAATGAGAAAAAGGGCATCAGTAATGTACCAACTTGGACATGATTCATGTCTGGCAAAGGCAGCACACACTATGAAGACCTGTATGACTTTGGAGTATCAGGATATATAGTATATAGACACAGCATAGATACCAGGCATATGTCATCCATTGATACAGTAATCTACAAAGCTACAGTAGAAAGCTTGTGTAGCATTTGCATGTATAAATAGCAGGTTTGCATATTCCTAGACGGCCTGCATTGTACTGTGGGGCTTTTGAATACAAACTCTGCCTGAGACTCTTAAAGAGGGATTTTTTGTCATTCTTAATAGCTAAATTTTTTCTGCTGTATTGCAAAAATGGAATATTTTGTGTTGTTGGGCAAAGCTTTTTTCAGAAGCTAGAGATTTTTCCTCTCTTCTAGCCTTCAAGTTCAAAGGGGTCAGCAAGCTCTTTGAAGTCACCGACCTCCTCAAATGTTAGTGGTCTTAATTAGCTTGCTTAAGAGCTAGGCGGCTGAGTGCTGTATAAAGGTCTACCTTGCTTTGCAGCAGATTCTGCCATTCCTAGATGATATGCATTGCAAGCAAGGTAATATTGCAGGGCTCTTGAATACAGACTTCCTGCCTGAGAGCTCTTAAAGGGGGCTTTCTGTTATTCTTAATAGCTACATTTTGTCCTGCTGTATTGCAAAAGGGGAATTTTTTGTGTTGTTGGGCAAAGCTTTTTTCTGAAGCTAGAGTTTTTTGTTCTCCTCTAGCCTTCATGTTCAAAAGGGTCGGCAAGCTCTTTGAAGTGGTGTTAGACGAGCATTCTGGAACCTATGTGCCTTTTTAGGAACCCACCAGGAACTTGTGACTTGTATTGGCCACTGTTGGAAACAGGATATTGGGCTTGATGGACCTTGGTCTGACTCTGTATGGCATTTCTTATGTTCTTGGATATCTACTAAAAGTAAATAATTTGCCATTCTTCAAAGAGCTTTGATTAGGTAATTTTACAAAGAGAACACCTTAATCTATATACTTCAGACACATCATATCAAAATTTACTAGTGTAAACTAATGACTGTTTAGCAAGGAAGCAGGGAAATAGAAAACTCTATCAAAACACACATAAAAGAGGTTAGTTGTTTTTTCTCTTAAAGGACAGCTGAGGAAACGTTAGGGACTTTGATAGGTTTCTGTTGTTTATTTCAATAAGTACGAAAGCCCATAGTATGGGAATTTAGATCCCAGATGTTGAGGCTTTAATGGAAGAGGCTGACTTGGATTTAGTAGCAGCTACGGATACATGGTTCATGGACAACCATGATTGGGATATAATTATACCAGGCTATATTTTATTCAGGAAGGACAAGGTAGGAAGAAGGGGAGGAGGAGGTGCACTATATGTCAAAAATAATATTAAAGCTATAGAATTACAGGGCTTAAAAGGGAGCAAGGAGGCACTGTGGGTTAAGCTAGAAAGAGGAAGGGAAAATCTATTTGTATTGGTATGATATACAGTTCTCCTTCACAGGGAGAAGTGGACAGAGATTTAATAGAAAAGCTAAGGATTTAATAACATCACTACCATGTCTCTATATGCCTCAGTTACCAGAGTTCTCTTCAGTAGCTGTCCCACAGCATATGGGAGAACATGGCAAACCTTACACAATCTCAACGTGAGAACAAAGAGCAATCAAACAGTAGAGAACTACTGTATGTACAGGAAAGCATAAAGAGAAGGCTGACCATAGATGATGAACCTGCACAGCAGAATATAGAAATCATAGCAGACCCTAGGGTACCGCTGCAGAAGAACAGAGCAAATGCAGTTCCAGGGGCTGGCCCTGGACTGGTCTAGCGGGACTTAAGGAAAGGACATTATCTGGTAAGTAAAATGTCACCTTCCATATTGTCCTGCTAGACCAGACCAGACAAATGGGACATACCAAAGCTATACCTCCACAAGGCGGAAAGAAGACACACCAGCTCGCAAAACAGAGCCACAGGCTGTGTCTGCCCAAGAATGGACACCCAAGCAGAAATTCTTGACAAAAAGTGAAAGTGATGCCCACATTGCTGCCCGATAAATGTCTACAGGGGCTACTGAGCTCTGCTTCACCCATGGGGATGCTTGCACTCAGGTAGAATGGGCACATGAACCCTCTGGAACTATTCGGTTCCACAACAGATCCACGGAGGCAAAGGCCTCCTTAACCCAATATCCCAATACAGACTTAGCCACCGTGTCACCTTGTGTGGGCCAGCAAAGAGCACAAAAAGATGATCTGACTTACAAAAGGAATTCGTAACCTCCAAGAACCAGAGAAGCACCCTCCGGACATCCGCAAGGCAAAGATCCTTACAATTCCCCCGACACTAATCCTTAGAAAAAGAGGGCAGGCAAACTGCCTGGTTTACATGAAAGGGAGAAATCACTTCAGAGAAGAAGGAAGGCACAGGTTGAATCAGAAAAATATAAGTAATGATCTCGGCAAGACAGAGCCTTTAGCTCGGAAAATCGCCTTGGGGAACAATCACAACCAAGCAGACTGTCTTGAGCGTCAAGTCCTGCAGATTAGCGCACTTCAATGGCTCAAATGGCTCCAACATCAGGGCCCCGAGCACCAGACACAGATCCCAGGAAGGAACCACAGACCACAGGGGAGGACGCAGACACTGAACCCCCCTGAAGAAGGAACGAAATACTCAGGTGTATGGCTAGAGACTTACCAGCCAACGGCCCTCTAAAACAAGCCAAAGCTGCCACCTGAACCTTCAGGAAGGGAAAAAAGGCCCTTCTCCAGACCATCCTGCAGAAAAGGCCATAGAGACAGCATCTTGGCCACCTCAGGGTCCAGTCACCATGCGCCGCACCAGCACTCAAGGTTCCAGCCCACACTTATGCCAGGTTGGGAAACCTCCTCCAGGCTCTGAGCAGAGTAGAATACCACTACCAAAGAATAGCCTGTACATGCTAACTGTCTCCTTACAGGAGCCAAGTTGTAAGCAAGAAAAGAGCTGGGTCCTCCAGGATAAACGGTCCCTGACATAATAAACCCTGAGCGAGAGGTAAGCAAAGAGGTGGCGCTTGCAGCAGCCGCATCAGATCTCCACACCATGCCAACCTGGCACTGCCAGAATGATCCTTCTCGGATGGCGCTCCATACGCCAAATCACATGCCCCACACCAGGGGCCATGAAGGAAACACCTACAGCAGGTGCTGACCTGGTCAAGGTTGAACCAGGGCGCCAAGGCCTTTGAATCCCCTCTCCATGTGGTGTCTGAAAAAGCGTTACACTTTGGCATTGGTGCAGGTCGCCTTCAGATGCCTCTCAGGGTGACCTCAGTGGCACAGAAACAAGTGAAAACACCTCCTGGCTCAATTCCCTCTCTTTTAGAACCAGAGAGTGCCAGTTGAGAAAATCCATTTCCACAGTATCCATCACAGCAATGTGCAGAGTCAACAAACTAGGAGATTCTTCGCTGCCCAGGCAAATAGGGAGAGCCATCTCCAGGACTCCCCTGCCACTCCTTGTACCACCTTGCCGATTGACATAAGCCATCACTGTAGCATTGTCAGAGAACATCTGAACCACCTGGCCCTTGACTAGGGGCCAGAGACACAGAAGAGCCAACCTGATGGCTCTTGCTTCAGGGCAGTTGATGGACCACACCACCTCCCCAAAGTTCCAACAGTCCTGGATCACTCAGTCTCAGCAATGGACTCCCCAGCCCAAGAGACTGGCATCCATCACTAGAAAGATCTATGAGCAATTGTCCAGAGGAGGCTGGCCTTCACTATCATTGGGAGTGGGAGCCTGAGCTCAGACTGCTGATGAAGATCAACCTGGGAGCCTGCTGTGAACAGAAGAGCACTAGGCAATCCAACATGGTATCAGAAAGGAAGTCTGCAGCCGATTCCAAAAGAGAGGTAGAATCATTCGGTGGAATAGATTCAATCCATTGAAGCAGAGCTCAATATGTCAGACCTGCACATACCGTCAACTGAAGAATAGCAGCCACCGCAGTGAAATGGATCTTCAACATGAATCCACCTTTCAGTCCAGAGTATCCTTAAAGGCCAAATTGCGTATCCACCTTAGAAGTATCAAACCACACAAGCATTCCTTCTCTGGGAGAACATAAGACATGCCATACTTGGTCAGACCAAGGTCCATCAGGCCTAGTATCCTGTTTCTAAGAGTGGCCAATCCAGGTCACAAGTACCTGGCAGGTACCCAAAGTCCACAGCTTCAACAATGCTTGTCCTGGGGTAAGCAGTGGATTTCCTGGGTCCTCTTTAATATGGTTTATGGACCTCCGGGAACTTATGAGTGTGCATCCTCTTATAAACCCTTAGCCCCTAAAGCGGGGAGTTGGCAGAATCCCATTCTAACTGAAACAGACCCTTGGGAATGTTTTGAAGGGATTTTTGGTGAGCTTCTTTAATGAGGTAAAGGAGGGAGGTAGGTTGGCAGACATGATGGGGTGGGCTGGGATTTTGGTATTGCCCAAGGAAGGAAAAAATCCTAAAGAATAGGAGTCTTATCAGCCTATATCTTTGCTAAATTTGGATATTATATTTTAGCAAAAGTCCTATAATCTAGGCTGAATGCATTAATTGCTCGGTTGGAGCATCTGGACCAATCCGAGTTTAATGGAGGGAGGAGTGGCCTAGTGGTTGGGGCAAGGTACCACGGGCCGGACGGTCGATGGTTCAAATCCCACAAGAGGACAGCAACCTTGGACTGGAAGGACTGAGGTTTCTAGTCCCACAGGTGCTCCTTGTGGTCTTGGGCAAGCCACTTAACCCTCCATTGCCCATGTTCCCTGTAAGTATTAGTGTATGTGTCTCATATCCTCTCGTGTTAAATGTATTCACCAACCGCTTTGACCCGGTGAAAAGCGGGATATAAATGCAGCTAAATAAATAAATAAATAAATTGTGGGCTGATAAGCGGGGGACAATGTGCAGAAGAACTTAAGCCTGGTGTGGCGGCACAACAGGGGCTGCAGCCCCCATCTCCTCATCTCTATTGATGCGGAAAAAGCCTTTGATAAGGTTCCTTGGCCTTTTCTGTTTAGGACCTTAGATGTGATAGGGTTTGGGTCTGCCTACCAGGGGTGGATAGAGGCTTGTATTAAAGTGAATAGGGCCTATTCCAATTTCTTTGACATTAAAAGAGGGACAAGACAGGGATGTCCATTGTCCCCTTTGTTATTTGCTTTGTATATTGAGCTCTTGGCAACTCAGATATGAGCAAGTGCAGATCTGCAGAGCATTGAGGTAGAGGGGTAAGATTATTGGCTTAACTTATTCGTGGATGACACATATTTCCTTACCTCTTCTAATGTGCAGGAGTAGCCTAATAGTTACAGCACCGACTAGGGAATCAGGAGACCAGGGTTTGATTCCTGCTAGCACTCCTTGTGGCTTTGGGTAAGTCACTTAACCTTCCATTGCCTCAGAAAAATCTAAGTTATCAACATCCCTGTTTAAAGTACATTATCAAGTTTAAGTTACAATGTAAACAACTTTGACTGAAATGATAAAGTGGTATAAAAAAACCTAATAAATTAAAAAATAATGTGGGACTTGGAGGAATTTGTGAGATTTACAATTAATATGCAGAAGTTGGTAGTTCTGGGGCTGGAACTACCGAAGGGCTTGGAACAACAGCTAAAGGAAAAGCTCCCCTTTAAATAGACTAAGGAGCGGGTGCAGTATCTAGGGGTATGGATCACAGGAGACCCAGATAAATTATAGCAAGCTAATTATGGGACAATGTGGGACCAGGTGGACTGATTTTTGGATCAGTGGACAGGCCTTAATTTGTCATGGTTAGGTTGCATAGCAACACTAAAGATAGTGTTATTGCTGCAGTTGCTATATCTTTTCCAAGTTTTGCCGGTGGCAATTCCAGAGGGGATCTGGCGGAGGCTGGCTAGGAAAGTATATTGTTATTTTTGGCAGGGCTGGCCGCCATAGATCTTGCAGGAGGTGTTGGTGTTGGGAAGAGACAGGAAGGATATGGGTTCCAAGTTTTTAAGAGATATTATTTAGCAGCTCAATTGAAGGCCATTTGGGATTGGACAAGCTGTCCAGGGAAATTGTGGATGATTATTGAGGAAGCACAACTTGGGCAGAAGGGTTTGGGGAAATGTGTGTGGCGCCTGCCAGGGCAGGGGGTGTGGGGGTCCATACATAACCCGTTTACTAGGTGTACGGTGGATATTAGGGGGAGATGGCAGAGGAAGTTGTTGGAGGGGAAGAGGGTATTGTACTTAACCTCGATTCAGTGGAATACTGATTTCTCACCTGGATTAGGGTGTCTGGCGAGTAGGAAAGGAAGGGTCTGGGGCATTTGGGGCAAGTGTGAGAAGAAGGGAAGATTTTGTCTTTTGAAAAATTGAGAGAGAGATATGATTTAGATAGGAGGGGGAGGTTTGGGATTCGACACTTGAAAATCGGCACAGGTGGAAAGGGATTTTGGGGCGGGGAAAACCCATTTTGAAGCTATTTGTGAGGGTAAATGGGGGGCTAAGGGGATAATATCTAGAAAATTCCAGGCTTGAGGGGGAGGAATGGCCTTCTGAAATTTATGTGCCAGTGGAAGTGGGAGATATGGGAGGTATTGGACCAAAAGGCGTGGAAAATATTTGTTGTCAGTATTAGAAGCATTTCCTTGGCTACTAATCTGCTGGCAAATCGTTTTAAATTACTATACCAGTGTTATCTTACTCCTCAGGAAAATATGGGGAACGTGGATTTGTGTTGGATGGGGTATGACAAGAGTGGCACCTTTATTCATATATTATGGGGTGTCATAAGATTAAGTAGTATTGGGGGCGGTATATTGGGGTCATAGAGGAAGTGGTGGGGTTCCTTTTGGTTAGAGACCCTAAAGTTTTTCTTGGGGGGAATATTCAGAGATGGCAGCCAGTGCTTCTAAAGTGCATATCCGTCGCCGCTGATACTAACTCTGCATATTCAATGCTGGGGCTATATCCAGCCACCGGCACTGAATTATCTGGGGTGCTGCATTGGACAGCGGTGATACTGAGCCGCCGCCCAGTTAGCTGCCATGGGTAGACATATGCCAGCTTTTGCCACATCTATCTTTACTCACAGGTTGCTAACCGGGTAGCAGTTCAATATCGCAGCTGCCTGGTTTGTAATGGTGCCACCTCTGCTCCGCCCCAGAATACGCTGATGCTGATTGCGTGGCCTCAGGGCATGTAGCTGCGGCACCCATGGATATCCAGTGCTGAATATTCTGCTAACCAGGTCTTTGAATATCCCCCCAGGGTCGTTGTCGTGTAAATGTTGGGATTTTCTGAAACCGGTAATTGTGGCAGCACGCTGTGAAATAATGGCTCACTGGAAGCAGCAGTATTTGCCTTAGTTGGAGGGATTCTGCTGTAGGTTGTAGCCATTGTGAATTGTAATGCTTGACTTCTATGCAGGAGGGATGGAGGCAGAGTGTAGATGCTTCATGGGGGTGCTTTTGGACCTGGTGGAAGAGGAGGTGGTGTTTGAGTAGCTAGGAATAGTGTGTGGAGGAGGGGTATGGCTGTGTAAGCTGCGGGACCTGGTGAAGTCATCAGCTAATTATTGCTGTCATGTGTAGTTTAATTTTCTCTTTTTGTTTTCATTGTTTCAGGAGAAAAAGTTAAGAGTTTACATCAGGATAGGGCTGCCAGCTGGCTCCAGATGCACTCGATAGGCTTGATGCAATCCTGGGTTTAGCTCATTGCATGCAAGGACTTTAGTCTTGCTTTTCTTATGGAATGCAATGGAGAAATCAGAATACATGTCCCTGTATGCAATGGGGTAAACTCAGGACTGGATCAAGCCTGTCGGGCATATCTGGAGCCAGTTGGCAACTCTACATCAGGACCGGACATTGTTTAAAACTACCATCTTGGATGCTCACACCAGATGCGTTCCTCTAAGCGACTGCTGGCATGGTTTACAAGAGAATTGAGAGAGGCTATTATAGGCAAACATACATCTTTCAAAAATGGAGAAAGAATCTGAATGAAGAAAACAGGAAACCTAAACACTGACATGTTAAATACAAAGCACCGATGAGGCAGACAAAGTGAATTTGAAAAGAAGCTTGCCATAAAAGCAAAAACTCAGAATAAAAATGTTTTCAGGTACATTTGATGCAAAAAGCTGGTGAGGGAGTCAACTGGAGCACTGAATGACAGCAGAGTAAAAGGGAGGACAAGGACATAGCAGAGATACTAGACGTGGCATTTCAGAAGGGATGTCTAAGAAGAATCTGGGACGTCCAGAGCAGAACATCCAAAAATCTGGGGGAGTGGCAGCAGTGAAGGGAGGCACATATAAGTAACTTCTGAAATCGCTCCATCTGCACCCTGAAAAATGAATGTCCCGGTAACTGGTTCTGAAGATAGACCCCGAACAAACAGAAAAACCGGGCATGTGCATAGATGTAGGCCATTTCACAAATGTGGATGTCCCTGAAATAAATATGTTTTTTGTACCTTATTTGTGATCAGAAGCAAGTATACTGTAGGTTTAGACACCTCAACAATTAGGGCCAGACATGCTTATGTAATTCTGAGATCACACTGTAATATGCAGCTCCGCCCAGAAAATGCACCCATCATGCTGCCATGCTACGTAGACATTCTCACACTGGTGATGCCTATCTACTTAGTTTTCTAAAATGGCTGTGGGGATGTCACCATGATTTGCATATCTATGTAGGCCTGTACCTATCCCTGTGCGAGCAGTGCGGCCGCACAGGGCACAAAGGCTTAAGGGGCACATTTTAGCTGTCTTCTGTTGCCTGCTGCCGCCAATCTTTCTTCTCTCAGCGGCGACAGGCAATGGCAGGACAGCTAAAATGTGCCTCTTAAACCTTCTCGTCTTGCAGGGAGGGAAAGATCTGCTTAGCATGCCGGCGACTTGCATATCGGGCGCGCCTCTTCTCTCCCGCTGTGGGGGGGGGGGGGACACGCGCCCGATGTGCAAGTCGCACAGGGCGCGATCTTCCCTCGGTACGGCCCTGTATCTATGTACCTGTTTTCAGACATCCAACTCAAGAAAAAAGCTACTAAAATACCATTTCAAATGAATTCTTTGCTTCGGTCTTTACCAAAGAAAATATAGGGAAGATACCCATGCAAGAAATGATATTTAAAGGTAATGAATCTTAGGAATTGAAACAAATCTCAATGAACTTGGAAGATATACTAGACAATTTGACAAACAAAAGAGTAGCAAATCACCTGGATCGGATGATGTACATCTCAGTGTGCTAAAAGAACTGAAAAATGATATTACAGACCTACTATTAACAATTTGAAAGCTGTCATTAAAATTGTCTGTAGAATCTGAAAATTGCAGAGTTACCAATGTAACACCAATTTTTTAAAAAAGTTCCAGGGGTCAGCCAGGAAACTACAGACTGGTGCGCCTGACGTCGCTGCCATGCAAGGTGTTAGAAACATTATAAATAACAAAATTATTGGACATATAGATGGTCATGGTTTAATAGGGCAAAACCAACATTGATTTAGCATAGGGAAGTCTTGGCTCACCATCTGCTACCTTTTTTTGAAGGTGTGAATAAATAGGTAGATAAAGATGAGCTAGTGGACATAGTATATTTGGATTTGACAAGGTCCCACATGAAGAAATTTAAAAGTCATAGGGTAGGAGGCAGTGTCCTATTGTGGATTGGAACCGGTTAAAACAAAAAAGAGAGTGTGACTAAATGGCCATGTGGTAATTGTAGAAAGGGACTTATAGGGGTACTGGGGTCTCATGGAGAAAGTCTTCTGAGTGAAAGCGGCTTATAAAATGCTGACAGTGTTACAGGGGGTGTTTATGAATAAGAGAGACGCACAAGGTAACATCTTGCAAGACAGGGAGCTTCTGTTTGCAGTACATTTGTCCTGAATATTGCATGAGTAATATCTTTATGCTCGGTTTGACCTGAAACATGTGGAGACACATTCTAATATATGCGTCCAGGCCCCTATGCACCCAATCGGAATCGGGATGCACAGAGGCAGACCCGATTCCAGTCCCTTGGGAACTAGACGTGGCCTGTGGGATTGGAATCAAGTCTGGGCCTGTAAGTGCAGGAGGGGACCTGATTCTGATCGGCCTACATGTACAGATCCCTGCCTGGCTAACTCAATCAGGCTCCTGAGTGGAGCGGCGGTGTCATGACATCCCGTTACCGTGGCTCCATTCAGGAGCTACTATCTCTGGCCGCCGACCACTTTCTCCTTTCCCTGCAGCCCGATCCCTGATCTGGCCTTCCATGGCCAGGGTCGGGCTGTGGGGAACTCCCTGCACCCCCTCAACTTTCTGCTCCTGCTCGAGCCTGCCATCCCCCATCCAGTCTGCTGACCCCAGACATACAGGGCTGACCTCAGAATCAGCCCTGTACATCTGAGGTTGTGGACTGCCCATGCCCGCCTCCGGAATGCCCCCTCCCACCCCTGACTAAGCCTGCCTGTACAAATTCCTTGTTCATATGGGGAGGCGTCTGCCAGGGATGGAAGGGGAGCAAATAGCAGGGATGGATGTCTCAAAGGGACGTCCATCCTCGCTATTTGCGTTACAGAATAGACTCCGTAGTGTTTAGCTTGACCTGTAATATATAAATAAACAAAAAGTAAAGCAAAAAGCATGACTTAGAGTGATAAGATGAAATTATACAATGTGACATTTTTTCCTAATAAAAGAAGGAGCTATGGTCAAGCTAATGGAGGAAGTTACAAGAGACTGCTCAGGTTTGCGGGTCTGTGACTTCCTCCCTAAAGCTTTAGCAGACTTTGTTATGGTATAATTCTCTGCATGTTTTGCTTTCATTTCTTCTCACTCGCTTCTGGGACCAGAGATAGAAAACTATGGGCCGAGGAAGGATCCCTGTGTTTGTTGCCCCTGGCTAGGAATTCATTCCATGCAACAATTTGTGCCATGATTTGGATTATTTCTCTGAGACAGAGGAAAGTCAGAAGAACTCTAAGTACGAAGGGTAATTTGTTCGGTCGCAAGCATATCAAAACTAAGTTGCATGAATGGCAAGAAAAGACACGGGTTTTAGCATTTAAGAAGGGTAGCCTATCTTACTGATGCTATAGACCCTGTAGCACAATGGCATTCAATGACTGCTGGTAATGAAGCATTATAATTTATCTTAGAAGGGACATTTTCAGAGGATATACGGTGATATTTAAAATATGAAATGGCGGTCAATGATTTAGGGGGACTGCACGCTAGTCCTGAGTGGGTCATCCTTACATGGTGGGAGACACATGAAAAGTCTCAAGAAAAACAAAAAGATGAGGTCCAAGACCTTAAGCATAAGTTGTTTGTATTAGAAGATAAAGGTATAATGATTCATTTTTTTGCTTTCCTTACACAGTGCTTTTAAAAGCATAACATTTTCTGGTTGTAAGAGATTTAAACAACCTGGCTTTGACTTAGTAATTAGTTGTATTTTTCATATGCTGATTTTCATCTTTAGTAGATCACGTCAGACTTGCAAGTTGATATTTGAAACATCTTTTTTTTTTATCACTGTTGATCGATAATGTGTAAAGACTATACAGATTTGTCTTGTCTTGTTTTTTTTGTTTCACTCTTTGAGTCTTAAGGTAACTTCAACTGTTTTTCTATATTTGAGTTATACATTTTGCTTTTTAGTTAAGAAGTGCACTTTGTTTTGAAAGCTTTCCTGATCTCAATTTCAGGGGAACAACTAAGTGTAAAAAACAGATATATGTTGTAGCACTGTGAGAAAGACAGCAGTACATGCTGATTTTTATTTTGGTTTTAGATACTAATAACCTAAGTCTTAAACCTTCCTTAGTTTAAGTAATCTTTTCAATATTGTGATTTTCCTTATATAGCAGATTCAAATTAGTTTCTTTCTGGCTCAGGAATTTCTGAAGTTATGGAAAATGCTCCCTTAATGCTCAATTTGTTGTGCTTATTGCCCTTCCTAAACCCTTACAGGCTCATTCCAAGCCACAAATAGTGGGGATAGATGTCCATCTCTGCTATTCGTGCCCCCTCCCACCGGCATATAGCTTCCCCGCCGGTTGTACAGAGAAGCTAGATGGGGCGGGAAAGGGGAAGATTGGGGGCGGCGTTAGGGCAGGCAGTGGCAGTCACTGGTCCTGGATGTACAGGGCCAATTCTAATGTCGGCCCTGTACTTCCAGGGCTGGCAACTTGAATGGGGAAGTTATTCCACCTCCGAGGTGGAATAACTTCCCTGGATGTCAGGGATCAGCAGGCGTGAGACCAGAAAAGGGCGGCAGGGGGCAGAGAGCATTCCCCACAGCCCATCCCCAACCTTGGGAGGCCAAATTGGGGGTTGGGCTGTGGGGAATAAACTGTTTGTTCCGATGGCTGGGATTGCAGCTTTAAAATGTGGCCGCGGTGCCATGGCAACCAGAAGCCATGGCGCCATGGCTCCATTTAAAAGCCCTGACTGAGTTAGTTGGGCAGTGTTTGTACATGCAGGCTGGGCTGAATCTCAGTCCCATTGAGAGAGACTCGTGGGGTGAAGTATTTTGTATAATATTGATAGATTATCTAATTGAGTATTGTTTTGAATTATTAAAAGATATATTTTGTGTGGTTTTGTAGGTATTTAAAGTGGAGAAGAGGTGATTTGTTGAGGATTCATCATATCAGGAGATCAAGTGGAATTGTAGCCAATGAACATCGAGAGAGAACAGCGATCTATGTCTGTTGTGAAAGTTGAGACATTTTTGTGTGTTAGCTATTAGAAAATTTCAACATTGAAAATTGCAGCATTAGCATTTGAAGATTTTTTGTAGTGGCTAGCTCACCATTAAGAGGTTCATGCACACTGGAGTTTGTGGTGTTTGTGTATAGCCAACGATAGGAGATATAGATATTTTTCTGATTGTGGTTTTGTGAGACATGTGATATGTGCTGCTCTATGGTCCACAGTAGGGGAAGATGGATTTTATGATTGTATAATCATTGTGATTTATGAATTATGCCTCTGTAGAAGTCTTTGGTGCAACCTCATTTGGAGTATGGTGTGCAATTCTGGAGACCGCACCTTCAAAAGGATGTGAACAGGATGGAGTCGGTGCAGAGGGTGGCTACTAAAATGATTAGTGGGCTTCATTATAAAGCATATGAGGACAGACTTAAGGATCTTAATACGAGGGGGTACCCAAAAAAAACAGGAATAACATTGCCGTGGGCGGAGCTTGTGTAGTACGCACTTCTGCCGCTAGGCGTGTATAGTGCAACTCATTGTCAGTTCAGTGCCGCCTGTGTTGTCGACCTGGCTTGTTCTGTTCATCTGCTGTGATTGTTTTTGCTAGCGCTGTTTTGTTCTTGTTTCTTTTTTTATGATGACAAGTTTAAGTGAACAACGTGCAGCTGTGAAATTTTGTTTTCTACTCGGTAAAAATGCTGCTGAAACTGTTTTAATGTTGAAAACAGCTTATCAAGATGACGCTATGGGAAAAAGTCAAGTGTACCAGTGGTTTGCTCGGTTTCAAAATGGCGACATGTCGATTGATGACAAACCTCGTTCTGGGTGTCCATCAACTGCCCGAATCAATGAAAATATTGAAAAAATTAGAGAGCTTGTGCTCACAGACCGTCGACAGACAATTGATCAACTGTCAGAGATTAGTGGGTTATCTTGGAGCTCGGTTCAGCGAATTTTAACGGGAGATTTGGGAATGAAAAGGGTTGCTGCCAAGTTTGTTCCTCGGGTTCTGACTGACAATCAAAAGGAACATCGAGTTGAAACATGTCGTGTTTTGAAACAACAGCTTGAAACTGATCCAGATTTTCTGTCAAAGGTCATTGCAGGTGATGAGTCATGGTGCTATGGTTACGACCCAGAAACAAAGCAACAGTCAAGCCAATGGAAGACATCATCGTCACCCCGTCCAAAAAAATGTCGTCAAGTCAAATCAAACATCAAAACAATGCTGATTTGCTTTTTTGATGCCAAGGGGGTAGTTCATTCAGAGTTTGTTCCCCAGGTCAGACCGTCAATCAAACCTTTTATTTGGAAGTTTTAAGAAGATTGCGCAACAGTGTTCGTCAAAAAAGACCCGATTTGTGGAGACTGGTTCTTCCACCACGACAACGCACCTGCACACACAGCCATCTTTGTTAGACAGTTTTTGGCTAAAAATGGCATGGTTCCGCTGCCCCACGCACCTTACTCGCCTGACCTGGCTCCGTGCGACTTTTTCTTATTTCCACGCATGAAAAGGGGCATGAAAGGACACCGATTTGACAACATTGAAGAAGTCAAGAAAAAAAGAGGGAGGAGCTGTCAGCCGTTTCTAAAGATGACTACAAAAAATGTTTCGAACAGTGGAAGCACCGGTGGGACAAATGTATCAGTTGTAATGGAGAGTATTTTGAAGGGGATAAGGTTGTTTTGTAAAGAATTTGAAATAAATAGCTTTAAAAAAATAATTCCTGATTTTTTTGGGTACCCCCTCGTATGTACACCTTAGAGGAAAGGCAGGATAGAGGTGATATGATTGAGATGTTTAAATACCTCCGTGGCATAAATGTTCAGGGAGAGAGCCTCTTTCAATTGAAAGCAAGTTCTGCTACGAGGGGTCATGGGATGAGGGTAAAGGGAGATAGATTCAGGAGTGATATGCGGAAATATTTCTTTACGGAAAGAGTAGTGGATCCATGGAATAGTCTCCCAGTGGAGGTGGTAGAGATGATGACAGTAACTGAATTCAAAAAAGCATGGGACCAACACAGAGGATCTCTAAAGGTAAAAAGTGGACTGTTGTAGTTGTTGATATGGAAGGACAGACTAGATAGGCCATGTGGTCATTTTCTGTCATCATGTTTCTATGTTTCCATATTGTATTATTGGTATTTTCATATTTTTGTCTTTAAAGTAATTATTGGATGTGTTTCTATTATAATTAGTTATATGTATTGTGCATTGATTGTTGATTATATGTGTGTATGAATTCTTTATGGTAATTTATGAATATAAAATATAGAAATGTACAAATAAATGAATAATATAATTAATTCTTATCTGTTGGCATTTTGAGGTAATTTAATCATCCTAATAGAATTTGTAGATAAGACTGAGATTAAGGATTTTATTTTTTGAACGTGCATTGTTGTGATACTAATGTATTGATTTTGCATGTTGATGGTGATTTATTTTGATCACCATAACACTCCACCAGATTCTTAACAGACTTTATAGCAGATACTCACAAATTCAAATACTAAAATTCAAAATAGGAGAAAAACGGGTCTCAGAACTATCGGGTTCACATGTGAATCGCATTCAATGTACTCATGCTATAACATATCCCAGTACATCAATGATCCGAAAAAACTCCTTTTACTAAATAATTATTCTTTTAATTTCTCCCTAGCTTGTTCAATCTTTCAATTCTTGGTTCAAGTACAACAATGCTTAGTTTCACTTCAACAGCACTTATTCATAAACTCATGGTTACTCCATACTTAACTTAGCATTGGTAGTACTTGCTCAAAAATTCAGATACCTGGAGAACTCATTCAGATACCCGGCGATCTCAGTGCCCAGGTTTATACCCCAACACCCATCAGGATGTTCAAATAGCATTTCGCCTATTGCTTCTTCAGAAGATTATGTATCTGAACAATAGCGCTATTAAGAAAATAAGAGTAGAATTTTCTTCATAGCGCTTTTGTTCAGATACATATGGGATGGGATACAGATGGGGTACACCCATGAATACTGAGGGAACTTGGGCACCGTGGCTCCACTAAGGTGCCTGACTGAGTTAGCTGGGTAAGTGGCTGGATGACCGGAGTGCCTGAATAGGGGTACATTCCGGATGTCTAGCCACTATGCTCCAATTCTGCTCCCGCGGGGACATCTAGCCCCCACGGGAGCAGAATCAGCTGCATCTCATGGCCATCCAGATGTTTGTCCGTCCAGACGGCTCAGAGACATGCAAAGCAGAATGTGCCTCTATGTAAACATCTGTAATGCATTTGGCTCCCTTTCTGACTTTCTTCAATTAAAATTCATGCTTACCTCCTTCCAATCAGCCTTAGCACTTGCCAAGCAAACTACTATGTCCATCTGACTAACTCTCTTGCCACTGATCCCCGCCGTCTCTTCTCAACTCTTAACTCTCTCCTCAAAGTGCCTCTCCCTCTGACCCCTCCTTCTCTTTCTGACCAAATCCTAGCTATTTCCATGACAAAATTCACAAGATTACACTCCAATTCCCTCTCGATCAGCTTCATCCCCTCCTCCCCCACCTGAATACAAACCTTTCCCTTCAATCTCTGTTACCCTTTCATCCTTTTCTATGATCTCTGAAGAGGAAAACTCTTATCTTCTTTCCTCCTCTAAAGCTACTATTTGCTTTCTGATCCTGTCCCCATTTCCTTAATTCCATTTCCTCTTCTGTCATCCCTTCCAGCTCATATATTCTCAAGCTCTCACTCTCGACTGCTACTGTCCCTGCAGCCTTCAAGAATGTTGTGGTCACACCTCTTCTTAAGAAACCTTATCTTGACCCTAGTTGTCATTCTAATTATTGACCCATCTCCTTTCTTCCCTTCATTTCCAAACTTCTTGAGCGTGCAGTCCTCCGCCAATTGTCTTGAATTTCTTTCCTCTCAAGCCCTGCTGGATCCACTTTAATCTGGCTTTCATCCCATTCTGCTGAGACGGCACTTGCCAAAGTCTCCAGTGACTTGTTCCTGGCTAAATCTAAGGGCCTCTACTCCATCCTTATCCTCCTTGACCTTTCTGCTGCTTTTGACACTGTTGACCACCACCTTCTCCTTGACACATTCTCCTCACTTGGTTTTAGGGACTCTTTGCTGCACTGGTTCTCTTCTTATCTCTTCCATCACTCTTTCAGTGTTTCTTCTGGTGGTTCCTCCTCTACTGTTATCCCACTCTCAGTTGGTGTAACCCAAGGTTCTGTTCTGGGCCCTCTCCTTTTCTCTCTTTACACCCAGTCCCACCCAAGGATTTCAGTATCATTTTTATGCTGACGATTCTCAGATCTGTCTTTCTACACCTAATATCTCTTCAACACTCCAGGCCTGCATTTCTGTCTGCTTGTCTGTCATTTGCCATCTGGATGTCTCACCGCCATTTGAAATTAAACATGGCCAAAACCAAATTTCTTATTTTTCCCCCTAAACCTTCTTCCCCCTTAACATAAGAACATAAGATATGCCATACTGGGTCAGACCAAGGTCCATCAAGCCCAGTATCCTGTTTCCAACAGTGGCCAATCTAGGTCATATGTACCTAGCAGTATCCCCAAGAGATACAGGTTCCGCAATGCTTGTACTAGGTCAAGCATTGATATCTTCGGTCACTTCTTAATAATGGTTTATGGACCTTTCCTCCAGGAACTTTTCCAAACCTTTTTTAAACCCAGCTACACTAACAGCATTTACTACATCCTCCGGTAACAAATTCCAGAGTTTGATTACACGTTGAGTGAAAAAAATATTTTCTTTTATTAGTCTTAAATAGTTTACCCTGTAGCTTCATTGCATGTCCCCTAGTTTACCCTGTAGCTTCATTCCCCTTCCTCCTTTCTCTGTCTCCGCAGATAACACTCTTTTACTTCCTGATTCCTCAGCCTGTAATCCTGGAGTCATCTTTATTTACATTTATTTATTTTATTTACATTCTCTTATATACCGCGCTATTCTGCATCAGTGCGGTTTACATTGAACAAATTGAAATTACATTGAACAGGGCATTATAACTTGGAGATAACTATTTTACAGGGAACATGGGCTATGGAGGGTTAAGTGACTTGCCCAAGACCACAGGATCACCTGTGGGACTAGAAACCCCAGTCCTTCCGGCCCAAGGTTGCTGTCCTCTAGTGGGATTTGAACCCCCGACCTTCCGGCCTGAAGTACCTTGCCCCAACCACTAGGCCACACCTCCATCTTTAGCTCCTCCCTTCTCTTCTCCTCTCCTCACATATCCAACAGATAGAAAACGACAGGTTTTAGCTTTCTCTTTAACATTAACAAAATTCACCCTTCCTTTCTGAAGACACTACTAAAACACTTGTCCACTCTCTAATTACTTCCCATCTCGATTATTGCAACCTCCTTCTTGCTGGTCTCCCTCTGAGCCAGCTCTCTCCCCTTCAATCTGTTCAGAACTCTGCTGCGTGACTAATCATTCACCAACCTCGATATACTCATGTAACCCCTCTTCTTAAATCACTTCATTGGCTTCCCTTCCGTTTCTGTAGCCAATTCAAACTTCTCCTTCTGACCTATAAATGCATTCATTCTTCTGCTCTTCTGTACCTTTCCTCTCTCATCTCTCCCTACACCCCTCTTTGTAAACTCCACTCTTCTACTGGCTTGCTTCTCTCTTTACCCTTTTCTTCCACTGCCAATTCCAGACTTCAATCCTTTCACCTTGCTGCTCCTTATGCCTGGATCAAACTTCCTGAGTCTATATGTCAGGCTTCATTTCTGCCCTTTTCAAATCCATGCTAAAGGCTCACCTCTTTGAGGCTGCTTTTGGATCCTGACCCCTTGTTTCCCTTGTGTCTTCTTACCCTCCTTATGCTACCCTTTTAGTTTCCTATTGTCTTGTCTGTCTTGATTACATTGTAAGCTCTGACGAGCAGTGACCGTCTTTATATATGTCTGTGCAGAACTGCATATGCCTTGTAGTGCTATATAAATGATTAATAGTTGTAGTAGTAGAAGTAATAGCAGAATGTCACATGCAGTGCAGAACATGGCAAATAGTTATCGTAGCAAGTCCCCCATTGCCCCCCCCCCCAGCCAACTCTTTAGGGTAGCTTACACGACACTGATTCCAGAGCCATTTGTATCATGCCAGCTAGGGCTAGTGTGTGCCTGGAGGTTATAGAGCTCCACCTGTGCCACTGTGTGCATCAGGTTAACCAAACAGTGATAGATTGGATGGATAACCAGGTGCCAATGTTGTAGGATAACTTTCTTGACCCCCCCCAGAGCCCCACCATCACATACTTACACTCTGGCTTCCGGAGCCATGATTCCTGCAAGGGCCCCTCCTCCCCTAGCAACAGCAGCCCGTAGGACCACTCAACTTATGAAGTAAGTCACTCAGGTAGTGGAAGGCCCCCCCCCCCAAAGCTCCGTTAATGGCGGGCACTCCATGAAAGCATGCAGTAATATCTTCTCCCTCCCCCCACATTTCTCACACATTCCCAAGGCCTAGGCCCCAAGCTGCGCCTTCTTTGCCACATAAGGTAGCTCCGAAGTAAAATTTCATATTGCAACTATTGAAAGCAGGTGTTACCTATAACTTTTAGGAATCTGCTGAAAACACTTTTCTAACTGCATCTCCTCAATGTCTTCCCCCAGATCTTGCGCCTACTGCTGCGCCAATCTCTACAGGTGTAGGATGTTTCTCCTGGAAAATATGAGCCCAGTTTGACAAGCTATTCCACTTGGGAGAGAGGTTTCACAAGTCCTCATCACCCTCATTTAGGGCCAACTCTCCTGGGGCCTCTTGAGCCAGGGCATGACAGTAGTGGCAAAGTTGCAGGTAGTGGATGTAATGTCCTTCCCTAAGCCGTAGCTCTCGCTGCAGATTCTCATAAGAACATAAGAAATGCTTTACTGGGTCAGACCAAGGCCCATCAAGCCCAGTATCCTGTTTCCAACAGTGGCAAACTGAGGTCACAAGAACCTAGCAGGTTCCCAAAGAGGCACACAGGTTGCACAATCCTTGACCCAGGGAAAGCAGTGGATTTCCAGGGTCTCTTTAATAATGATTTATGGACCTTTCCTACTGTCCCCTGCAGCGAGGTTCCCTCCCCTTCCCTTCCCCTCTAAGACACACTCTCTTCCACCCTCCCTTACTCATTCATCCACACTCCACCACATGTGCACTTCACCACCTCCCCTCTCTGTTATTTTCTCCCTTCCACACCTTCTCAGAGAAAGCACCATGAGGCCCCCTTTAGTTACACGCCTCCCACATTTATTTATCTAGGCTTATATACTGCTTTTCTACAAGTCAAAGTGGTGTATACTCAGGTACCATATATATATATATATATCCCTTGTCCCTGAAGGGCTCACAATCTATGTTTTTGAACCTGAGGCAATGGAGGGTTAAGTGACTTGGCCAAGGCCACAAGGAGCACCTGTGGGACTAGAAACCCCAGTCCTTCCAGCCCAAGGCTGATGTCCTCTAGCAGGATTCAAACCCATGGCCCTATGGCCAGAGGTAACTTGCCCCCAACCACTAGGCCACTCCTTTGCACTCCAGCCCACCATTCCCCAAACAGGTCTACCTGCAGCCAAGTCCCCACATCAGCAATAGTGAATTTATTTATTTATTTAGCAATTATTTCTATACCGCTCTTTCACAAGTATCAAGTGCGGTTTACAATTGAACAGTATGTTATATGGTATGGATGGTATCATACCAAGTCAGTTTACATAGAACATATTGAACTATTTACAGGTAACAATATAAAGTATTAACATTATAATTATTAGAACATTAAACTGTTAGAACATATTTACATTGTTGATATTTACAAATTATGTCATGAATTATAAATTGTGGTATATATCACTTGGGTTGTATTTTAATTTATACTTCAGAGAACATGTAGCTATGATTTGTATTATGATTGTTAACCTGTGTCTCTTTGAGTGGTCTGGGTGAATTCTGCTCCTTTGTTGTAGTATAAAGAGAATAAATGGGTTTTTATTTGTTTTTTAAATTCCTTTATGTCTGACAGTTGGCGAATGTGGTCAGGAAGGTTATTCCAGAGGGTGGGAGCTGAGTGTGAGAATGCTCTCTTGTTAGTTTGTTTTGTAGCTTTTGTGTAATCCTTTGGTACTGTTATAGTATTTGAGTTTCGACTCCTTTGTGTTCGTTTATCATTTTCTACTTTGATGAGAGTATTGAGTACAGACGGGGCTAAGTTGTTTATAGTTTTAAATGTTGTTAGAAGAATCTTGTATTTTATTCTGCTGTCTATGGGTAGCCAATGGAGTTCAGCTAGGATCGGTGTGATATGTTCTGTTGAGCTTAAGTTCCTTATTATCCTTGCTGCGATGTTCTGGGTTAGTTGTATCTTTTTAATATTTTGCTTTGTGATGCCATTAAGGATTAAGTTTGCAAAATCGAAGTGTGGAGTTATAATAGCTTGAATTATAGCTATGAAGTCTTGCAAGTGAATTAAAGGTCTTAGTTGTCTCAGTGTCTTAAGTTTGTAGTGTATGTTTTTTGTTAGGTATTTTATGTGTGAGTCCATGTTAAGTTTGTTGTCAAGTATCACACCTAGGTATTTTATTTCTTTTTTTGTGTTGATCTCATGGTTATCTAGGGTGATAGTAGTTGGAGGTTTGTAGGTTTGTTTTTTAGTAATATAGTACATCCGTTTTAGAAAAATTTATGTGTAGGTTCTGGTCTTTGAGCTATAATGTTATTTCTTTAAAGCATTCCGTTATTTGTTGTAGTGGAGGATGTGGGATTTTAAATGGGAGATAGAACATTATATCGTCGGCGTAAATATGGTAATAGACACCGTGACGTTTAAAGATGTTGCTGATTGGTTGAAGGTAAATATTAAATAATAATGCTGATAGTGCAGATCCCTGTGGGAGGCCTTGTGTTTGGTTGAAAGTGTTAGATGTTTGGTTAAGAATTCTTACTGTTTGGGTTCTGTTTGAGAGGTAGGATTTGAACCAGTTGTAAACAGTGGATGTAATTCCTATTTGTTGAAGTCTGTTGAGCATTGTTATATGATTGACGCTGTCAAATGCAGCAGAGATGTCGAGGAATACTAGGATGAAGGCTTGTTTAGAGTCATCAATTCCTCTTAGTAATGTGTCATAAAGGATTGTTAGTAATGCTTCGACCCCATGGAATGGTCTGAAGCCATATTGGTGTTCATCAAGGAGGTTCGATGTGTCGATAAATTCCTGTAGTTGGGTTTGGACTATTTTTTCTATGAGTTTGGCCATGAAGGGAATGCTTGATATAGGTCTGTATGATTTTGGGGATAATTTGTCTAATGTTTTATTTTTAAGTATTGGTCGTATTTGGACGTGTTTGAGGGATGGTGGAAGATATCCTTTTTCTAATGATATGTTGACCATAGGGAGAATGAATGAGGAGAGTATTGGGAGTGTCTTTTTTATCCAATCAACTGGGCATGGGTCAAGGTATGATGTAGTGGTATTGATGTTAGATATGGTAGTTTTGAGAGTAGTCTTTGATATTGGACTAAAGTTGGACCAGGTATCGAGGGTTTGGTACTTCTTTGCATTGTGTGTTATTGGGGGGTTATTCATTTGTGTTTTTGTTTTATTAATATAGTATTGTGCTAATTCTTGTGGGGAGATTTCGATGGACGTTTCGTCTGAGTTGTATGTTTTGTTTGTTAGTTTCTGTATTATACAGAACAATTCTCTTGGTCGGTTTATTGAATTGTTGAGTATGTTAGAGTGGTAGTTTCTTTTGGCGCTGTCTATTGCTTGCTTATATATGTTGAGGGTATATACGTATTTCTCTTGAGTTGTTGGGGATTTGTTTTGTCTCCATTTCTTTTCTTCTATTCTTAGTTGTCTTTTAATATTTTTGAGTGTCATGTTATACCATGGGGCATCCTTTTTATCAATTTTATTGTTGTTGCTATTTTGTTGAGAGGGGTTTGGGTTTTTTTCTGCTGCCTTTGAGATAGTTTTGTTCCAAGTTTTGATGGTTTCTTCTAGG
Organism: Ichthyophis bannanicus; assembly: GCA_033557465.1. Classification (NCBI taxonomy): domain Eukaryota; kingdom Metazoa; phylum Chordata; class Amphibia; order Gymnophiona; family Ichthyophiidae; genus Ichthyophis; species Ichthyophis bannanicus. The sequence goes on from CM066043.1 coordinate 285,971,436, forward strand.
TTTGTGGGGGTTAGGTTGAGGTGAGGAATTATTTGATCTAGGAATTCTTCTTCATTGAACTTTCTGGATATGGATATGAATTATGGATAAACCTTACAAACAGTGGACAATCTTAACAAACATTGCACAAACGTTACCAAGAGAGCTTGGGTATGGCACCCTCAGTTGCATTGCACGTGTAAACCCAGTACAGGCCCCACCAGGAGTGAGGCAGCCATTTTCCAGTAATCCTGCTGATCTCAGGCTGGAGCTTTGCCACCCCCCCAGGGCCACCGCTGAGCAGTGCCAAGGGTGACACAGTCTTTTAGCTAGCAGTCAAACGTCTATGTGGTTTCACCCACTCACCAGTGCTCAGGAGTCTCAGCAGTGAGCAGTGAGATCTCTTGCGCAGCATCAGAGCCTCTGTATTATTTATATCCAGCCGGTCTCTAGGTGGTGGGAGGGAGGGAGAAAGAGGACCACCAGCCCCCCAAAACCCTCTAGTCGGCCACGAGCTGCAGGTCAGAATCCAGTAAGGGTGACCCCTTCGCTTCCCCACTGTTCCTAGGTAGTGCAGGCTATAGTTATCTCAGTTCTCTGCTGCCCTGTTGTGGCAGCACTCCAGAAACCACCATCCCTCCTCCACGATTTATATCTGAATCGTTGCTCCATTGTAACTGACTTTCAGTTTATGGGGGTATAACAGTGCAAAGCGGATGCCGCGCTGGTGGAGTTCAGAAGATATTGGAGCAAAATCCTCCACTTCAGTGCCACTGTTGGAATAATCATTAAACAGGAGAATCCTGTGGGACTTGTATTCCAGTGACTTCCTTTTGCGGAACTCTCGCAGCAGTGCCTCTTTTTCTGACCATATGAGGTGCAAGGTTATAGTTGTCTGGGGCTTGGTGTTGCCATCTTTCTTGGGGCCCAAATGGTGGGCACGTTCATAGCGCCAAGCAGATGATGCTTTCAAGGGACCTTTGCCTCTTAGACCCAACTGTTCTGGCAGCCACTTTTCAAAAAACCATAGAATTACCCCTCCGTCACAGTCTCACTTGGACCCACCACATGCAGGTTGTTTCTGCGGGCTCTATTTTCTTGTTGCTCAAGACTACTACTTCTACTGAACATTTATTTAGCGCTACAAGGCATACACCAGCACTGCACAGACACATGTAAAAGATGGTCCCTGCTCATTGGAACTTACAGTCTAATAGAGACAGACAACACAGTAGCTGTAGACATGGGGTACAGCTAGGGGGAAGGGTAAGAAAACACAAAGGAGATCAGGCGAGTCAAGATCTGAAAGCGGCAGCAAAGAGGTGAGTTTTCAGCCTGGATTTGAAAAGGGCCAGAGAAGGCACCTGACATACAGACTCAGGTAATTTGTTCCAGGCATAAGAAGCAACAAGGTGAAAGGAACAAAGTCTGGAGTTGGCAATAGAAGAAAAGGGCACAGTTAGAAGCGATTTGCCAAAAGAGGAGGTGTGTATGGAGAGAGAAGAGAGGACAGGTAGTGAGGAGCCGCAGAGTGAAATAACTTATAGGTCAGCAGGAGAAGTTTGAACTGGATGTGGAAATGGATAGGGAGCCAATGAAGAGGCTTGAGAAGAGGGGTAATATGAGCATGACGAGGCTGGTGGATCATTAACCATGCAGCAGAGTGTTGAACAGATTGAAGGGGAGAGAGATGACTCAGAGGGGAACCAGCAAGGAGCAGGTTACAATAGTCTAGAAGGGAGATGATTCAGGAATGGATAAGTGTCTTACTAGTATGTTCAGAAAGGAATGGGGGAATTTTGTTGATGTTGTAGAGAAAGAAACATGAGGTTTTAGCTCAGTTGGATGTGTGTGGAGAAGGAGAGAGAGGAGTCAGAGACAACCTGGACGATCTATTGTCACAGCTCCTCCTAGTGGCAGCGTGCAGAAAGGAGAGGGCGGACACTTATTGTTGGTTGAAGAAGGAAAATCTTTTCTAGACCAGGTGCATCATGGTCTTTGTAGTCCCACTTCATAAAGAAATAGTTGTGAGCCTTGTGCAGGGTTAAACTTAAATGGTTTTTATTCCCTTTGTTGCGCAAAGGTTCTCCAGGAAAACAAAAAACAGAATGTACCTTACTTCAGGGTTTATGCCAAAATATTTACAAAGTCAGTAACTGTTACGGGCGCTTCACAGTTCTTTTCATTCAAACAGGTTTTCAACACCAAGAGGAAAAACAAATACAAAACTTCTTCTTTCAGCTTAGCAACAGCAAAAAGATATGTTAAAGCATGTCCTGCCGGTTACAGTTCTGTGAGAGACTCTAGACTCTTGGAAACACAGAGTGAGCAGTCCATCGGGTGCTCTAACTGCAACGGCTCTGGTTCTATCACCTCTATTTGCATTGGTTCCTGTTCAGCCGTGTTGTCAACTAGTCCTGAGCTTTCCCTGGATAAGGCAGGTTGTAGTTCAATAGATCTCTCCAATATTCCCCAGCCTTGCTGGTCTTGGTTAGGCAAATAACTGTTATGGCTTTTTATTCTGCTTCTCTGTAAAGGTTTCACAAACCTTTCCCAGCTTTGTTTCCTATCAGTACGATTCTCTGGGTTATAAGCTTTTCTAGGAGCTGGCTCACATCTTGGAAAGGAAATATAACTGTACCTTGGATCTTTGAGACGTGCTCTGCTGGTATTTGCTCTACCCGGCAGTCTCCTTCTATCACCGTCTTCCCTGAAGACTGGCTCCTGGAGCTTTCTGGAACGGGCTTGTCCTCCCTGGAACTTAACTCTTCCTTGTAAGTACTCCAAGCTTTTCTGCCTTTCAGTATGTGAGGTTCCTCTCTCATGTCCCCTCTCAGTTCCTCTCTGAACTTGTGTTCCTCTCCAAACTTGTGGTCCTCTCTGAGCTTGAGGTCCTCTCTCAGCTCCTCTCTCAGCTCGTAGTCCTCTCTCAGTTCCTCTCTGAACTCGAGATCCTCTCCCAGTTCCTCTCTCTCAGCTCGAGATCCTCTCTCAGCTTGAGATCCTCTCTGCTTTCTTCCTTCTGAGCACTGTTTATAAAGCCGTTTCTCGACTGAGCTTCCTGGCTCTCTACTCAGGTGTACCTGATTAGCTCCTGCATTCTCAAAACCTGGGTGTGTCAGCTTAGCTTCTGCAGCCTCGTGCCTGCTCCATCTAGCTGCACTTTTAGGTAACTGCACCCTCTGTGAGTCAGTTGCTTTATAATAAACAGTGTTTTTCCTAAGTCTATAGCTTCAATGGCTTCAGCTTCATCACACTATGATTTGCTGGTGATCCGCCATTATTTGGTTCACTTGCGCTCCGAGCTACTCTGTGGCTTCCTCCTGCATCCCCAGCCTCCCCTCACTCTGTCAGCTGCTGAAGCTTTGGTCCATGTTCAATTTCAAGCGGCATTCCCTGCTACCCGAGCCTCTTGTAATTTCCAGCACACTGCCTCAATGTTCCGCCACCCCTCCCTTAGGTGCCGTGGTGGGGGGCGCCTGGATATCAAGATGCTATTTTTGTCGATTTATAATGGACCAATGTGGGAGCTTCAATCACACACGTCTGCTCTGTTGGCGCGCATAACTGGAAGTCTATTCAAACTTGTTAAATGATAAATGAAAGTGAATGCCATTGAGTCAATGCTGACTCCTGGCAACTCAGCCCTTAGGTATTCTTGGGAAGGGCATGCAGTAAGTCTACGGCACCTGCTATTCAAAGATGGTCACCCATCCAAGTACCAGCCAAGACCAACCCTGATTAGTTTCTGACATGAACAGCAATCAGGATTACTCAGGGCACCAAAACCATAGTCAAATCATAAGAGGATTGCAAAAAATTGTTACGAGAACCTTCAGAAACTGGGAGGCTAGTTATCCAAATGGCATATGAAATTTATGTGGACAAGTACAAAATTATATATGTGGAGGCTGATTGCGGTCTGGGCGTCCTGAGGCCGTCCGGGTGTCCAGAATCTGGACGGGCCAGTGTTGCACCTGATTCTGCTTCTGTTGGGGCTAGGTGTGCCCGTGGGAGCAGAATTATGTACAACTGGCTGGACGTGCAGGCTGTGGCGCAATTCTGGGCACCTGGACATCCATCCCACTACCCGGCTAACCCAGCCAGGCTCCTGCATGGAGCCGCAATGCCCTGTCCTCGTGATCCCCAGCAGCCACAGCAAAGTTCTTTTCCCTGAGGCCCGACCCCAACCAGGCCACAGTGGCCAGGGTCATGCTGCGGGGAACCGCTCACTTCCTTTCTGACCTTGGATCAGTCGTCCTTCTCCATCTAGGAGGACTTATGCCACCTACAAGGTGGAATACATCCCCCAGGCAAATGGCAGACCCCGGACGTATAGGGCCAACCCTGGAATCGGCTCTGTATGTCCAGGATCAGATTCCTGCCCACTCCCCACCCTCATTCCTCCTCCAGCCCACCCAATCCCACCCACAAACAGAGCTCCCCGCACAACTTGCCTATATGTGCAGGGAGCTCTGTCTTCCGGATCAGCAACCTGGCATTTAGCGGGTCTGGATGTCTGGAGTGGACATCCAGTCCTGCTAAACGCGGGTCAAAATGACCCACTTAGGGAATTAAATCCAAACTATAGCTACACTGTGGAAAGTTCCACATTAGCAGTCACCACCCAGGAAAAGGATCTAAGCATCATTGTGAATAATAGGTTGAAATTCTCTGCTCCATGTTCAATGGCAGCCAAGAAAACTAATAGAATGCTGGGAACTATAAGGAAAGGAATGAAGAATACAACCAAGGATACTATAATACCTCTTTATTGCTCCATGGTGTGACCCCACCTTGAATGTTGTGTGCAGTTTTTGTCATATCTAAAAAAGGATATAGCGAAATTAGAAAAGGTGATGGAAGGATAACCATGCGAGAAAAGGCTTAAAAGCTTAGAGCTTTACAGCTTAGAAAAGTGATGGCTGAGGGGAGATATGATACAGAACTATAAAATAATGAGTGGAGTGGAATGGGTAAACTTAAATAAGTTGTTTACTCCTTCAAAAAGTAGAAAGACTAAGTGTGGTAGTGTGGCGTGCAGTGGGAAGGGATTTCCTTTTAAAACGCCGAACAGACAGCAGCTCAGGGAAAACAAAATTAGCCTTTATTCTGCCCCAGTTTGTTAAATCTCCACAAGCTGTTTCTCCCGGCCCTTCCAGCAGGACACAAAAACACCGTGGAAGGAAACCTTTATTGTAAACAGAGAGGTGGCCCGATACGTGTTTTGGCTGGGGGCCTTCTTCAGGGGAACAACAACCTCTAGTAAAACATTAAAAAGAATAAAATAGATCATAAAACATAAGCAAATAACCAAATAAAACAAATCATGTAATAAATAATAAAATAAGTGACCAGAAGAGATAACATATAAAAACATAAAAGCAATCTCATAAATAAATCCCATAAACAGAATTCTCATATATAAAATATACATACAAAAGAGATATATATAATAAATACATAAACAGACAAATATATGAAATCAAGGGCACAAGGACTGGGTAAAAGCACACAGAAACCAATTATAATCAAGCAGAAAATTGTGCTAAAAAATTGTTGATAAAACAGTATAGAAAATGAGAGACTTGAGAGAAACACAAACTTACCAGCTGTTATTTTACAAGGCAATAAAACCTGGAGAAACATGCAGATGAAACGAATCAACCATTGGGAGCAGTATAAACACCAAAAAAAATAAATAAAATAAGTGTATCAGAACCATTGATATTAGAATAGCAGAGGTAGCAGAAGCCACAGGAGGACCCTAAAAACCAAGAGCGGACAGGGAGAGAGCTCCAGTGTAAACCTATATTTCTAAGAATCAAGCAGGATAGCACATAATGCGTGTAGCAAACTGGAGGGGACAGAAAACAACTATAAAGTGAGGTTGAGGCAAAATAAGAAAACACTACAAAAAACCATTGCTACAGCCTACGTTAGGAATAATCTCCAAATTAGTGCAAAAGACGCTAAAGGCAAAAGCACCAAATGAAAACGAGGCACAGTGATGTGTAACTTTTACATACAGACATTTGTACCTATGCTATACGTCCTATGAGTAGTGTGGATGGATAAAAAAGATTAGCATACATGTGAATTTAAAATTGCCCATGAAAATATGTTATAGCTTGCTTGCAATCCCTTGCTCACATTGACAAAAAAACTATTAAAATTTCCTAGCTAAGCATGCTGTAGTTCATTGTCACGATATAGCTAAGAACATAAGAACATAAGATATGCCATACTGGATCAGACCAAGGTCCATCAAGCCCAGTATCCTGTTTCCAACAGTGGCCAATCTAGGTCATACGTACTGTCGTCAGGTGCCCCCAGTGGCCAGTGGCTGTAAGGGCATCCTGAGCATTTTATTTATTTTTTTAAGGAGCAATGGCTCTTTAAGGCCCAGTGCACTTTGGTCCCTGGAGTTTTAGCTCCTTTGTGAGAACAAATTATACTATAAGCCAAGAGTGGAGGGTAATAAGGCTTTATTTCCCCTTTAACGCAAGGGTTCACTAAGACATAAGAAAATAAAGATAGTCCTTCTTTATAAAGGGTTCCACCAAATAAGCAGGCCAACAACTGTTATAAGCTTCACAATCGAATGCAGGGTTTAACTGAGGATTCTTTCATTCCAAAGTAAATTAAACAAGCAGGCAAACAAACTGTTATAAGCTTCACAATTGATTGCAGGGTTTCTTTTATATTTACAGTTCTACTAAGACTTGTAGTAGCACAAAAAGTACAATCCATGGATTCATCCTGAGGAATGGGAATTTCTCTGACCTTGTTCTCTGTAAAACCAAACAGTTTGTTCAATATGGTATGTTGTTATATTGTGAACCGCGCTGATGCTGAATAGAGCGGTATATAAGAGCCTGTAATAAATAATAAATAAATAATAAAAACTCTATTTCCATGGACTCTGCGTCACTGGCTTCTCCCTCTGAATAAGTGCTTTCCCTTACGGCTACAAGTTTAGAGGGTCTGTCTCTGCTTCTTTGCTTCCAGTAAGACTCTTCTGTTAAGCCCTTAAGTATTGTTTTGAAAAGCTCTGCTTTGTTCCCTCTTCTCATATATTGAGCGTCTGCTTTATCAGAGTTTCTAGGAGCAAGGCTTTCTTTTAAAAGTAAAGAGCCACCATACCTTGGCTTCCTGCAGCTGCTACACCTAGAGCTTTCTCTCTGACGTACTTCTCTCTGGAGACAGTTTTTCTTGTGCAGTGCTTTGCCTTCCTGAAGCCCAGAAAAACCTGGTGAGGATTCCCAACCTCTGTGCTTCTGTGTAAAGGTAGCTTTGCTATAGGAACCTCTCCTCCTTGTACCTTGTAATCCTGGTCCAGCGAACTCAGGTGAATGTAGGCTTCTCTTAAAGCATGGCTCCTTGGTTTTCTGTACTCCTCTTTCAGCTGTTACTGCTCTTGTTGTGCTGCTTGATCCAGCTATGTTACTTGGGCTGGGAGTGTCACTCCTTCCAGCCAAACTGCTTCTCCTGGCAGCCTCTCTCTGGACTCTGTCTCTCTGTGCTCTGCCCCTCTGGACTCTATCCCTCTGGATAGTCTCCGTCTGGATTCTGTCCCTCTGGGCTTGCTCCGTATGGACTCTCTCCTTCTCCACACTCCTTCTCCTTCCTTCTGGTGAAACTGCTGCCAGCTGAGTTCCCTCCGAATGGATTCCTCCTCCACACCTCTTCCTTCTGGCTGTCTTTCCTTTATAAAGGCATTTTACCTTTGAAACTCCCGTGCTTGCCTTCAGGTGCAGCTGGTTAACACTCATACAATCAGTGGCTGGGCACGTTGACTCAGCCTCTGTAGGATTACTCCTGCCCCCTCTAGCTGTGCTGCGAGGTAATTGCATCTTCTGCACATCTACAGCTCTATGAAAGACAGGTTTTTTTTCTAAACCTGCACCTTCCGTGGCTCCAGCCTCATGACAGTACCTAGCAGTTTTCCAAAAAGACACAGGTTCCGCAATGCTTGTACTGGGTCAAGCATTGATATCCTGGGTCCTGGGTCCTGGGTCCTGGGTCCTGGGTCCTGGGTCCTGGGTCCCTTCTTAACATAGCTCAAACAAATCAAGCACCCAACACATCCCTTACACAACTAAGTTTTATCCTCACTGCATGTACAACACACACACTTTACCTGATTGCTTGCTGTGATACCACCTTGATTATTAAGATAAGGCGGTTTAGAAATACTGTTAAATAAATAAATAAATAAATAAATAAATAATGGTTTATGGACCTTTCCTCCAGGAACTTGTTGAAACCTTTTTTAAACCCAGCTACACTAACAGCCTTTACTACATCCTCCGGTAACAAATTCCAGAGTTTGATTACACGTTGAGTGAAAAAATATTTTCTTTTATTAGTCTTAAATAGTTTACCCTGTAGCTTCATTGCATGTCCCCTAGTCTTTCTATATTCTGATAATGTAAACAATCGATCTATGTTTACCCGTTCCACTCTGTTCATTAATTTATAGACTTCTATCATATCTCCCCTCAGCCGTCTCTTTTCCAGGTTAAAGAGCCCTAACCTTTTTAGCCTTTCTTCATAGGAGTATCCTTCCATCCCCTTTACCATTTTGGTGGCTCTTCTCTGAACCTTTTCTAATAACGCTATATCCTTTTTAAGATACGATGACCAGAATTGCACACAATATTCTTGGTGCGGTCTCACCATGGAACGATATAGAGGCATTATAATATCTTTTGTTTTATTTTCCATTCCTTTCCTTATGATACCTAGCATTCTATTTGCTCTCTTGGCCGCCGCTGCACACTGGGCCGAGGGTTTTAACATGTTATCCACAATGACGCCTAAATCTTTTTGCTGGGTGGTGGTTCCTAATGTGGAACCTTGCATTGTGTAACCATAGTTTGGGTTGTTCTTCCCTAGGTGCATAACTTTGCACCTGTCCACATTAAATTTCATCTGCCATTTTGATGCCCAGTCTTCTAATTTATCAAGATCCTCTTGCAATTTTCCACAATCCTCTTGGGTTTTAACAACTTTAAATAGTTTTGTGTCATCTGCAAATTTGATAACCTCACTCGTTATTCCACTTTCCAAGTCATTTATGAATATGTCAAAAAGCAGCGGACCCAGCACAGATCCCTGGGGTATACCACTATTCACCTTTCTCCATTGGGAAAATTGGCCATTTAACCCAACCCTCTACTTTCTATCTTTTAACCAGTTCTTGATCCACAGTAGTACACTGCCTCCTATCCCATGACTCTTTATTTATTTATTTAACATTTCTTCTATACCGCACTATTATAATCAGCGCGGTGTACATCGAACAAAAACATACCACAATGCATACAAGCAACATTGAGTTTACAATGAACAGGAAATTAAACATGGGATAAAAAGGGAAAAACTATATACAGGTTAACTCGATACTATGTACAATACTCTAACTCATTTGGAAATTGCATGTGCTTTTGTTGGTGGGCGGTACACGTATGGTGAATAGCGAATGGGCTTGTGTGTAGGCTAACCATTTTCTCTTTGTATTAAGGTGCTAGGGCGGCTGGGGCATGTGGGAAGCTTGCCGGTTGTGTGTTTGCCTCGGATGGTTTCTGGGTAGCATTTTGTGAACAGGTGGTGTTTCAAGGCTTTTCTGAATAGGACAAGGCTTTTGATGCCACGGATTTCATGGGGAAGGGCATTCCAGCTTAAAGGAGCAAATATAGAGAAGGCCCTGTTGGAGGTAGCCTTTGTACACTTAGGGCTTGTTTACAAAGCCGCGGTAGTGGTTCGCGATCGCGATCGCAGCCGCGGCCCCATTGAAATCAATGGGGCCGCGGCTCCGATTACGATTGCAAACCGCTACCGCGGCTTTGTAAACAAGCCCCTTAGTCATCATCTTGGGGACTACTAAGGTTTTCATTGCAGTAGGCCTCCTGTTTCTATTTTCCAGGGTACCATGGATTAGCTTGCTGATTGGCGTAGGAGGGTAGTTATTTAGGGCTTTGAAGGTAAGGACTAATGACTTGTATTGGAGTCTGGCATGTAAAGGTAGCCAATGCAGATCTTTCATGATAGGCGTTATGTGGTCAGATCTTGATGATCAAGAAAGGACTCTTGCAGCTGCATTCAAAGCTAGGCGGAGCGGATTTAAGGTTGATTGAGAGAGACCATGGAGGATGATGTTAGCGAAATCCAGATGTGGGAGGACTAATGCCTGGAAGGTTGTTCTGTAGTCTGTGAAATCCAGTAGGGGGCGTAGGTGACGTAGCGTTCTGATCTTATGATATATTGCCTTTGTGACGTTCTTCACATGTGTTGTCATATCCAGGTGCTGGTCCAGTGTGATGCCGAGATAGCGGATTGTGGGTTTGGATTTCAACTCTACATTGTTGACAAGTAGTGATGGGGGAGGTATGAACTTACGGTTCCTCGTGACGAATAGAACATCAGTTTTGTCATTATTGATCCGTAGGTTTTGTGTCAACAGCCATTCGGCTACAGCTTCGAAGCAACTGATTATTGGGGAGAACACTGGTTGGTCAGTTGTGAACGGCATGTAAAGGAGGATGTCGTCTGCGTAAGCAAGGCATTGTACGTTGAAGGATCGGATCAAATCACATATCGGCTGCATATAGATATTGAACATCAGTGCCGATAAGGACGATCCTTGAGGTACCCCCTGTGTCTGCAGAAATGGTTCTAAGGATGTGTGGCCTGCCTTGACTTGTTGCCACCTATTGGATAGGTAGGATTTACACCATTCCAGTGCTGTGCTTTGAATCCCCTTTACTTTCAGGTGAAGTAGAAGTATGTCATGGCTCACAGAGTCGAAGGCGGCAGAGATGTCCAGAAAGATGAGGACAAATCCTTGTTGGATGCTGTTTATTCCTGTGACCAAATCGTTGAATAGGGTTGTAAGGACAGTGTCGACTCCATGTGCTTCCCTGAAGCCGTGTTGGGATGGATCTAGCGGTGCTTCAGTATCGATATGATGCTGGATTTGTTGTTGAGCAGCTTTTTCGATGATCTTGGCAAGCTGTGGGATGTTTGAGATTGGCCTAAAAGATTCAACTTTGGATGGGTCTAGTCTGCTGTTTTTCAGTAGCGGCCAAAAGTCTCTGATGAGGGACCTTGTCAAAGGCTTTCTGAAAGTCCAGATACACTATATCAACCGACTCACCTTTGTCCACCTGTTTATTCACACTTTCAAAAAAACATAACAGATTAGTAAGACAAGATTTTCCTTGTCTAAAGCCATGTTGGCTGTCTCCCATTAGGCCATGACTATCTACATGCTGAGTAATTTTATTCTTTATGATGGTTTCTACCATTTTTCCTGGTACTGACGTGAGGCTCACCGGTCTGTAGTTTCCCGGATCACCCCTGGAACCCTTTTTAAAAATTGGTGTTACATTAGCGATCCTCCAATCTTCAGGTATTAGAGATGATTTTAATGATAGCTTACAGATTACTAATAGCAGGTCTGCAATCTCATATTTCAGTTCTTTCAACACCCTTGGATGTATACCATCCGGCCCAGGTGATTTGCTACTCTTCAGTTTATCTAATAGTTGTAATACATCTTCCCGATGTGGGAAGAGCTATGGTTTAGGACTAACTTAATACCACAGTGGGAAGAAGTGGGTTTCAAAACAGCTAAAAAAACAAAGCAAGCAATGTTACCCGTCCCTCTGCAAAGTGATTAGTGTTCTAGATCCTTGGACGCTACACCACACACATGTACGCCTTTCTGCCTGCCGCTGTAGTATCATCTGATACTCAGTTCAATTAAAGAGCTGAGGAGAATTCAGCTCCTAGGGGAGGTGGGAGGGTTGTGAGGACATTTCCTGCTGTCTATGGAGAATACCTACTACAATTGAGTGACTACCTTTTCTCCATGGACCAGCAGGAAAAATGTCCTCTCATACAGGCTACCTTGAATAAAAAAGGGAATAACAGAAAGCTCAACTGGGCAACAGTAGAACTAGTTTTGGTGGCAACAGGCCTTTTATATATTTTGCTTCATTATTTTCTTTTTAGGGTAGCTTGGCCAGAAAACAATGGGCCTGGGAGAAGGAGTTAGATTCTACTCCTTAAACAGATTTTGAATTACTGATTGGCTGACGTTGCTGTAATTTATTTATTATTTATTTGCAGTCTCTTTTATACCGCGCTATTCGACCTCAGTGCGGTTTACAATGAACATAAGAGTTGCACATCTCAGTTTCGTGATTTGTGCTTACAGTGAACAGGTATAATAACTGGGGTACACATTAAACAGGAAGTAATGAGATGTGAATGTGTGGACTGATATCCATGTTGCAGTCTTGCAAATCTCTTCCATAGAGATCAAGCGCAAGGGGATCCCCGATATAGCCGTGGCTCTGACATTATTTTATTTATTTAGCTAATCTTATATACCGCCCATGTAAGAGTCTAGGCGGATTACAACAAACAAACATGCTTTACATAGAACAAAAAGAAAAGGAGTTAATACATAAGTATAATACCATATAAGGGGTAAAATAATTTAATTAATTAGAAAAATGGTCCATAAAGAAATGAGTTTTTAACTTCTTTTTAAAATCCAGGAGTAGTGCAAAGATCATTTGTGAGTGAGTTCCAAAGAGTAAGTGAAAAAAAAGAGAAAACTCTTCTAGATGTAGTGAAGCTTGTCTTGATATATGCTGAAAGTACATGTAATATATTAAGTGAGCTTGATCTCCTGTTTCTGTTGTCTGGAATTTTCTGGATCAGAGATTGAAGATAAACAACTGAAAGACCATGATGAACTTTAAATATTGTAAAAAGGGACTTCTTTAGATATGCATACTGGGTCAGACCAAGGTCCATCAAGCCCAATATCCTGTTTCTAACAGTGGCCAATCTAGGTCATACGTTCCTAGCAGTTTCCCCAAAAGACGCAGGTTCCGTAATGCTTGTACTGGGTCAAGCATTGATATCCTGGGTCCCTTCTTAATAATGGTTTATGGACCTTTCCTCCAGGAACTTCTCCAAACCTTTTTCAAACCCAGCTACACTAACAGCCTTTACTACATCCTCCGGTAACAAATTCCAGAGTTTGATTACACGTTGAGTGAAAAAATATTTTCTTTTATTAGTCTTAAATAGTTTACCCTGTAGCTTCATTGCATGTCCCCTAGTCTTTCTATATTCTGATAACGTAAACAATTGATCTACGTTTACCCGTTCCACTCCATTCATTAATTTATAGACTTCTATCATATCTCCCCTCAACCGTCTCTTTTCCAGGTTAAAGAGCCCTAACCTTTTTAACCTTTCTTCATAGGAGTATCCTTCCACCCCCTTTACCATTTTGGTGGCTCTTCTCTGAACCTTTTCTAATAACTCTATATCCTTTTTAAGATACGACAACCAGAATTGCACACAATATTCAAGGTGTGGTCTCACCATGGAACAATATAGCAGCATTATAATATCTTTTGTTTTATTTTCCATTCCTTTCCTTATGATACCTAGCATTCTATTTGCTCCCTTGGCTGCCGCTGCACACTGGGCCGAGGGTTTTAACATGTTATCCACAATGACGCCTAAATCTTTTTCTTGGGTGGTGGTTCCTAATGTGGAACTTTGCATTGTGTAACCATAGTTTGGGTTGTTCTTCCCTAGGTGCATAACTTTGCACTTGTCCACATTAAATTTCATCTGCCATTTTGATGCCCAGTCTTCTAATTTATCAAGATCCTCTTGCAATTTTCCACAATCCTCTTGGGTTTTAACATCTTTAAATAGTTTTGTGTCATCTGCAAATTTGATAACCTCACTCGTTATTCCACTTTCCAGGTCATTTATGAATATGTCAAAAAGCAGCAGACCCAGCACAGATCCCTGGGGTACACCACTATTCACCTTTGTCCATTGGGAAAATTGGCCATTTAGCCCAACTCTCTGCTTTCTATCTTTTAACCAGTTCTTGATCCACAGTAGTACACTGCCTCCTATCCCATGACTCTTTAGTTTTGCCAAAAGTCTCTGATGAGGGACCTTGTCAAAGGCTTTCTGAAAGTCCAGATACACTATATCAACCGACTCACCTTTGTCCGTTTATTTACACTTTCAAAAAAACACAAAACTTGAATTTAATATGTCGAGAGACTGGTAGCCAATGTAACTGCTTGAGAATCGGAATAATTTGTGCAGACCTTGAGGCATTGCAAAGGAGACAAGCAGCTGTATTCATAGCAAGCTGCAGAGGGTGAGTGGCATAGCTAGGTAAACCTTAGAATATAAGGTTACAAAAGCCGAGGTGTGTGAAAATAAGCGCCTGTAATACAGAACAAAAGTCATGATGTTCCAAAAGTGGTTTTAGGTGCTGAGTAGTCTTGAGCTTGAAATATATGTTCCTTATAGTGTGATTGATGTGAGATGTAAAAGAGAGATGTTGGTCCAATATAACACCAAGGTAGTGTATCACAGATTTCACCTGTAGTTGAATGTTTTCAATAGTGATAAATAGTGGCGGTGTAAAGCTGATGTCCTTAAAGATATAGAGGACTTGGGTCTTATTGTAGTTAATAACAAAGTTATGTTCATTGAACCAATGTGTAACGGCACTAAAACATTTCATTAAAGATGAAATATCTGTGCTCTTAGTGTTAATAGGGGCGTATAGCATAAAGCTGATAATAAATATGACGTTTCATTATGATTGAAGATATCAATTGAAGGTAGAGGTTGAAAAGTAGGAGGACAATGCAGAACCCTGAGGAACTCCTTGCTGTTGTATGCAAGTGGAAGATTTCATTGAACCAACTTTAACTTGCCGATCAGTAAGATAGGATTTAAACCAATTTAAAGTGATATTCCTTAATCCTAGTGCTTGTAGATATTGTAATAGCAAGTTGTGAGGAACAGAGTCAAAGGCTACTTTAATATCTAGGAAGATGAGGACAAAACCAGAGCTGGGTTTGTCCAGACCCCTTATAATGGTGTCAGTAAGGGCAGCTAACAAGGTTTCCACTCCATGCTGTGGTTTAAACCCATATTGCTGAGGATCAAGGGGGGAAGTGGGTGTCTATGTGATCTTGGAGTTGAATTAATACAACTTTCTCTATTATTTTTGCCCAAAAAAGTAAACTGGCAATAGGACGATAAGAGCAAGGTTGAGTTGTGTCTAAAGTAGCATCCTTTTTGACTGGGTGAATAGATGCAATCTTTAATTTGATAGGCATATAACCTCGAGAAAGCGAGAGATTGATGAGACTAAGCAGGATATTAATTAATTCATTATAAGCAGCTTTGATCCATCTGACTGGGTGTGAATCTAAAGGGGACTTGGTAGTATCGATTCACATAGTAATTTTTCTAGTTGATCTGCAGATATATTCCATATAGCTTGAAAGTTAGTAACTGTATGATCTTGCTGAGATGTAGAAGTATATATTTGTTGAGCCATGGGACATGTTAAGGTTTGAAAGTGATTGACTAGTATTTGCAGAGTGATCTCTATTTTTTTTCTTTCTGTTGTTGGGGGTCTCTTGAAAGAGTTTTGACAAGGCTGAAAAGTTCTCTTGGATGGCGAGACTGGCCTAAGACCACCAAAGAGGAAAAGTGGTGGAAAAAGAAACAGGCTGAAGCCAAGGACATTATAAAGACTTGAGCCAGACGATACTTACTAAGGAAAGGGTTCTGGATTGTTGATATACAGTATGTACCATATATTAGTGTTGGTTAGCATTGGGAAGCCTGAAGGGGGTGTAAGGGGAAGGAAGGATGGGGGTGGTGGGGGGATTGGGCAAGAAGGGAGGTGGGGTTTAAGGAATAGAGGGAGAAGAGGGCTCCAATTTTGTGACTTGAATATAATAAAGTTAAGATGGGAGTAGGAAGGGGTGCAGGGGGTAGGCCGGAGGAGGGGTAGGAGATAGGTGGGGCAGAAGGTGTACAAGGGAAGGGGAGGAAGAGGGGAGAGGAGGGAAGGAGAGAAGGAGACAGGAGGGAGGTGTGGGGGAAGAGGATAGAGGGGAAGGGGTAGGCTGCGGTCCTACAGTCGGTTACCTTAATGGAAGTCATCTCTCCCATGAGAAGTGGGACGGAGAGGAGAGGGGAGGGGGAGGGGAGGGGGAGGGCAGAAGAGGTGGGGAAGCGAAGGAGGAGGTAGTAGAACATACAAGGTGAGTTAAAAATTGTAACATTGAATGTCAAATGGCTTAATTCGCCTTTAAATGGCAGAAACTTTACAAAGAAGTAAGACGTCAAAAGGCGTCGCTCGTGCTCATACAGGAAACACATTTAACGAGGGCAACAGAACACTTGGTCAAACCCCAGGAATATGGAGTATGTCTTTATGTATCAAACACAGTGGAAAAAAAGAAGGGTGGGGTGGCAATTTTCATAGACTCCAAACTTAAGGTGGAGGCACAGAAGATAATTAGAGATAAAGAGGGGAGATATATAATGTTATGTATAAAAATAGGGAATGAATGGTACTGTATAATGAATGTATATGCACCCACAGGGGGGCAAAGGGAATTTTGGACAAAATTGGACACGGAGGTGAGGCAGTTAGGAGATGGAAAACTCATATGTGGGGGAGACTTCAATGTAACGTGGATCCTAGATAGAGATGCAACGGGGAAACAAGAAGGCAAAAGAGCGGATAGGAGTAAATACCGAAATTTTGTTACACAGCACTGTTTAATAGATGCCTGGCGTTTTCAACATCCATGGAAGAGGCAGTTCTCATATTTTTCTGAAATGCATGGATCCTATTCCAGGATAGACGCTATTTGGGTAACCAAGGAGATGGCGGGCAGAGTTAAAGGGGCAGAAATGGACTCCATAACATGGTCACACCATGCCTTAGTGGAGGTCAGACTGACAATGAAGGGAGAGGGAAGAGGCACCCAGTTCTGGAGGCTGAATAAATCTTTATTGGAGGATGAGAAGGTTAGAAAGGAGATAGAGAGGGAAACAGTGGACTATTTCAGATGGAACGATAATGGCGAGGTGGCCTGGGGAGGAGTTTGGGATGGATACAAGGCAGTACTACGGGGAGTTTTCCTCAAATGGTGGGGGGGGGGGCGCATAAAAACAGGGAGAGGGAGGGGAGAGAAAGGGTACTGAGAGAAAGATTGATGGAACTGGAAGAGTTAGACGTGAAAGATGGAAGAGGAACCTACTGAGGGCAAGTGCTGGCTGCCAGAGCGCAATTAAATGCTTTACAGGCTAACATTATAAGATATCGTATGCAACAACTGAAACAGGGTTTCTTTGAGGGGGGTAATAAAGCAGGGTGATATATGGCGCAGTGGCTGAAACAAATGAAATTAAGATCACAAATATTGCGAATTAGAGACTGGGAAGGGAAATTGGTTCACAGAGATGGGGATATTCGGGAGGCATTTAAACGATATTACCAAGAGTTGTATGCGGCTCGGGCATCCCCAGATTTGGAAAGAATACAATGTTATTTAGATTCTATAAAGCTCCCGACATTGATGGAGGAGGAACAAAACAGTTAAATAAAGCAATTAAAGCAGAGGAGGTCCTGCAAGCTATAAAACAGTTAAAGGTAGATAAGGCCCCAGGATTAGATGGGTTTACAGCGAGGTTCTATAGAACATTCAGTGAGCTTCTAATTGTTCCACTATTGAGGCTGTTTAATCTACCACGGGAGGGGGGAGTGCTAGCGGCCACCATGGCATGGGCTGGGATCACAATAATACATAAAGAAGGTAAGGACCAGCAAGAATGCTCCTCGTACAGACCTATTTCCCTGCTCAACGTAGATGTCAAATTACATAGGTACACTACCAAAAAACTGCCTCCAGTTTTGCAACTGATTCCTATAGATTTTGGGGTGCTGAATCCAGGAAAAATAGCCAAAATGTTCCATCACGTCACGTTTTCTTGCAAAATTAGATTTCTTACCCATATAAGGAATGTTCACATAATTTCTTTTTAGCCGACTGCAGTTTATTTTCTTGGCCCAAAATAGAGGTTGCAATGGTTAACTAACTAGAAACACTCCCTCATGATATTTTAGAGTGTTTTGTATTCATTTTATACATTAACAGGACAATTGGGAGGCGGGGGGCTAAATCCAGTACTCGCGCTGGCGCATGTTCTTTCCTGTTCGCCTCGCCTCATTCGCTCGCTCAAACACGGTGGTTGCGACATGAACGTTCCTGTCAAATTTCAGTTTCTTGCAAGTTCATTATTACCTTTTGTTTGCTCAGTCGTAATCCAGCTTTATTCCGAAGTGGTTCACTACAGTTGTAGTTTGCAGTGCTGTGTATTTGTGATGGCTCACAGAGCCAGAGGTTGCGTCAACTCTCCGGACAGTTTTTGTTTTATTTGTGGGGAATATACCGTGAAAAAGCGGCAGAGGAACATTTCTGCATTTATTAAAAAAGTATATTTAGTCTATTTCGGTTTGAAGTTAGGCGATCAAGACAAACCGTGGGCTCCTCACAAAGTGTGCAAGACATGTGAGGAAGATCTACGCTTATGGATGAAAGGTAAAAAACAAGCATTTCGTTTCGGAATACCTATGATGTGGCGTGAACAAAGAGACCACAGCAGTGACTGCTATTTTTGCTCTTGCATTGTGAAGGGATACAACTTAAAAAATAAGAACGTAATAAGTTACCCCAACCTTCCCTCAGCAATTAGGCCTATGCCTCATAGCAACGAAGTACCTGTGCCTGAACCACCAAAATCTTTGGATCATATTTGTGTGGACGGTTCTGATCATGATGAGACTCATCAGATGGCTTTTCCCGATGAGTCCAGTACTTCCGAGTTTGAAACTGAACCAGATCCGAAACCTGAACTTTTCTCTCAAGCTGAATTGAATGATTTAGTCCGGGATTTAGGACTCCCAAAAGATGCTGCCCAACTGCTAGGTTCTCGGCTTAAACAGAAAAATCTATTGTCACCAGGAACAACTTTTATTGGTACCGCAACCGCGAGACACAATTTTTGAAGTATTTCAGCAAAGAGGAAGATTTGGTATTTTGCAACGATATATACGGAGTGATGGAAAAGTTTAAACTCAAGTATGATCCTGCTGAATGGCGGCTGTTCATTGATTCGTCAAAAGACAGCATAAAAGGTGTTCTTCTTCATAATGGCAACACATTCGCTTCAGTTCCTATTGCTCACTCTGTTATTCTCCAAGAAAAATACGAGAATTTGGCCCTGATTCTTCAGAAGATTCGTTATGATGAGCATAAGTGGATGATTTGTGGAGACTTTAAAATTCTATCCATGCTATTAGGGCAGCAATCCGGTTTCACCAAATATCCCTGCTTCCTTTGCTTGTGGGATAGCCGGGCCCGCGACCTACACTGGGGGAAAAAAGACTGGCCAATTCGGGAGTATTTGAGACCCGGTGAGAAAAATGTTCTTCATGAGAGCTTGGTACCTCGTGATAAAATTCTATTACCACCTCTCCACATTAAGTTGGGTCTCATTAAGCAATTCATCAAGTCCCTTCCAAAAGATGGTGAGTGCTTTCGGTACCTTTGCTCAAAGTTTCCCCGACTTTCTGAAGCAAAGCTAAAGGAAGGAGTGTTTGTTGGCCCTGATATAAGGAAGCTCATTTCAGATGGTGCATTCGCTGAAACGATGTCTGAGAAGGAAAAAGAAGCCTGGGATTCCTTCAAGGATGATGTTCTCAAATTCTTGGGGAACAGGCGGGATAAGAACTATAAGGATATTGTTGCCAGGATGCTCAATGCCTTCAAAGAACAAAGCTGTAACATGAGCCTGAAAGTCCATTTCTTGCACTCCCATGTGAACTACTTTCCCGAAAACTTGGGGGCGTACAGTGAAGAACAAGGTGAAAGGTTTCACCAGGACATCAAGGACGCAGAGAGAAGGTACCAAGGAAGATGGAACACCACTATCATGGCTGATTTCTGCTGGTTGCTGCTGCGGGAAACCCCAGATGAAAAATACGCCAAGCAGCGCACCAAGAGAAGCATTCGGGGGAAGAAGAAACGGGCCCACCAGGAGATTGATTGACCCAAGAATGACTTTAAAATCTAAACTGTGTTGACAAATATCGTGTTTTTACTAAACTTTGAAATAAAAATTTGCTAGTTATTACCACAGTGTCGGATCTCATTTATTAGAATTTTATTTTCACACCATCGGGTGTTTGTCTTCATGTATTGCAATGGTGTGGTTTGCATTTTCTATTCTTACATACATACCTGTACAACATATTTTGCACATTTCTTTGCTTTGCTTTGTGTCTAACCTCGCTCTTATATGCTCAATGTTTGTGCACGTGTATGTGGCTGTTTTAAGTGCAGACAATTTTGCTACCATCACAGTGTGTTTTGTTGACATTACTCTATTCTTATGTGCTGCCTTGTTACAATTTTCTTTATTCTTATTTGAATAACTACTAAACAATTAGTATAAAGAATTCATCCAAGAAACTTTTATCTCGATCGCACTCAATCTGAAACGTTCACCTCAAACTGCTAACCCAATGTAGCAAAAAATCTGTACGTGATGGAGCAAATTGGTTACCAGATTTGGATTCAGCGCACCAAAAAACGTAAAAATCAATCGAAACATTAGAGGCAGTTTAAAAAAAATTTTTTTTAGTGTACCTGTGTTATTGGCTAAAATACTAGCAACACATTTAAATAAGGCAATCGGGAAGTTAATCAATCAAGACCAAGCGGGCTTTATCCTGGGGAGGCAAGTGGCCGATAATATTAGGAAAATCTTGAACACTATTTGGTCAGTGGGGCAAAGTGAAAAGGAGGCATTGCTAATATCACTAGATGCAGAGAAAGCATTCGATCAGCTGTCTTGGTCCTTCCTCTTCCAGGTAATGGATAAAATGGGGCTGGGAGGTGAGTTCAAAGGGTGGGTAGAGGCATTGTACTGGAACCCGAAAGCTTGTGTTAGGGTGAATGGAGCCTACTCGGCCTTCTTTGAGCAGGGGAGAGGGACGAGACAGGGCTGTCCACTGTCACCCCTTCTATTTGCGATATCAGTGGAGCCGTTCACAGAGAGAGTGAGAGAAAGGGAAGATCTGAAGGGTATAAGGGTAGGAAAGGTAGAACATGCCGTCAAACCATTCTCCTACGATAACTCTCCACCTCATCCAACCCCCCCTTTAGGGCCTGTATCATAAACTCAGCTATGATGCAATCCCCTCTTGTATATAATGTATAAAGTTCAATTGTTATCCATGCTTAAATTCCCCCTTGTATATTATGTATAAAGTTCACCCGTTATCCATGTTTAAATTCCCTGTTTTATGTAAGTTCAATGTATGGTTACTCCACATTGTACCAACTTGTTACTTGTAAACCGCGCTGATGCCGAATAGTGCGGTATAGAAAAACGTTAAATAAATAAATAAATAGATAAAATAAATAAATAAAAACATAGAATATCCTTGTTTGCAGATGACATCATAATGAGTCTGACCAGGCCGAGATGCTCGATACCAATATTAATGTGGGAATTAGAGGAATATGGGAGGCTGTCCAGATTCACCATAAATTGGTCAAAATCTGAAATTTTGAACCCGTCAGTACAAGAGGAGGAGCAGGCGAGATTAAGAACGAAGTACCCATTTAGATGGTCCAAGGGGGCGATTCAGTACTTAGGGATACAAATAAGTAAAAGACTAGAGGACTTGTATAATTTAAACTACAAAAAGCTATTTGGGCAAGTAGAAAGTTTACTGGCTGGGTGGGGGAGGGGGTACCTATCTTGGTTCGGACGTAAAGCAACAGTTAAGATGATGCTATTGCCCCGATTTCTGCTTCTCTTTCAAACGCTACCCATATTAATACCATGTCCAAAGTTAAAACATTTACAAAGAAACAATCGATTTATATGGCAAAATAAGAATCCTAGGGTTGCTATGTCCACATTGCAGAGAGCTAGGGGAGAGGGCAAGCGGCGACTGTACACATGGACTTCACCGAATGGATTATATAAAAATCAACTACTAGTATGCAAACTCAAGCTAAAGTTGAAAAAGAGCAAACCACTCATGAATGCAGCAAAATATCATACATCAGCATGGCTTCCGCCCGAACCATGGAGTTGAGACGCTACTACTTTATTTATTTAATGATATCACTCAAACCATAGACAACTATAATAGAGGAACCTTAATGATTTTCTTAGATATCTCAGCGGCCTTTGATTCAGTGGACCATTCAATACTATTAGCCAGACTAAAGAGCATCGGTCTAACTGGCACCGTCCTAAACTGGTTTGAGTCCTACCTATTTGATAGACAGTTCCAAGTTAAAGTCGGCCTAAACACTTCACATCATACAGTTATCAAACAAGGCGTACCACAGGGATCTGCACTCTCATCACTTCTTTTTAACCTCTTTATCCAACCAATATGTCACATAATATCAACTCATCATATAGACTACACGATTTATGCAGATGATATTATGATCTACACTCCGATTGATATCAACTGCCCAAACTACAACAAGATCTCAAACTGCATTACCAGCATTTCCACTTGGCTCTCAAATAACAACCTTGCAATAAACTTAAATAAGACTGAAGCACTTATTGTCACTAGAAACACCAACTTTAATCCTCCACCATACATCACATGCAACAGTACTGAGATTCCAATTAAGGATGAAGTAAGATACCTTGGGGTAACCCTCGATAAGAAGCTGGACCTACGATCTCACATAAAGAAAACTGTTAAAAGTGCGTATTACCGAATGAAAATAATTAGACGCCTCAAGCCTCTTATCTCTGATGAACACTTTCGTACAGTCTGCCAGGCGCTTATTACCCCCATTCTGGATTTTTGCAACCCTATCTACAATGGGCTGTCTAAACATGCTCTCAAACCTCTTAAAATGGCACAGAATACAGCAGCCAGAATAATTAACGGTTCCACAAATCATGACCACATTACCCCCATCCTTAAAGATCTCCACTGGCTCCCGATAACCCTTCGCATAAAGTATAAGTTAATCATAAACATCTTCAAAATGAAGCACAACAGTTCTGCAACCAGCCTCCATGCCCTCCTATCCCGTGATACCAGCAACAGACCCAGAAGACTATCCACCTCAAACACCCTCAATACCCCAAGAAACTGCTAAATCACGCAAATGTACATCACAACGAGCAATTTTTTTGGCTGCCCCTTTGATTTGGAACTCTCTCCCTCCTGATTTACGTGCAATTGATGTTTTAACTGACTTTCGTAAGCAATTAAAAACTTTACTTTTCACTGAGCACTATGGATCAACAAATGACTAAGATATCATCTATTGTATATATTTTATAAATAATCCACTATATTTTTATCCCTTGTTATTTTTCCTACATTACCATATGTTGTCATGTCTATACTGTTTACGTTTCCCTTGTTTATACCTTGTATTTCTTGTGACCGCTTTGATTGAAGGAAAAGGCGGTATAAAAAACTTGTTAAATAAATAAATAAAATATGACCTTGAGAATATACCACTGGAATTTAAAGACTGCCTGCAAAATCGATTTGCTGCTTTAGATACAAATGACAGAGCTCCGGAAGAGTTATGGAATGACATCAAGAAGGTTGTGTTGGAAGAAAGCGAGAAGTCTCTACAAAAGGTGAAAAAGCAAAAACGGCCAAAATGGATGATGGAAGAAACTGAAAATTGCCCAGAAACGCCGAGAAGCTAAAGCCAGAGGAGAAAGAAAGACAATCGCAGAACTCAACAGAGATTTCCAACGTGCAGCAAGACAGGACAAGGAAAAGTACTACAATGACACTTGCAAGGAAATAGAAGCAGAAACTATTAGAGGAAGAACAAGATCGGCTTTCCTAAAGCTACGAGAGTTAAAGAAAAAGTTCCAGCCTCGAATTGGAATGTTACAAGATGCTCAAGGTTCTATGTTGAATGATGCTGAGAAGATCAAGAAAAGGTGGAAGGAATATACAGAGTTTTTATATGATAAAGATCAAGTGGACCAACAGCCGTTTCAACCTGTACCTTATGATCGGGAACCATTGGTGATGAAAGAAGAAGTTGAAGCAGCATTGAAAGCCTTATCAAAGAACAAAGCACCAGGCATTGATAGCATTCCCATAGAAGTATTGCAGCAATCTGATGCAGCTGTTACCGGACTCACAAGGCTCTGCCAAGAAATATGGAAGACAACATCATGGCCAACTGACTGGAAAAGATCTGTGTTTATACCAATACTAAAGAAAGGTGATCCAACTGACTGTGGAAATTATCGCACAATCGCTCTGATCCCACATGCCAGCAAGATTCTACTGAAGATTATTCAAAAGAGACTACAACCATACCTGGAACAAGAACTACCTGAAGTGCAAGCAGGGTTCAGGAAAGGGCGAGGAACGAGAGACATCATTGCGGAGGTGAGATGGATCCTTGAAAAGACTAAAGAATGCCAAAAGGATATCTATTTGTGCTTTATCGACTATAGCAAGGCTTTTGACTGTGTAAACCATGAGAAACTCTGGGCCACATTAAGAAGCATGGGTATACCAGAACACCTGATCGTTCTCTTGCGCAATCTGTACATTGATCAAGAAGCAACAGTTCGAACGGAACAAGAAGAAACAGAATGGTTTAAAATAAGCAAAGGTGTAAGACAAGGCTGCATACTTTCCCCCTACCTGTTTAATTTATATGCAGAAGAAATCATCAGAGAAGCAGGATTGTATGAAGACAACAGAGGTGTGAAGATTGGTGGAAGACTCATCAACAACCTTCGCTATGCTGATGATACCACATTACTGGCTGAAAGTGAAGATGATCTGAAACATTTGCTTCTCACAATCAAAGAACATAGTCTCAAAATGGGCCTGCACCTTAATGTAAAGAAGACAAAGATCATGACAACTGGCATAATCAACAGGTTCATCGTTGAAGGAGAAGAAATTGAAATTGTGAACAACTTTAACCTACTTGGATCAACTATCAATAAAGAAGCAACAAGCAGTCAAGAAATCAGACGACGCATTGCTCTTGGCAGAATGGCTATGAAAGACCTAGATAAGATTCTCAAGAGCAGAGATGTCTCTCTCCATACAAAGATTCGACTTGTTCAAGCCATGGTATTTTCAATAACATCATATGGATGTGAAAGCTGGACAGTGAAAAAGATAGACAGGAAGAAAATTGATGCCTTTGAATTATGGTGCTGGCGGTGAATACTGTGTATACCATGGACTGCCCAAAGAACAAACCGGTCGATACTAGAGGAGATCAAACCTAAGCTTTCTTTAGAAGCTCAGATGACAAGACTTCGACTTTCATACTTTGGACACATCATGCGAAGAGAGAGATCATTAGAGAAAGACATTATGCTTGGCAAGATAGAAGGTCAATGCAAAAGAGGAAGGCCAGCAATGAGATGGATCAATACAATAACAGCAGCTACGGGTACCAGTCTGCCAACAATGAGCCGCCTGACTGAAGACCGAACACAATTTAGGATAGCTATCCAGAGGGTCGCCATGAGTCGACTCTGACTCGACGGCACTTAACAACAACAACAGGGGAGAGGGGAGGTTTGGGGTTCCCAACTTTAGCAAATATTATACCGCAGTGCAACTGAAACCACTTTATGACTGGCACAGAGAAAAAAGGAAGCATTGGGTGCAGATGGAGGAAGACTCTGTAAGGGGAGTGGGATTGGAAATACTGGCGTGGAGGGGAAGTACAGTTCCGGCTGGTAGTGCTATGAATCCCTTTGTAGCACATATCTTGAATACCTGGAAACAAAATAGGAAAGTACTTGTACAAAACAAACAATATATACAAGGAATGGCACTGGAGGCTTGTTTCGAGAGGGGACGGGGGCCAGGGGTGAATATATTGAAGAGCTGGGAAAAGCAGGGACTTATGCACCTCAGATAGTGGTTAAGGAGGGAGTACGGGAGTTTGAGGGTATTAAGGATTTATATGGACTAGCTAGTTTGGATTATTGCAGTTATCTCCAAATTGGTCATTTTGTGCGGCAGCAGAGCGTATGGCGAGACCTGTGGAGTAACAAAGGGTGGTTCGAGGCCCTCTGCTCAAGACATCTCAGAGAAAAAGGAGCCTTGTCCAAGATTTATAAAGGGCTAATGGAAGGAGGACCGGCTAAATTAGAGTTTATGAAGAAATGGGAGACAGATTTAGACATACAATGGACGGAAGAGCGATGGGATAAAGTAATACAGACAATAGCAGGAATATCTATCGCTACTCAAATAAAAGAAAACGCCTATAAAGTACTTTATTGGTGGTATTGGATACCGATACATCAGAAAAAAGCAGGGTTAGGGTCAAATGATCGGTGTTGGAGAGGTTGTCAGGAGCGAGGGACTATGTTACACATGTGGTGGAAGTGTGGGCAGATTCAAGGATTCTGAGATGAGGTACTATTGATAATTTACAAAATGACCGGACACAGATTGCCAAAAACACCAGAGGTTTGTCTTTTACATCAGTTGGGGGAGGACATCCCGGAACGGGAGAGGGGGGTACTGAACCACTGCATTGTGGCAGCAAGAAGCGAGATAGCACAACACTGGACAGGGTTGGGGAACCCCCAGAGTGCAGGCTTTATCAGAAGAATGGAGGATCTGTGTTTGATGCAAAGATGGACGGGGTTAAGACACGGGAAAGGGGATAAGTATATGGAACAATGGCAGAGGGCCTGGAAATGGTTGGGAACATGGAAAGCAGGAGGGAAGGAGAGAGGGCCAATGTAAAGATGGACAGAGCCCAAAGGCACTAGTACTGAGCCAACGGGCGAAAGCATGTATATATATCTATAAGTGATGCATGAGAGTGTGGTTGGGAAACAATAAGCATGTTTAATAGATGGGGGATAATCATGAGGGGGGAAGGGGGAGGGATGGGTTGCTGAACAGGTACAAGCAATGTTGTATTAGAAGTTCGGGGGAAAACAGCCATGACGATGACAGATTGTTACTTAAAAATAAATAGAGTGTGTTGGGTTCAGAAGAAGTTTGTATTATGTATGGAATATGCTTAATAAAAATATTAAATGAGATAAAAAAAAGTTCTCGGATGATTCAGAGAGGATTGTAAGATCTTGGTGTAATAGTCCCTTTTTGCCTTACTGGTAGCCACTTGCTAGGCATGTAGATTAAACATATAAGTTCTATGGTTGTCTAATGACTTGGAATGTCTCCATGTTCTTTCATGAACTCTGAGGACTGAGGCTTCTACGATGGTAAGGCATTTAGTGAACATGCAAGGAGTGATGCGAGGCCAAAAAGCAAGATGCGATACTGGAAGTGTTGTCAAAAAAGCATGGGACAAACACAGAGGATCTCTAAAGGTAAAAAGGGGACTGTTGTAGTTGTTGATATGGAAGGACAGACTAGATAGGCCATTTGGTCTTTTTCTGTTGTCATATTTCTGTTTCTATGTTTCTATGTTTCTTTGTCTCCCTACTACAAATCTTAGATACTTCCTGTGACTGGAATGTATCTGAATGGAACTGGAAACAGTGCAGTATTGTGGATAAGGAACTGGTTAAAAGAAGCAGAGAGTAGGGCTAAATGGCCAATTTTCTCAATGGAGAAAGGTGAATAGTGGAGTACCCCAGGGATTTATGCTGGGCCCACTGCTTTTTTAACATCTTCATAAATGACCTGGAAAGGGGAATAACTAGCGAAGTCATCAAATTTGCAGATGATACAAAATTATTCAAAGTTCTTAAAATACAAGAGGATTGTAAAAAATTGCAAAAGGACCTTGATAAATTGGAAGACTGGACGTTCAAATGGCAGATGAAATTTAATGTGGACGAGTACAAAGTTATGCACCTAGGAAAAAACAATCCAAACTACTGTTACACAATGCAAGGTTCCACATTAGGAACCACAACTTAGGAAAAAGATTTAGGTGTCATCATGGATAATATGTTGAGCGGTGGCCAAGAAAGCAAATAGAATGCCAGGAATCATAAGAAAAGGAATGGAGAATAAAGTAAAGGATATCATAATGCCTCTGTATCATTCCATGTTGTGACAGCACCTTGATATTGTGTGCAATTCTGGTCGCCATATCTTAAATGGGGTTTAGTGGAATTAGAAAAGGTACAGAAAGAGACACCAAAATGGTAAAGGGGATGGAAGGATACCCCTATGAGGAAAGGCTTAAATGGTTAGGACTTTTCAACTTGGAAAAGAGACTGCTAAGAGGAGATATGATAGAGGTCTATAATGAATAGAATGGAACGGGTAAATGTAGATCAGTTGTTTATGCCATCAAAAAGTAGAAAGACTAGGAGACATGCAATGAAGCTACAACATAATAAAAGAAAATATTTTTTCACTCAATGTGTAATCAAAATCTGGAATTCTTTACCGGAGGATGTAGTAAAAACTGTTAGTGTAGCTGGATTCAAAAAAGTTTTGAACAAGTTCCTGTAGGAAAGGTCCATAAACCATTATTAAAGAGGACCCGGAAAATCTACTGCTTACCCCAGGACGAACCTGTGTGCCTTTTGGAAACCTGCCAGGTACTTGTTACCTGGATTGGCCACTGTTGGAAATAGGATACTGGGCTTGATGGACCTTGGCCTACCCCAGTATGGCATTTCTTATTTTCTTATGTTCATCTTCAGGCGAGCAACAAGGGATGGTCAATAGTCTGACATCACAGATGCTAAGCTCCGAGTTTGCTCGAGAGCTCCTCAATGTTGATGCATCACCAGTCTCTGGTGCAGCCTGTGTAGCCGCAGAGACTGATGTCTCCAATGCCGATGGAGCATGTTTAGATGCACCAAAAAGGATGCTGCACTGTTTCTCTCAACCTTTCAGCCCTCTTTTTGTCATCTGCAAACACAATTTACAAGAAGAGGGCTCATGATCGAGTCTGAAGCACTGGAGTCATGAATTATGCGTGTCCAAGATGGAAATGGTCCTCAACACCTGGAATGCTTTTTAAACCTGTTGACAAGTTTCTGAGACATATCATCCAAAAAAGATAGCCACAGCAAAATCTAATGAGTCAATTTTGAGACAGGAAAAAAATACTAAAGTAATCCACAGCTGGAGCACCTATGCTTAAGGGGGTTGAGAGGCCATGGAAAATAAAGGATACTTTAAACGACCGAAACACTAACCTATTGGCAAACTAAGGGGCAAAGCAGAGTACTCTGAAGGCAGGAGGAATCACTGTGAGAAAAGCTCAACAGATCCATGGAAAACTATACTCATAAGTGCTTGAGAAAAAAACACATCCAATGGGCTCCATGGAAAAAATGGACTAAGATGGTGCCAGAGCAGCAAGCAGGAATATACGCGCAAGTACTATGTAGCATCCAAAAGCTTCTAGAAGGAGCTGGGAATGCTCCCGTGCTGGGCTCCATCAGATGACATCACTCATATGGGTTTAAAAGAGGTTTGGGCAAGTTTCTGGAGGAAAAGTCCATTAATCATTATTTAAGTGGACTGGGAATATGCACTGCTTATCCCCTCTGCCATTTTCACCCCCTCCAATTTGCATAAAGTGTAAACTGCATTGGAGGGGGTGGAAATCGCAATGCAGCACCAGAGTGTATTGGTAAGCACTGTGTCGCGGTTTGGGATCAGAATGCCTCTAATCCTTCCAATGGCCCTGACCCTATTTATATTCTTTCAGAGGCACCAAATAAAAGCAAATATAATTTTATGTTGCTTTCTTCATTTGCAAAGCAATGCAACACTTAAATTTATGTAGATTTATATCCCAGGCAGATCACCTGAATAATCTCACTTTTAGGATGGCCCACTCTTAGCATCTATGAATCTCTCACATCTTAAGAATGAAAAATAGATCTCCTACAGGGAAAGTGGAAATTCAACATGAAAGAGATCCTAGCAATTTCCACTAGATGGGGCAGGCGGATAACAAAATGTTCACGAAGAGCAGCTGAATGTGCCTCTCAGCTCAAGATCACACTTGATCTTCAAAGGCGCCCAATGAAATATTAATATTATATCTTCAAAAGCATTAAACATGAGAGCAAAGAATCAAAACAAGATGAAGAAGATATGCTAAATAAATCCTGAAATGATCTATAAACATAAACATAGAAAACGATGGCAGATAAAGACCATAAATCTATCCAGTCTACCCATCCATAAGAACTATTATGTTTAATAATCCTTTTCTTTCCCTCAGAGATCCTCTGTATTTGCCCCATGCATCTACCACCCTTTCCATAAAGAAATGTTTCCTCAGATTACTCCCAAGTCTCTCCTCTTTCACCGTCATCTTATGACCCGTTGTTCTAGAGCTTCCTTTCAACTGGAAGAGGGCCACCTCCTGTGCATTTATACCATGAAGGTATTTAAATGTCTCTATCATATCTCCCCTCTCCCACCTTTACTCCAAAGTATATATTTTGAGATCTTTAAGTTTATTCCCATATGCCTTATGAAAAAGACCACTGACCATTTTAGTAGCCGCCCTCTGCACTGACTCCTTTTTGTTTATATCATTTTGATGGTGTGATCTTCAACATTGCACATAGTACTCCAAATAAGGTCTCACTAGAGATACAGAGGCACTACCCCTCCTTCTTCATCTGACAAAGAGCACAAATGGAAGCATATCCCAAGCCAGAGTTTGGTGCTGGGCTATGGACAATATGAAAAGGGAAAGTGAATAGGATTTAGGTAACAACACCAGTTGTCAGAAGTTCAAGGTGAGTTACATTCAGGTACAGCAAATATTTTACCTGTTTCCAGAAGCCAATATTCAGCAACTGCGGATAGCCAATCGAACACAGCTAGCTGCTGCCACCGAACTTTAAACAAGGATATTCAATGCCGGGGTCATATCCAGCCCCAGCTTTGCCGGATTTGCAGGAAGCTAGCCGGGCAGTGGAAATATTCAGCCACTGTCCGGTTAGTTTCCATGGCAGAAGTTAGCCAAGCCTTTGCTGCTCCTTACTTTCACTGCTTAGCCATAACCAGGCAGCAGCTCAATATTGCCAGTGCCACCCCGGAACGCCCCAATGATACCTGGTTAGCATGCAGCAGCAGCACCTGTGGGTATTCAACGGCTCTAACCACGTTAACGTCTCTAGGTTTGTACCCGAGGCAGTGGAAAGTTAAGTCATTTATCCAAGATCACAGGGAATGGCAGTACCTCTGATGCCCTGGCCTCTCCGCCTTCCATTACAATTTCCAGCATGGTCCTGGCTGTATTATAATATTGAATAATTTTGTACCTGTCTTTATCCTTTGGTGGTTAGTTACAGCTGGGGGATACAGGGAGGGATGGAGGGCACATGGGAATGGAGAGGGTGAAAACTGAAAATGTCATGTTTGACATCATAGGTTAAGCCATGGTGAGTGTAAGGAGCCCCGCGCTCTATGGTACTGTTTGTAGTATTTTTTTGTATTTTCCAGTAAAAAAGATTATCCATAATATTTGAAAAGGAATATACATTGTGAGATGTGTGAGGGACGTTTTAGGGTATGATATCAGTAAGTTTCGCTATGGGGGATATGTGATAGATGACGAGGGGGAGAGTCCTCTACAAAGAATGGTCATGGTCGGTTATCACCCTAGCATGCTACATCATGAAGACTAAAAAAAAAAATTCATTTAATCTATTATGACGTTAACTTCTGTGAGTGTCTCTTTTAACAGTGCTAAAACAGACATTCAGGACCTAACTGATTCTATTGCTGGTTTCATAGTTTTAACAAGTCTTTTTTAAATTAATTTAATTTTTGAACATTAGAACAAAAGATATGCCATACCAAGTCAGACCACAATCCATCAAGTCCAGTATCCTGCTCCCAACAGCGGCCAATCCAGCTCATAAGTACCTGGCAGGTTCTCAAAAAGGCACACACGTTCCACAATGCTTGTCCCGGGTCCTCTTTAACAATGGTTTATGGACCTTTCCTACAGGAACTTGTCCAAACCTTTTTTAAACCCAGCTACACTAATAACTTTTACTACATCCTCCAGTAACGAATTCCACAGCTCAATTAGAAATTTATATGCAATTCTGCCGTATCTTAAAAAGGATATAGCTTTATTCGAAAAGGTTCAGAGAAGAGCCACCAAAATGTTAAAGAGGATAGAATGATACCCCTATGAAGAGAGACTAAAAAGGTTAGGGCTCTTCAACCTGGAAAAGAGATGGTTGAGGGGAGATATGATAGAAGTCTATAAATTAATGAATGGAGTGGAATGGGTAAATGAAGATCAATTGTTTACGTCATCAGAATATAGAAAGATTAGGGGACATGCAATGAAGCTACAGGGTAAACTATTTAAGACTAAAAAGAGAAAATATTTTTTCACCCAATAAGTAATCAAACTCTGGAATTCATTACACAGGTACACTACCAAAAAACTGCCTCCAGTTTTGCAACTGATTCCTACAGATTTTGGGATGCTGAATCCAGGAAAAATAGCCAAAATGTTCCATCACGTCACGTTTTCTTACAAAATTAGATTTCTTACCCATATAAGGAATGTTCACATAATTTCTTTTTAGCCGACTGCAGTTTATTTTCTTGGCCCAAAATAGAGGTTGTAATGGTTAACTAACTAGAAACACTCCCTCATGATATTTTAGAGTGTTTTGTATTCATTTTATACATTAACAGGACAATTGGGAGGCGGGGGGGCTAAATCCAGTACTCGCGCTGGCGCATGTTCTTTCCTGTTCACCTCGCCTCGTTCGCTCGCGCTCAAACACGGTGGTTGCGACATGAACGTTCCTGTCAAATTTCAGTTTCTTGCAAGTTCATTATTACCTTTTGTTTGCTAAGTCGTAATCCAGCTTTATTCCGAAGTGGTTCACTACAGTTGTAGTTTGCAGTGCTGTGTATTTGTGATGGCTCACAGAGCCAGAGGTTGCGTCAACTCTCCGGACAGTTTTTGTTTTATTTGTGGGGAATATACCGTGAAAAAGCGGCAGAGGAACATTTCTGCATTTATTAAAAAAGTATATTTCGCCTATTTCGGTTTGAAGTTAGGCGATCAAGACAAACCGTGGGCTCCTCACAAAGTGTGCAAGACATGTGAGGAAGATCTACGCTTATGGATGAAAGATAAAAAACAAGCATTTCGTTTCGGAATACCTATGATGTGGCGTGAACAAAGAGACCACAGCAGTGACTGCTATTTTTGCTCTTGCATTGTGAAGGGATACAACTTAAAAAATAAGAACGTAATAAGTTACCCCAACCTTCCCTCAGCAATTAGGCCTATGCCTCATAGCAACGAAGTACCTGTGCCTGAACCACCAAAATCTTTGGATCATATTTGTGTGGACGGTTCTGATCATGATGAGACTCATCAGATGGCTTTTCCCGATGAGTCCAGTACTTCCGAGTTTGAAACTGAACCAGATCCGAAACCTGAACTTTTCTCTCAAGCTGAATTGAATGATTTAGTCCGGGATTTAGGACTCCCAAAAGATGCTGCCCAACTGCTAGGTTCTCGGCTTAAACAGAAAAATCTATTGTCACCAGGAACAACTTTTTATTGGTACCGCAACCGCGAGACACAATTTTTGAAGTATTTCAGCAAAGAGGAAGATTTGGTATTTTGCAACGATATATACGGAGTGATGGAAAAGTTTAAACTCAAGTATGATCCTGCTGAATGGCGGCTGTTCATTGATTCATCAAAAGACAGCATAAAAGGTGTTCTTCTTCATAATGGCAACACATTCGCTTCAGTTCCTATTGCTCACTCTGTTATTCTCCAAGAAAAATACGAGAATTTGGCCCTGATTCTTCAGAAGATTCGTTATGATGAGCATAAGTGGATGATTTGTGGAGACTTTAAAATTCTATCCATGCTATTAGGGCAGCAATCCGGTTTCACCAAATATCCCTGCTTCCTTTGCTTGTGGGATAGCCGGGCCCGCGACCTACACTGGGGGAAAAAAGACTGGCCAATTCGGGAGTATTTGAGACCTGGTGAGAAAAATGTTCTTCATGAGAGCTTGGTACCTCGTGATAAAATTCTATTACCACCTCTCCACATTAAGTTGGGTCTCATTAAGCAATTCATCA
Organism: Ichthyophis bannanicus; assembly: GCA_033557465.1. NCBI lineage: Eukaryota > Metazoa > Chordata > Amphibia > Gymnophiona > Ichthyophiidae > Ichthyophis > Ichthyophis bannanicus. Next base: position 286,005,427 of record CM066043.1, read on the forward strand.
AGTCCCTTCCAAAAGATGGTGAGTGCTTTCGGTACCTTTGCTCAAAGTTCCCCCGACTTTCTGAAGCAAAGCTAAAGGAAGGAGTGTTTGTTGGCCCTGATATAAGGAAACTCATTTCAGATGGAGCATTCGCTGAAACGATGTCTGAGAAGGAAAAAGAAGCCTGGGATTCCTTCAAGGATGTTGTTCTCAAATTCTTGGGGAACAGGCGGGATGAGAACTATAAGGATATTGTTGCCAGGATGCTCAATGCCTTCAAAGAACAAGGCTGTAACATGAGCCTGAAAGTCCATTTCTTGCACTCCCATGTGAACTACTTTCCCGAACACTTGGGGGCGTACAGTGAAGAACAAGGTGAAAGGTTTCACCAGGACATCAAGGACGCAGAGAGAAGGTACCAAGGAAGATGGAACACCACTATGATGGCTGATTTCTGCTGGTTGCTGCTGCGGGAAACCCCAGATGAAAAATACGCCAAGCAGCGCACCAAGAGAAGCATTCGGGGGAAGAAGAAACGGGCCCACCAGGAGATTGATTGACCCAAGAATGACTTTAAAATCTAAACTGTGTTGACAAATATCGTGTTTTTACTAAACTTTGAAATAAAAATTTGCTAGTTATTACCACAGTGTCGGATCTCATTTATTAGAATTTTATTTTCACACCATCGGGTGTTTGTCTTCATGTATTGCAATGGTGCGGTTTGCGTTTTCTATTCTTACATACATACCTGTACAACATTTTTTGCACATTTCTTTGCTTTGCTTTGTGTCTAACCTCGCTCTTATATGCTCAATGTTTGTGCACATGTATGTGGCTGTTTTAAGTGCAGACAATTTTGCTACCATCACAGTGTATTTTGTTGACATTACTCTATTCTTATGTGCTGCCTTGTTACAATTTTCTTTATTCTTATTTGAATAACTACTAAACAATTAGTATAAAGAATTCATCCAAGAAACTTTTATCTCGATCGCACTCAATCTGAAACGTTCACCTCAAACTGCTAACCCAATGTAGCAAAAAATCTGTACGTGATGGAGCAAATTGGTTACCAGATTTGGATTCAGCACACCAAAAAACGTAAAAATCAATCGAAACATTAGAGGCAGTTTAAAAAATTTTTTTTTAGTGTACCTGTGTTATCGGAGGATGTAGTAAAAGCTATCAGTATAGCTGGCTTTAAGAAAGGTTTGGACAAGGTCCTGGAAGAAAGCTCCATACACCATTATTAAAGAGGACCCGGGAAATCCACTGCTTGTCCCAGTATAAGCATTGTGGAACCTCTGTCTTCTGGGGATACCACTAGGTACTTGTGATCTAGTATGGCCACTGTTGAAAACAGGATACTGGGCTTGATGGACCTTGGTCTGACCCAGTATGACATATCTTATGATCTTATGTTCTAAGGAGTAGATAACATGAGGAGGGTTCTAGCTAAGCTTGAAGAATGGTCTGGATTTTGGTAGCTGAGATTTAATGCTACAAAATGTAGGGTCATGCTTTTGGGCTTCAAAAATCCACTACAGTGTAGGGGGTGAAGTACTTCTGTCTACGAAAGAAGAGCAGGACCTCGGCATGATCGTGTCTGATGATTTTAAAGTAGCTAAACAGGTAGAAAAGGTGATGGCGAAAGCTAGGATTCTTGGGTGCATAGAGAGAGGAATGGCCAGCAGAAAAAAGGAGGTGATAGTGCCTCTGTATAAGTCTTTGCTGCGACCTCATTTGGAGTATAGTTTTCGATTCTGTAGACCGTAAAAGGATATAAACAGGTTGGAGTCGGTGCAGAAGGTGGCTACTAAAATGGTTAGTGGTCTTCGTTATAAAGCATATGAGGACAGACTTAAGGATCTTAATATGTATACTTTAGAGGAAAGGTGGGATAGAAGTGATATGATAAAGATGTTTAAATACCTCTGTAGCATAAATGTACAGGAGGAGAGCTTCTTTAGATTGAAAGCAAGCTCTGCTATGAGGGGACATAGGATGAGGGTGAAAGGTGATAGATTCTGGAGTAATATGCAGAAATATTTTTTTATGGAAAGAGTGGTAGATGCGTGGAATAGTCTCCCAGTGGAGGTGGTAGAAATGAGGACAGTATGGGCCCGATTCCGATCCCAACGTATATCTCCTTTGTACGTCCAGGCTGACTCGGACGTAAAAAGGAGATTGCGATTCTGATCCCCCGGGGCACATCTAGCGCAGAATCGTGAACAAGCCTGTATGTGCAGGCTGGGACTGTGATTCAGTCCCAGCCTGCACATACAGGCACTGCTCGGCTAACTTAGCTAGGGTTTTTAAATGGAGCCGTAGTGTCATGGCGTCATGTTGCTATGGCACCGCGGCTCCATTTAAAAGCTGCAATGACGGCTGCCTGCCCAAAATGTTAATTCCCCGCAGCCTGACCCCCTATCTGGCCTCCTAAGGGTAGGGTCAGGCTGTGGGGAAAGCGTAGCTGCTCACCTGTAACAGGTGTTCTCCAGGAGCAGCAGGAATCAGTCCTCACATATGGTGACGTCGGCGCCGACGGAGCCCTCGTGTTGAGCATTTCCCCAGCTTTCAAAGAAAGCCTTTGGGAATGCAGCACGCATGCGCGGTCTCCTTCCCGCCCAAGGGTGCCATCTTGCTCAGTCAGATGACATAGCTAAAACACAGCAAAAAAACAAAATGAAGTATATGACTGCAACTCCAAGGGGAGGAGGGATGGTCGTGAGGACTGATTCCTGCTGCTCCTGGAGAACACCTGTTACAGGTGAGTAACTACGCTTTCTCCAGGACCAAGCAGGAAGTCAGTCCTCACATATGGGACTCCCCAGCTCTAGGCTACCGTGAACCCAGAACTGAAAAATTGGCTCCCTCTCAACAGCCTCAGCATCCGTGATAAGAATTTTCTCTGAGAACGCACCCCGTACGGTAGCCCAACACAAGGACCGGAGGGTAGGAGTTGCCTAAACCTCAAAGAGATTACGGAGTACCGCCTGGCCGAAAACACTGTCCCGCCAGGACTCTCTCTCCAGGCAGTAATGGCCTGCAAAAGTCTGGCTTGAAGACCAAGTTGCGGCCCGGCAGATGTCTGCCAACGGAACAGAGCGGAGATGAGCTACTGATGCGGCTTTCGCCCTGACACGGTGGGCCGTTACCCGACCCTGCAAGGGATACGCCCAGGTGATGCAATCTGCCACCCAAGTGGACAACGTATGATTGGAGACAGGTAACCCCATCCTATTAGGGTCAAACGAGAGAAAGAGCTGAGTAGCCCTTCGATGCTCCTGCGTACTTCTATGTAAAAGGACAACGCCCTTTTACAGTCCAGGTTATGCAAGACTGTTTCAGCCCGGCTGGCATGCGGCCTGGGAAAAAAGGTCAGAAGAACCACCTCCTGATTGAGGCGGAAAGAGGAGACTACTTTCAGGAGGAACTTGCGATGAGTCCGTAGGATCACCCTGTTCCTATAGAACCGCGTGTACGGTCTATCAGAAACCAGAGCTTGTAGTTCACTCACACGTCTGGTCGAGGTAAGAGCCACCAAGAAGAGCGCTTTCCAAGAGAGGAAGCGTAAATGGCAAGTAGCCATCGGCTCAAACGGTGGGCGAGTAAGTTACTGCAAGACCACGTTCAAATCACACTCAGTCGCCGGTGGATGAACCGGAGGCTTGAGTAGAAGCAGACCTCTGAGAAATCTGGACGCCAAGGGGTGAACCGACAGACTGTCCTTCCACCGGTGAGTGGTGCACTGACAAAGCACTGAGGTGGACCCGAACAGAGTTAGACTTAAGGCCTAGGTCTGACAGGTGAAGTAGATACTGCAGTACTACTGGCACAAGGCAAGAGAAAGGATCTTCATTGCACTAAGCACACCATACCGAAAACCTGCGCCACTTGAGGGCATAGGACTTCCTGGTGGACTGCCTCCTAGAGGCCAAGACTACCTCCTCAACTTCCTTAGGTAGAAGTAAGGGAGCTAGTACTATCCTTTCAGCAGCCAGGCCATCAGATTGAGGGACTTGAGATTGGGGTGCAGAAGGGAACCCTGCTCTTGAGACAGGAGATCATGTTGCAGCCCCAGAGGGAACGGAGCTTCCACCGCCAACTGCAGCAGAAGTGGAAACCACGGCTGCCTCGGCATCTGGGGGCTACCAGAATCACCGAGGCCTAGTCCCGGAGGATCTTGAACAGAGTTCGGGCCAACAGGGGCGTGGGAGGAAACGCATACAGGAGGCCCGTAGAGCAAGAGATTAGAAAAGCATCTGCTGCCATCCTCAGGGGATGTGGCTGTCTGGAGCAAAACCTGGGCAGCTGACGGTTTAGTGGACTTGCAAAGAGATTGATGGATGGAAGTCCCCAGCGGAGGAAGATCTGCTGGACCACCAATGGATTCAACTGCCATTTGTGGGGCTGGAGAATCCGGCTTAGCTTGTCTGCTAGGAAGTTTTCCTGCCCAGGTAGATAAACTGCTTTAAGAAACATGCCTTGTTTGACCGCAAAGGAGCAAAGGGCCAGTGCCTCCTGGCATAGGAGCCGGGACCCTTTGCCCCCTTGTTTGTTCACATAGAACATTGCCACCTGATTGTCCGTCTGAACTAGGACAGACTGCTTTGAGAGGGCATGGCAGAAGGTTTGCAGAGCTAAGCGGATTGCTTGCAGCACTAAAAGGTTGATCTGCTGTGTGGCCTCCTGAGGGGACCACAGGCCTTGAGTGCATGAGCCCTGGCAATGTGCACCCCAGCCTATTAAGGAAGCATCTGTCGTCAGTACCCTTGTGTGTGCTGGAGGCTGAAAAGGTACACCCCAGAGAAGGTTTGGCAGCTGTAGCCACCACTGTAAAGAGTTCAGAAGTCATCTGGACACCTTTACTCTGTCTCGGCTTGTGTCCACTGCTCTCTGAGGCACCATTGAGCCGTCCGCATGTGCAGACGGGCATTCAGAGTCACATGTACAGTGGATGCCATGTGGCCCAGATGCCGCAGATAGTGCCTGGTGGAAACCTGAGAATTGCTTTGGAACTAGTTTGCCAACTCCATCAATCTGTGGGCCCTGTCCTTGGGAATGTAAGCCCTTGCCTGAAGGGTGTCCAGTCTCGCCCCTATAAACTCTAGGTTCTGAGAGGGGAGCAAAATGGACTTTGCGTAGTTTATGACAAAGCCCAGATGTTGAAGAAGAGAGACAGTGTGAAGAGTGGCCTGTCGGGCCTCCTGGAATGACTGGCCCCTGATTAGCCAGTCGTCCAGGTATGGGATGACAAAAATCCCCTGATTTCTGATAAAAGCCGCCACCACTGCCAGGCATTTGGTGAAAACCCTGGGGGCAGAAGTCAGGCCAAAGGGAAGTACCCTGTACTGAAAATGGTTTCCTCCCACCACAAATCTGAGATATTGCCTGTGGTCTGGATGGATTAGAAACATAGAAACATAGAAACATGATGACAGAAAAAGACCACATGGCCTATCTAGTCTGTCCTTCAATAACAACAACTACAACAGTCCACTTTTTACCTTTAGAGATCCTCTGTGTTGGTCCCATGCTGTTTTGAATTCAGTTACTGTCCTCATCTCTACCACCTCCACTGGGAGACTATTCCATGGTTCCACTACTCTTTCTGTAAAGAAATATTTCCGCATATCACTCCTGAATCTATCTCCCTTCACCCTCATCCCATGTCCCCTCGTAGCAGAACTTGCTTTCAATTGAAAGAGGCTCTCTCCCTGAACATTTATGCCACGGAGGTATTTAAACATCTCAATCATATCACCTCTATCCTGCCTTTCCTCTAAGGTGTACATATTAAGATCCTTAAGTCTGTCCTCATATGCTTTATAATGAAGCCCACTAATCATTTTAGTAGCCACCCTCTGCACCGACTCCATCCTGTTCACATCCTTTTGAAGGTGCGGTCTCCAGAATTGCACACCATACTCCAAATGAGGTCGCACCAAAGACTTATACAGAGGCAATATCACCTCCTTTTTTCTGCTAGCCATTCCTCTCCGTATGCACCCAAGCATCCTTATAGCTTTTGCCGTCGCCTTTTCTACCTCTTTAGCTACTTTAAGATCATCAGACACAACCACGCCTAGGTCCCGCTCTTCTTTAGTGGACAAAAGTACTTCACCTCCTACACTGTATTGCTCCCTTGGATTGCTGCAGCCCAAATGCATGACCTTACATTTTTTAACATTAAATCCCAGCTGCCAAATTCTAGACCATTCTTCAAGCTTAGCTAGATCCCTCCTCATGTTATCTACACCTTCCTGGGTGTCTACTCTATTGCAGATTTTGGTATCATCTGCAAAGAGGCAAACCTTACCCAACAGCCCTTCCGCTATATCACTAACAAAGATGCTAAAAAGAATCGGATCAAGGACAGATCCCTGGGGCACACCACTGGTAAAATCCTTCTCCTCAGAGTGAGCTCCATTTACTTGTACTCTTTGTCGCCTCCCACCCAACCAATTTCTAACCCAAGCAGTAACTTTATACTCACATCCATTAGGATGTGAGTATAAGCATCCTTTAGGTCTAAGGAGCATAGCCTGTCTCCCTGCTGGAAGTAGTTCAGCAGTATCCCAAGGGTAAGCATCTTGAACTTTTCCCTCTCCAGAAACTTGTTCAGATTTCGCAAGTCTAGGATAGGTCTGAGGCCTCCTGTTCTCTTTGGTACTAGGAAGTACCTGGAATAGAAGCCTTGCACTTCTAGGTGGTGTGGCACTGGTTCCACCACCTGTTCCTTTAAAAGACTTGCCAACTCCTGAAGGAGGAGGATCCTGTGCAGAGGGAGTCTTGGAGGCTCCCATGGATAGTAGAATGGGGGTAGCTGGTGGAAATGGAGCATATAGCCCTTATGGACTATGCTCAGTACCCAGGTATCCCCTGGGATGGTTGGCCACCTGTAGGCGTACAGGGTGAGCCGACCCTCTGTGCTGAATGGAGCCACCGGCGGAGGAGAGGCTATGCTGTAGGAGTCAAAACCCCGCTCCATGCTGTGCAGGAGCCAGAGCTGGCGGCTTTGGGGTCTTCTGCCTAAGGGACCCATGTCCCTGACCCTTGGCCTGCTGGCCCTGTTGGGGAGCTGGAGAGGCCTGATATTGAGGGTAGGTTTTGTAGGCAGCACCCTTCCTCGGGAAAAAGGGCTTCTTTCCCGAGCCCTTCTTTTTATGAGAAGGGGCAGAAGTCTTTCTGGACAGTCTTGTCATGGTGAGAGTCTCGGTCTCGATTTCTGCAGCGTTCTCAGTCATGGGTTTGCCGAATAGGTTGTCACCTCGGCAGGGGACATCGACCAACTTCTCCTGTACCCATGACTCCAGGTCTGATGACTGTAGCCAGGCCTGATGGCATGCACCGATGCCAGCCATGGCTACTCGGGCCGAAGCCTCGAAGCTGTCATAGGCTGCTCAAGATATAAACTTCAAGCACTCCCAGATCCCTGAAGACAAGTCTTTGAACCTCTGCAAGGGTTCCTCGGAGAGGCTAGCCGAGAACCCGGCAATTTCCTTTGCCAGGTCCCATAAGTACATGCCCATGTACAGCTGGTAAGTCTGGACATGGCAAGAGAGCATAGAGCCCTGGAAGCATTTTCTACCGAGGGCATCCAGGTTCTGGGCCTCCTGGCCAGGAGGCACCGAGGAGTGCATCTTCTGACTTTTCATTCTGTGCATGGCCGATTCCACAACCATGGAGTTGTGCGGTAGCTGCGCCTTTTGGAACCCATGGCTCTTACGGACTCAATAAATGGAATCAACCCGCTTGCTCAGAACCAGCACCGAGGTCGGTGCTTCCCACATACGGAAGAGCAGCCCTTCCAGCATCGGAGGAACCGGAACAGTAAAGGCTTCCTTCGGAGGAAAGTCGTACTGGAGGGCATCGGGCTCCTCGGCTCGAGGCTCCTCCTCGGCGTCTGCCGGGAATGCTAAAGCCTTGGCCATGTGTTTGATGAAATCTGAGAACCGGGTATCCTCCGGGGGGGGGGGACCTTCTCCGAGGCTCGGACTCCGGGGAGTCCAACGGGACGCACCGGGTCCGGAAGGTGTCAGGAGACTCCTCATCCTCCATCTCTCACGCCGACTCCTCCGAGGAGGAGTCGAGCGGCTCCAGCCGTGCGGGCCTCGATGCCACCTGCCCCGACGCCGAGGGCACCGTCGTCGACGACCTCGGCCCCAAACGGGAGGTCGAGGGAGACCATGGCCGAGGATTGACTCGAGACTTGATTGACTCAAGGATCGGATCGGCCTCCGGGGTCGACTTAGACGTCAAGGTCCCGGTGGTTGGGGCAGATGCACCGGTCAGACTGGCGATCAGTACCCGCTGCTGCTCCATGAAGGCAGCCAGGCTGCTCTCCAGGGCCGTCAGCCTGAGTCCGAGCTCAGGAGACTCCACAGCCCCCGACTCGGGCCCCAACAGCATCGGGCCCGACGTCTGTTCTCCTGGGGGAGTCCACGAGAACAACAGAAGTTACCTGACTCGGGGACTCCGGCTCCAGGCGAGGTTGCTTGGTTGGCCACTCCGACTCTGAGAGCCCGGGGCGGCAGTCAGGGCTGCGCAACCTGGCCCTTGAGGATCCAGGTGCCTCCACTGACACCACTCTCACGAGCTTCTTCCTCCTTTTGTTCTCCCAAGATGTCAAGGCCTCTGACAAAGTCCGGGCCTGGCCGGACGCAGACTCTGAAAAAATTCTTTCACGCTGATGCTGACGGCTCCGAAGCACCTTCGACGACATCTTGCTGCATGGGCTACAGACCAGCGGGTCATGGTCGGGCCCGAGGCATCGGAGGTAGCAGTCATGTGTATCGGTGAGAGACATAAGTTTCTTACACCGATCACATTTTTTGAACCTGCTGGCAGCCATCGGGGGAAAAAGGGCTCCTGCAAGGTCAAAAGACCGGGCTGCCAGTGAAAATAACAGAAAAAGCGCGAACGCTAGTCACAAAGGACAAAAACCGAAAAAGAAGTTCCGGACTCGATACCGGTGTACTGAGCCCAGGCGGGAAGGGGAACCGGCGTTGAACCGGATAAAGAGAAGCTAAAATCGCAGAAAAAAAATCAACTTTTTCCCAGGTGACACGAACTACGTCCATTGGGCTCTGTGGAAAAAGAAAAACTGAGCAAGATGGCACCCTTGGGCGGGAAGGGGACCGTGCATGCGCGCTGCATTCCCAAAGGCTTTTTTTGAAAGCTGGAGAAATGCTCCACACGAGGGCTCCGTCAGCACTGACTTCACCCATATGGAGGAGTAACTTCCTGCTTGGTCCTGGAGAATTAACACTGCCCCCCCCCCAGCCCCTTCTGCCCCCAGAGCAGCAAAATTGAAACGTCCAGGGAAGTTATTCCATGCAACTATCAATCTTTCATTCTTAGGTTTCAGTCCATTAGAATGGAACCTGTATGTTCAGGGCCAGCAACTGCCGGCCCGCCCACTCCCCCCCTCCCCCCGTGCCACTGCTTCCCCGTCCCCGTATAACCTCCCTGCACAACACTGTCTGAATTCAAAAAAGCATGGGATAAACACAGATGATCTCTAAAGGAAAAAAGGGGACTATTAAGAACATAAGAACATAACATAAGATATGCCATACTGGGTCAGACCAAGGTCCATCAAGCCCAGTATCCTGTTTCCAACAGTGGCCAATCTAGGTCGTACGTACCTAGCAGTTTCCCCAAAAGACACAGGTTCCGCAATGCTTGTACTGGGTCAAGCATTGATATCCTGGGTCCCTTCTTAATAATGGTTTATGGACCTTTCCTCCAGGAACTTGTCCAAACCTTTTTTAAACCCATCTACACTAACAGCCTTTACTACATCCTCAGGTAACAAATTCCAGAGTTTGATCACATGTTGAGTGAAAAAATATTTTCTTTTATTAGTCTTAAATAGTTTACCCTGAAGCTTTATTGAGACAATGTCTGCCCTAGCTGGACAGACTGGCATCAGAAATCACCACTACCCAGTCCAGAGATTTGGGATGCATCCCTACTGCAAGCCTCTTCAAATTCAGCCACCACAGCAAACTCCCTTGGGCCTTCACCCAAAGAGGAAGGCGAACATCCATGGACTGCAACTAGGGAGATCATCATGACAGACAGTCTACTTGGAAAGTCCGCATGTGTAACCTTGCCCAGGGCATCAGCTCCAACCTGGTTTCCATTGAGCCCAGCACCTGAAGGAAGGTAGTTCCACACCTGCAGACGGGGACTCTCTTCAACTCCTGCATCTGAGCCTGCAACTTTGCAATCTTGTCTTCTGGGAGAAAAACCATGCCCTTTTGTGGGTGTCAAACAGAGCCTTTAGATACTCCAAGAATTGAGAAGGCTCTAGCCTGCTCTTGGGCAAGTTGATCACCCAGCCTAATTCCTGAAGGCGTCAGATCACAAGGGCCGTTGCCATGAGACTCTTCTGGAATGACTTGGCCCAAATCAGCCAATTGTACAGATACAGATGGACGAGGACCCCTTGCTTGCGCAAATCCATTGCTACTACTAACAAGACCTTGGGTAATCACCCGAGGCATGGTGGCTAGACCGAAGGGTAAAGCCTGAAATTGAAAATGCCCCCATGGCACCGCAAACCGCAGAAACCTCTCATGATCGGGGTGGATAGAAATATGTAAGTAAGCTTCAGTCAAATCCAGAGATGTTAGAAACCAGACCAATTGCACAACCATAACAACCGGCACGCCGAGACCACCCAGCCATACGCTTGGCCAATGCCAAAAGTAAATCATAGGGCAGATCCGACTATTGTAGTAGATGATATGGAAGGACAGATTAGATAGGCCATGTGTTTTTTTTCTGCCGTCATGTTTCTATGTTTCTATTCCTTTTGTATATTCATGCACTGATTTGTGTGTTGTACTTTGTTCTTTTTATTTGTTTTCTCAATTTGTATTAATTTCTTTAATGTTTTCATAAAATTGAATAAAAATTGAAACAAACACTTGCTTTAGTACTTGATGATGCCAAAGAGAGCTTCTGAAGTTCATAGAAGTAACACATAGAGGCAACCTGTGGAGGTGTGACTAGAACTGTAAGCTCTGAAGAGTAGGGATTGTCTTTTCCATGTGTCTGTACAGTGCTGCACACTGCTTGTAGTGCTATAGAAAGAAATAGGTAGTAGTTTCAGTAGTCGTAGGAAATTCCTCTTAATCAAGCGAATGGCTCCCAGTACAATGGGAAATATTTCAGTATCTTTCTGGCACATTTTCTTGGTCTCTGACGGCATTTCTAGGTAGCTGAGGATCTTCTCCCTCGCCATACGATCCACAGACTAGTCGCATGTAACAGACACTTCTATCAGTTCCGTTCAGGTGATTTTTTCCTTTACCACTATGTCTGGTTTCCTTTAATCCATCTATTATTGGTCAGCATGGGAGAATCGCAGGTGATCAGAACCTCTGTAGTATCCATAATTCTCTTAAGGTTGTGATCCCAGTGTAGTGCTTACAAAGTTTCCAGTGGATGAGACATGCCATATTGCACCTTTCTGAATAGAAATTTTCTGCTTTGAGATGGCGCACGAAGGGTGGAGCAGTGGGTGAGGCCCAGCCCGGGTGCTGGCTGGGAGTGGGTGCATCCCTCGTCGGCCCCATAGAGGCAGCAGGGAAATTTACGATTAAGTTGAGTTGCTGCAGTGCTTTGCACTCCAGGGGCCAGCCACTTTTCTCTCTCAGCCAAAGTCTCGTGAATCACAAGACTTCGGCTGGGAGAGAAGAGCGACTGGACCCTGGAGAGCAAGGCACCGTGGCAACCCATGATGTTTGCCGCACTGCCTCCATAGTTTGGTATAGAGCAGGAGGTGCCCATCCTGGGGACGAGCTGAGGGGCTGCAAATACCACTGGTGTTTTCAGCTCTTTCTTGCAGAAGCTACATATCCCAGTTTCCCCAGGTTTTTCTATGCTTATTTTAAACCATCTCAGCTGTAATTTACTGTCCTGGGGAGCAACTATCAGTCTTTCATGCTTAGGTTTCAGTCCACCTCTTGTTAACCTTTTCTGTGTCCTGGTTAGAACTAGATAAGGTTCCTGAAGTAATGTTTTGTATTTGCCACTGTTGAGACTGACAATATCTCAAGTAGACTGTAAGCTCCAGTGAGCAGGGACCGTCTCTTACATGTGTCTGCGCAGTGCTGCGTACGTCTTATAGTGCTATACAAATGCTCAGTACAAGTAGTGGTAGTAGTAATGTTTGTGCATTTGCCACTTGACTTTCCTCGTCGTCTGATCTAATTCTTTAAAGACTTTTTTCTCTCATGTTGCAAATTCTGTCATTTTTTTATCAATTTATTTGTTTAATATACTTGTGCAATGCACACATCAGTGACATTATTATTGGCCCATATATGAGACACAGAACATAGAGTAAGTGCAGAGTCCATCACACAAAGGAAGACTTGTATCAGGCCTTTATCCTTTGCTTTTATTAACTGTTCATGAAGAATCTGCTAAATTACTGATGAGTCTTTACTCTCTGCAACCCTCCTGAGCTGCACTGGAAAGTTCTTCTGATCTTTGTCGCAGGGTGCTTCACACCTTCCTCTTCTTCCTGTACCCAGCAGTAAGTGCCAGATCACATCATAAATTATAAAGCAAATTAATACACTCTGCAATAACGCTGTGAGAAGGTCATTTGCTTGGCAGTGAGAGCTTTTGTGCACCGAGAAAGGTCATGCGTGGCGAAGCTTACAGTCCAGATCTGTCCTAACTTACTCTGTGAGGTGGTAAGAAACAGAACGATTGAAAATTCATCGGGTTTTGAGAAATCAGGAGAGTAAAAGAAACATCTGAAGGAGAGTATTTACAAAGTCTGGTGCAAGAGGAAACACTGGCACTTCCAATCGCCCTCTAGTTTCTGGTCCTGGACATTCATAGTTTTATGACTAGCAACTGATGTAGAAGGAGATATTCAAGAAATATGGAAATATTTGTTGTAGTCAAAAAGATAAGCACAGTTCAGAAGCACATAAGGATGACTATGGGAGTTCCATTAGTGAACTGTGCTCTGATCTCCTGCATCACTTCCGATCCCGGCTAGACTCTTCAGTATCTGTGGGGCCGAAGCACTGTCACAGACACCAGTGGATAGACAGGGGCTTTAAAAAGCTGTATTTATTCATAAAACAAAAATGAGCAGACACCGTTCAAGAAGAGCTGACAAAGAACAAGTAACTTGCAAGCAATCACTGGATGTGTGCGACGAAAGAAGCAAACTGTAGATAGTAAATCCAGCCGACAATGAAACTAAATCAGATTAGCTGGCCCATAGTCAAAATATCCTTATGCCCTAAATCTCTCCCATACTTTATACTTTCTGGTGGAGGGGCAGAGGGAAAGTTTATTACGACTTTTTTGGTGAAGCATGTAATCACGTCTGGCAAACAAATAAATAAAAACTATGCAGTGCAAATACAAAAGATGAAAATCTAGTAAAGTAATTTGGATATTGGTAAATAAAAGCAACAGATACATCAAAAGCTTAAATCTTTCCCTTCTGATGTTTCCAATGTGAGCCGCCTGCCAAGCTTGTGTTCAGTCATCTTCTGACATTCCATTTGTCAGTAAGGGACATTGACCTTCAGTGCCTGGGTCATCTAAATTAACGGTACAGTGATTACAGCAACTCAAGCAGGAGCGGCCCAAGGGGGGTGCGGGGCCATGTGCGGAGACTCAGTGCGGGACCTCATCTACTACAAACACTGCCCATTTAGAACCCATCAAGATCATGCAGGTCTATTCTCAGAGCAATATAATTGATCAGAAACTGTATAATTACTCCATTATTAACAACATTAAATATGAGAGAAAAAACTATGCAGTGGGTTATTTTCAATAATATAGCACGGGAACGTCTCAGACAAATCGGCACGAAACAAAGATACAATATATCTATCAGTGCCCCGATAGCATCAATGACAGTCCACCGGCTCATGCAGTCTCTATTTTTTGTTTTTCATATAGAATTTCTTGTATCACCAGCACACCCACAACCTTTTGCAAAGTACTTGTATATCAATTTTACTTAACTTAACTTAGTGTTCCCCAACACCGTTGTATTGGCGCCATCCATTGCATTTCACTCAATAAATTTGAGTTTCTTCAGGGGGATTTATCACTGTAAATAAGTAAAAAATCATTAAGTCACCATCACCATTTCCTCCCTCATATTTGTGCACATTAAAATTTGTATAAATTCTAAAAAACATGTCTAAAAAACCCCATACCTAAAGTTTTTAATTGATGCTGCCCACGTCTTAAGTCGGAGGAATGTCTCCTGCAAGTTTCAGTTTCCACAAAAAAACGCCGCACATGCGGACCAGCCTCTAAGGGCTGTTTTTAAATTGCCCGATGATGTCAGTATTCAATCATCAACTTCCACTCCATTCCGTTAGGGAACAAAACCTCATGCTCTGTGGATCTTCCTCATCAAATGTTATAAATAACTCTTCAATGACATATCTGGATACTAACAGTTATGGATCTTCCATGGCTATTGTTTATATATCAAGTCATTATGTTTTATATTTTATATTTTATATAACTGTTCTTTATTTTTTATAAACAAACCCCCCAGTCTATGACTGTTGAGCCCTCCTGGTGAAACAGATCGCAAGGTAAAAATCCACCATTGTTCACGATATAATAATAACTGTTCTTGTGACTTCCCATTAGCTGCCTGAGGGACCTTCTCAATGCAAAAGCATTGTAAGGCCTCAAAAGTATGTCCCATCGTTTTACAGTGGTGGACAAGTGGTGCTGTCATAACCCCATGTTTTAGTCGACTTTTATGTTCCTGTATTCGGATCCGAAATGATCTGATCGTCTTTCCTATATAAAGGAGATTACATGGGCATCGTATAGCGTATATCACAGAACTGGTATCACAGGATGTATTTCCCGTCAGAGTATACTCCTTTCCATTATATGTAAATTTCTCTGTCTCCCAAGTATTACTACAAATTTTACATCGACCACACTTCTTATGGCCAGTTATCACTTCTGAAACTATTTGTGAACTTTCTGGCCGCAGAACTGCAGGACTTAATCTCTCTTTAAGGTTTTTGCCGCGTTGCCACACACATCTAATTCTTTTATTTTCCAACCCCGAGATGTTACTTAACACATTCATATGCTTGGAAATTATTTTCTGAATTTTGAAACTCAGAGGGGAATACCTAGTAATAAGATAAGTGATAAATCCCCCTGAAGAAACTCAAATTTATTGAGTGAAACGCAATGGATGGCACCAATACAACGGCGTTGGGGAACACTAAGTTAAGTTAAGTAAAACTGATATACAAGTACTTTGCAAAAGGTTGGGGGTGTGCTGGTGATACAAGAAATTCTATATGAAAAACAAAAAATAGAGACTGCATGAGCCGGTGGACTGTCATTGATGCTATCGGGGCACTGATAGATATATTGTATCTTTGTTTCGTGCCGATTTGTCTGAGACGTTGTCGTGCTATATTATTGAAAATAACCCACTACATAGTTTTTTCTCTCATATTTAATGTTGTTAATAATGGAGTAATTATACATTTAGAACCCATAGCAAACCCGCCGTATCCTAACAGCACTACCAGGACTCACAAAGCACCAGACCCTACCTATCAAAAGGCAACACTGCAAATATTAAAACAATACGTTTCAGAGAAGAACAATACATGACCTACTGGGGCAATGTCAGATAGGAATTACATA
Organism: Ichthyophis bannanicus; assembly: GCA_033557465.1. Classification (NCBI taxonomy): domain Eukaryota; kingdom Metazoa; phylum Chordata; class Amphibia; order Gymnophiona; family Ichthyophiidae; genus Ichthyophis; species Ichthyophis bannanicus. The sequence goes on from CM066043.1 coordinate 286,021,111, forward strand.
AACAGAATACCTCAGCTCAGTTACACATGCAAAACATAGACCATCACCAAACAACGAATCACAATTTAGAAACAGGAAGACAATGGTGAAATTAGGTCTTAACTGCTAATTACCTTTCCTTGAGCTCTCTCCGGGCCAGTCCAGGGAAACGCTAGGGGTAGTCAATCCCCTTCAGCAGCTGAGGACTGAATACTTCAAGATTGCTTGAGAGCCTAAGCCACTCCCCCTGAGGTCAATGTTCCAGTCTTCGTCTGACAAAGCAGCCAACGCAACATCTGAAACGAAAAGGCCAACAACATAGGAACTGATAAATCGCCATATTCTTTAGGAATGAACTACACATGCCAAACACTATGTGAGTTCCACGCCCAGATGAGCCCTTGCGGACGATTGTATGGTTTTTTTTTTTGTTTGTTTTGTTTTTTTCCATTTTGGAAATTGAAATAAAAAACAGGAAAACATCTCCTTCGCGCACAGTTGAAGAAGCCCCAAAGTTACGTCTATCTGAAGAAAAAAATGGAATCTTTTAGCACTCTTGCGCTCCGGTAGACGAATCAAAGAAGGGGCAGGCCCTGGACTGGCCCGGAGAGAGCTCAAGGAAAGGTAATTAGCAGGTAAGACCTAATTTCACCTTCCTTTTCACTTCTCTGGGCCAGTCCAGGGAAACGCTAGGGCAATACCAAAGCAGTACCTAAATCCAGGAGGGACCCGCAAGACCTGCGATAATCGCCGAAGCTCCTACTTTCGCATCCTCTCTGGCTTGAACATCCAATCTGTAATGTTTTGCGAACGTATGCAAAGATGACCACGTCGCCGCCCTACAGATATCCACTGGAGGCACAAACACATACTCTGCCCAGGAAGTGGCTTGAGAACGAGTGGAATGAGCCTTCAGCCCTTTAGGAGGCGCTTTCCCTCCGGCTTTGTAAGCTGCACCAATAGCCTGCTTCACCCATCGGGCAATCGAGGCTTTGGAAGCTGCTTGACCCTTCTTCGGACCGGCAAACAGAACAAATAACCTATCAGACCTGCGAAAAGGCTTTGTAATTTTCAGGTAACTTTTCAAGACGCGTCCAAGATCCAATTTACGGAGAGAACGATCCATCGGCGAACCCGAGAGATCGGAGAAAATTGGCAATGCCACCGATTGATTAACATGAAAGGCAGACACCACCTTAGGCAAAAACGAAGGCACCGTCCGTAATAGGACCTTCTCTGGCAAGAATTGAAGGTAGGGTTCACGACAGGACAGAGCTTGCAAGTCTGAAATCCATCTGGCCGAACACAAGGCCACTAGGAAAGCTGTTTTCCATGAAAATTCTTTCACCCGTTCCGAGGAAGCCGAAGCAAACGGCGGATGCGGCAAAGCCTCCAAAACCAGATTCAAATCCCAAGACGGTACCACCCGACGTAACGGAGGTCTAATAAGCCTGGCCGCCCGAAAAAAGCATTGCACATCGCCATGCGTTGAGAGACGGCGACTCTGCACCGGTCCTCTAAAACAAGTTAATGCCGCCAAATGCACCTTCAATGTACTGAAAGCCAAACCCTTATCTAAGCCATCTTGGAGAAACAAGAGCAGTTGTGGTAATGTAGAAGACATAGGTCGAAGATTCCGTTGTGTACACCAATCCTCAAAGACCCGCCAGACGCGAATGTAGGCGAGCGAAGTCGTAGGTCGCTTAGACCGAAGCAAGGTAGCCACCACGGAATCCGAGTAACCTCTGCGTCTTAAGCGATTCCCTTCAAGAACCAAGTCGTAAGCAAGAAGCGATCTACCTGCGGCATGAGTACTGGACCCTGACTCAACAAATTGACCTGAACCGGAAGTCGCCAAGGAGAATCTATCAAGAGCCGCACGAGATCGGCATACCAAGGACGACGAGGCCAATCCGGTGCAATGAGAATCACCGTGCCTTGGTGATTCGCTATACGCTGAATGATCCGTCCCCGCATCGGCCATGGGGGAAACACGTACAGAAGAGTGTCCAAAGGCCAGGGCTGGACAAGCGCATCCAGTCCCTCCGACATGTGCTCCCTGCACCTGCTGAAAAACCGAGGAGCTTTGGCATTGCCGAGAGTGGCCATGAGATCCATCACCGGCTGCCCCCAGTGCAGCATCAACTCGTGAAAAACCGCCGCGTTCAGCTCCCATTCCCCCGGATCGAGGACATGACGACTGAGAAAATCAGCTTGCATGTTGTCCTTGCCTGCCACGTGCGCCGCCGATAACGCTACGAGATGGCTCTCTGCCCAAACGAACAAGTCCTGGCATTCGATGAGCAATGGCACACTCCTGGTACCACATTGCCGATTGATATAGGAAACCGTCACCGCATTGTCGGAAAATATTCGGACTGCCGTCCCTTCGATCAAGCGCTCGAAATGACGAGGAGCAAGACGCACTGCCCGGAGCTCCAACCGATTGATCGACCATGAGGCCTCTTCCTCGGACCAGCAACCCTGCGCCACTTGAGACTGACAGTGAGCTCCCCAGCCCGAGAGACTGGCGTCCGTGGTCACTAGCACCCACGCAGGATCCTGCAAGGGCTCCCCTGCCCTGAGATGTGCAGGATTCAACCACCATACCAGACTTTGACGGACGAGCTCCGGACAGACTAGCCTCTGCGAGAGAGGATGAAGCTGTGGAGACCACCTGGAAAGCAATGCCTGCTGCAGAGGCCTCATATGCGCCCTGGCCCACGGGACCAGATCCAATGCTGCCGCCATGGACCCCAAGAGTTGCAAATTGGTCCACGCCAAAGGAGCCGGTCTCAGCAAAAACGCTCGCACCTGCTCCAAGATCTTTAACACCCTGCTCTCTGGCAGAAAGACCGATCCTCGTGTTGTGTCGAAGAAAGCTCCGAGATAAGTAAGTTGCTGCACTGGCTGCAAGTGACTCTTCGCATGGTTGATGACCCCAACCTAGTCGCTCTAGCAGCTGCACCACCCGAGCCGTCACCTCGACTGAGGCCGCCCGAGTATCCACCCTGATCAGCCAGTCATCGAGATACGGATCTACCCGAACACCGTCTTTCCGCAGAGCTGCCGCCACTACCACCATCAGCTTCGTGAAGGTGCGAGGAGCAGTGGCTAGGCTGAAGGGCAATGCCCGGAACTGGAAGTGACCCATTGGAAGGGCGAAGCGCAAAAACCGCTGATGAGCTTCCCTGATGGGTATGTGCAGATAAGCCTCCGTGAGATCTATGGCCGAGGGGAACTCTCCAGGCCGAACCGCCCGAATAACGGAGCGCAGCGTCTCCATGCGAAAATGCAGGGCTCGTAAGCCGCGATTTATGTGCTTGAGATCCAGAATCGGACGAAGAGAAGCTTCCTTCTTGGGAACCACAAAATAAATCGAGTACCGATCGAAGCCGTACTGGTCGCGAGGTACTGGAATTACTGCCTGCAGATGCAACAGTCGTGACAGCGTATCGGAGATTGCTTGTGACTTCGGTCCGGGAGCACAGGGAGACTGTAGAAAGGCGTCTGTCAAAGGGTAAGCGAAATCTAGTGCATACCCTTTTTGAATGATCTCTAGCACCCATTTGTCTGAGGTTATAGGGGTCCAGGCCGAGAAAAACGCCTGAAGACGACCCCCGACCAGGATCTGGGCCTGGACCAGCAAACCTTCATTGCGGCTTCTTGGCAGCGGTTTGCTGAGCATTAAAGTAGGTTCTACTGAATCCCCGAGCTCCACGAAAGGAATTTCCGTGAGATCCGAAACGGCCTCTGGGATAGGGAGCAAATTGGGCCCCTCGAAACCTACGAGTATCTTTAACCTGACCGCGTTGCCTGGGCATTCCTCTAGACGCCTTTGGCTTATCCTCCGGTAAACGACCTCCCTTAGAGTCACCGAGATCTTTAACAATCTTCTCCAGAGCCTCCCCAAACAGCAACTTACCCTTATAGGGGAGTCTACTGAGGTGCAACTTAGACGAAACGTCCGCTGACCAATTACGTAACCAAAGAAAGCGCCTGGCCGCCACCAGCGAAGCCATAGACTTTGCAGCAGTCCGCACCAAGTCATAGAAAGCATCAGCCAGGTAAGCCGCCGCCGACTCCAACTTCACACCTTCCGCCGAAGAAGTCGCCCCTGAATCCGCAGAAACCTCCCCTTGGAGCCAACGGATGGAAGCTCTGGACACATACGCACCACAAATGGAAACCTGCAGCGCAAGAGCGCTCGAATCAAACGCTTGCTTCAAGAGAGCCTCTAACTTACGATCCTGCAGATCCTTAAGTGCCGTCGCACCTTCTACCAGAATCGTTGTCTTTTTAGTCACCGCTGAAACTAAAGCATCTACCTTAGGCATCCGCAACAAGTCTCTTTCCTCCTGCGGTACGGGGTAGAGGCGAGCTAAGGCGTGACCACCCCTCAGGGAGGTCTCCGGACACTCCCACTCCGATTCAATCATCTGCTTTATAACACGGTGCACAGGAAAACAGCGTTGTTCCGCCTTAAAGCCCTGCAACAACGGATCCTCAAGAGGTTCCTGAGATCCCGAGGGTAAGAGGAGATTCAAAGCCGCCAAGGATTGAGAAATAAGAGCGCCAAGCTCTTCCTTCCGAAACACCCGAAAAACATTAGGATCGTCGCCTGGCGCAATTTCACCCTCTTCAAGCTCCCCTGGCCAAGGATCGACGCCTGCTTCTGACAGGACCTCCCTGTCCTCCCCTAGCTGGGCATCAGTGACAAGAGGCCCCAAGGGATCTAAACTGGACTGAGCTGCCAGCCCCGCTTGGGAAGTACCCTCACCAGGGTCCCCTGCAAAGTCTGCTGGCCGAAGCATCTCCAAAGAAGGCGAACCGGAGTGCCCAGATCCTGACTGAGAGGATTTTAACAAAAAAGCTTTATGCAGCGCCAGAATAAATTCTGGCGAGAAAAAGGTAGACACACCCTCCTGAGCCTCAGGAAGATCTCTGGGAACCTTAACTGCCACCGGAGACTCCTTAGCAGACTTAGATTTGCGCTTTCCTGGCTTCTGATGGCCCGCGGGAGGAACGGACGGCTCCTTTAAAATGGCCGCCGTTCCCGTCTTTTACAAGGCTAACAAGGGCCTCTCCGAATCAGATGAGAGCTTGCCTTCCATCCCGATCGCTAAACACAGAACCCCCCAGGAAGAAAAGACGCCCGCAGAGATGAAACCGCGGCCCGACATGCTTAAAAAAAAAAACGGTGAAGTCACTCACGCAAGCTGCCGCTGACGCGAAAGGAACTGGAATGGAAGGCAAGCGTCTCCTGCAAGCACAAGCTCACCTGAACTGAACGAAGCAGCGCGGCACCGGAGATCACCGTCCCGCTGCTAGCGGGAGATGCGATCGTGCGGCGGCACAGTCAGATAGAGGGTAACTAGAGGGTAACTGGGGCTCCCAGCACCAATCTACCACGAAATATGCAGATGCCCGAGAGAAGGCAGGCTCTACCCTCCTCCGCCCCTAAACAGGCAGGCAAGGGCCGTCTACACCGCTTCAGGAGCTGTTCCTATTTTTTTTTTTTTTAACACAGATCCTTAATTAGCCCCTGAGAATATAGCCAATTATCAGCCCTGCTAGGGCCAAGGTGCTATATAACCTATGGAAACAAAACAACAAAATGATTCTCTGACACGGAGATGGCTAACATCGATCCTCTTCAGCTGCTGAGGACTGAAAGACTGGAACATTGACCTCAGGGGGAGTGGCTTAGGCTTTCAAGAAATCTTGAAGTATTCAGTCCTCAGCTGCTGAAGGGGATTGACTATCCCTAGCATTTCCCTGGACTGGCCCGGAGAAGTGAAAAGGAATAAACTGCAAACCCCAAAAGCCAAACTTGGAATGTAGAACAACACTGTAGAAATAAAACTATAAATTAATTTTCTCTTGTACTAAACAAAGCGCAGACGTTAATGATGCACATTTCCCAGAGCTGACATATTCCAGTAAATAAATTCAAAACAAAGAGATATTTTTCTACCTTTTGTGCATTTTTTTTCAGTTGCAATTGCTCCAGCCACTTTCTTCTGGTTTCTTCGTGTCTTCTGCTAACTCTCCATCGTCTGCTGTCCATTTGTCTTTTCTTCTCTCTTCTAGTTTTTTTTCCATTCTCTCTCTACATCTGCTTTAACATACTAATCTTTCTCCTTTTGCTCTTTCCTCATTCCTATTTCATCCACTCAAATTTTACCCCTGCATCCTCAATCCCCACTTACTCTCCCAATATCTGGCCAATTATAGATTTGTCTTCCCTCCCACACAAAATATTTTTTCCCTCTACATTTCACTCTCCCAGCTCCATCCCATTCTAATCCTCCCCCAACATCAGCTCCCTTCTAGTTCCAGCCCCACCCAGCATCCGCTCCCTTCTAGTCCCCGCACCAGCCCATTACCAGTCCTAGCCCCCCATAAGCCCATTTCCAATCCTATCCTATCCTAGTCCCACCATCAGCCCATTTCCAGTCATAGCTCCCCATTCATTTCCAGTCCTATCCGAGTCCCTCCATCAGCTCATTTCCAATCCCAACCCCCCACCTTCAAAAGGATGTGAACAGGATGGAGTCGTGCAGAGGGTGGCTACTAAAATGGATAGTGGTCTTCATTATAAAGCATATGAGGACAGACTTAAGGATCTTAATATGTACACCTTAGAGGAAAGGTGGGCTAGAGGTGATATGATTGAGATGTTTAAATACCTCCGTGGCATACATGTTCAGGGAGAGAGCCTCTTTCAATTGAAAGCAAGTTCTGCTACGAGAGGACATAGGATGAGGGTGAAGGGGGATAGATTCAGGAGTGATATGAGGAAATATTTCTTTACGGAAAGAGTAGTGGATCCATGGAATAGTCTCCCAGTGGAGGTGGTAGAGATGAGGACAGTAAATGAATTCAAAAAAGCATGGGACAAACACAGAGGATCTCTAAAGGTAAAAAGTGGACTGTTGTAGTTATTGATATGGAAGGACAGACTAGATAGGCCATTTGGTCTTTTTCTGTCATCATGTTTCTATGTTTCTAAAGCGGTGAGGATTGCCTACCTATGTATTACGCAGCGAACCTCTGTTGGGCCAAAACTCCTGGACTACTCACAGAAGCCCACAAAGTGGACAACATCTGAATTGGAGGTCCTATCACTCAAAACTGGTTATTGCTGCAATATACACACATCATGAAATATGGGCCATATTGCGCCATAGTAACCACATGAGGCCACAGCCCCATACCTGGGTATGGCCAGACCCCACATGCGCCCATACTTGGGTATTACAGTTCGATCCCTGATTGGTCCACTCAAAGTTTAGGAGCACTCCCCTGTGGAGCAGTCATTGAGCTGGAAAATGGCATTGAGGAGTCGACAGGCCAATTTTAGTGCTAGGCCCTGACATAGATGGTATTCAGGTGGGAAAAGATGCTGTACCCCATGGACCCTGCGAATGGCCACCAGGATATGGAGGGGGATCCAGCTGCACCTGTGAGTAAGCTTTGGGTGGCAGGGCTGGGGGGGGGGGGCATGGCAGTAGGCTGGAAAACTGGACAGGAGCACCTGCAACAGGCTTAGACCTGGGACAGTGGTGGTGCATCATAGGGTAGGTGCACTGACATAACCATAGCACAGTGAAGTGACACTACCTGGCACTGGCCCATGTACCCACACCTACTGTGCAGTTTTAAACTGGGAATTTTTTCTTCCATATGTTTTCTGTTATGTATGTCCTGTTTTTTTGAGTTTATAACATTGTTTACATTCTAGTCGTCTGTGATTGATGGTGCTGTTACATAGGCAGTGTTATCTCCATTTAGGGATACTGTGTGGTGTAATGTAAAGGTGGTGTCTACTTTGTGAGGTGGGCAGGGAATGAAGGCACGGTGCGCAGCCATACCAGCCCCTGGGAACCTGCAATGACCACTCCTGCAAATGACCACTCCTGCAAGTGCCCTCCCATGTACCCTATATTCGGACCAGCTAGCTAGAATCACCCCACAGAGTGATTATAAGCCTAGCCTGCATTGACATCAAATTCATCAGTTCAACTTGGGCCACTACTACAGTCAGTTCTAGAAGCCAACACTATCAGCAAGCCCAACACCTAATACAATGAATCCAGAGCATCTCTGTGGTCAGGGACAGCCCCAGAGTGGGTTGCTGGCGTTGCTTCCCAGTATATTGTTGGATGTGTTGCATGTGGTGGACCCCTCTACTCAGACACTAGTGCTCACTGGGGCCTGCAGGCTCACTGTGCAAATGAGGCAGTAGCCTATGGTAGCCTCCTCTGTTGGGCAGCAAAGAGCAGAACATTCATCACTAAGAAATAGAATTTGACAGGCAGGGAGACCTTAATTCTTAAGGTTTGCATAGGGTATCAACATCTTGAACCAACTCTGGAGCCAGCCCTGGTGCTAGCGCACCCACAACCTCACCATCCATTGGCCCCCTTCCCTCTCCTCATATTCCCCACTATGACAATGCCACAAGTGTTGGACACTTCCTCCAACACAGATACCGCTTGCTCTTCTGGCGCCTTTGCCCCATACTTCCATGCTCCAATATCTCGACACATGCTGAGGCCACACCCACTCCCTGTCCTGTTACCCCATAGCGTACAAAGCCAATATTGGTGTGTGCACACATTGCTTAAGAGCGGCGATACCCAGGTTTGCTCATCTTACACGGTATAGCCATTGTTTTACTCTCATTTCTGCTGCTTAAAGATATGAATATCGGGCCCAAATTTTCATATGTGTGTCAAATCTAGTTAACCGGCTCCATCCCGGAGAAACCAGAATGGAATCAGGCTGCTGGCATTAACCTTTAAAAAGAAGAGAGAGCAGCTTTTAAACTAGATAATAGGGGAAAGAATGTATCCTTGAAGGATACTACCAAAAGCAGAGAGGTTCCACAAAAGAGTAAAGTAGCCCAAATGCCCTCAAGTATGGAGCAGACAGAGCTTCAAGATCCCAAATTACCCATGTCTACCAATAGCCAAATTAATATGAATAAAATACAGTCTCTAAAATGCTTGTATGCAAATGCTAGAAGTCTAAAAAGTAAGATGGGAGAGTTAGAATATATAGCACTAAATGAGAGGTTAGATATGACTGGAATATCAAAGACATGGTGGAAGGAGGACAACCAGTCAGACACTGTGATACCTGGGTACAAACTATATCGTAATCATAGAGGTGATCAAATTGTTGGAGGGGTTGCACTCTATGTTAGAGAGGGCATTGAGTCAGAAAGGATTAAAGTTTTGCAGGAAACAAAATTTGCTGTAAAATCTCTATGGATTGAAATTCCATGTAAAAAGGGGAAGGCGATGGCAGTGGGGGTGTACTATCGACCGCCTGGCCAGAATGAACAAATGGATGATGAAATGCTCAAAGAAATCAAGGAAGCTAACAAAAGTTACAGCGCAGTAATAATAATGGGTAATTTCAATTACCCCGGTATCGACTGGGTCAGTGTCAGGGCAGGACATGCTAGGGAGATAAAGTTCCTAGATAAAATAAATGACTGCTTCTTGGAGCAGCTGGTTCATGAACCGACCAGAGGGGAAGCCATATTAGACCTAGTCCTTAGTGGAACACCAGATCTAGTGCAAGAGATAAGGGTGTTGGGGCCACTTGGCAATAGTGATCATAGCATGATCGCCTTTGATTTAATTAGTGGAGGAGGGATAGTAAGGAAATCCACAATACTACCCTTTAACTTTCAAAAGGGAGACTATGATAAAATGAGGAAAATAGTTAAGAAAAAACTAAAAGGAGCAGTTGCAAAGGTTAAAGACTTACATCGAGCTTGGGTGTTGTTGAAAAATACTATCTTGGAAGCCCAGACAAGCTATATTCAACGCTTTAAGAAAAGTGGAAGGAAGTCCAAAAAACTGCCAGCATGGTTTAAAGGTGAGGTCAGAGAGACTGTTGTTGCCAAAAAAGCATCTTTCAGGAAATGGAAAAAAAGAGCCAAACGACGAAACCTGGAAACAGCACCAGCACTGGCAAGTCAAATGCAAGGCATTGATAAGGCAGGCAAAGGGAGAATTTCAGAAGAAGCTTGCTGCGGAAGCAAAAACGTGAAATGAAGACTTTTTCAAGTACATTCATAGCAAAAAACCTGTGAGAGAGTCAGTTGGTCCATTAGATGATAGAGGGGTTAATGGGGCACTAAGAGGCGACAAGGCAATAGCGGAGAGACTGAATGAATTCTTTGCTTCGGTCTTTACTGAGGAAGATGTAGCGATGACTGAAGTGGTATTTAAAGGTGCGGAAGAATTGAAGGAAATATCGATACATCGGGAAGATATATTACAACTATTAGATAAACTGAAGAGTAGCAAATCACTGGGCCGGATGATATACATCCAAGGGTGTTGAAAGAACTGAAATATGAGATTGCAGACCTGCTATTAGTAATCTGTGAACTATCCTTAAAATCATCTCTAATACCTGAAGATTGGAGGATTGCCAATGTAACACCAATTTTTAAAAAGGGTTCTAGGGGTGATCCGGGAAACTACAGACCGGTGAGCCTGACGTCAGTACCGGGAAAAATGGTAGAAACCATCATAAAGAATAAAATTACTCAGCATGTAGATAGTCATCGCCTAATGGGAGACAGCCAACATGGCTTTAGACAAGGAAGATCTTGTCTTACTAATCTGTTATGTTTTTTTGAAGGTGTGAATAAACAGGTGGACAATGGTGAGTCAGTTGACATAGTGTATCTGGACTTTCAGAAAGCCTTTGACAAGGTCCCTCATCAGAGACTTTTGGCAAAACTAAAGAGTCATGGGATAGGAGGCACTGTACTACTGTGAATCAGGAACTGGTTAAAAGATAGAAAGCAGAGGGTAGGGCTAAATGGCCAATTTTCCCAATGGAGAAAGGTGAATAGTGGTGTACCCCAGGGATCTGTGCTGGGTCCGCTGCTTTTTGACATCTTCATAAATGACCTGGAAAGTGGAATAATGAGTGAGGTTATCAAATTTGCAAAGGACACAAAACTATTTAAAGTTGTTAAAACCCAAGAGGATTGTGGAAAATTGCAAGACGATCTTGATAAATTGGAAGACTGGGCATCAAAATGGTAGATGAAATTTATTGTGGACAAGTGCAAAATTATGCACGTAGGTAAGAACAACCCAAACTATGGTTACACGATACAAGGTTCCACATTAGGAACCACCACCCAGGAAAAAGATTTAGGCGTCATTGTGGATAACATGTTATAACCCTCTGCCCAGTGTGCAGCGGCGGCCAAGCGAGCAAATAGAATGCTAGGTATCATAAGGAAAGGAATGGAAAATAAAACAAAAGATATTATAATGCCTCTATATCGTTCCATGGTGAGACCGCACCTTGAATATTGTGTGCAATTCTGTTCGCCGTATCTTAAAAAGGATAAAGAGATATTAGAAAAGGTTCAGAGAAGAGCCACCAAAATGGCAAAGGGGATGGAAGAATACTCGTATGAAGAAAGGCTAAAAAGGTTAGGGCTCTTTAACCTGGAAAAGAGACGGCTGAGGGGAGATATGATAGAAGTCTATATATTAATGAACGGAGTGGAACGGGTAAAAGTAGATCGATTGTTTACATTATCAGAATATAGAAAGACTAGGGGACATGCAATGAAGCTACAGGGCAAACTATTTAAGACTAATTAAATAAAATATTTTTTCACTCAACATGTAATCAAACTCTGGAATTTGTTACCGGAGGATGTAGTAAAGGCTATTAGTGTAGCTGGGTTTAAAAAAGGTTTGGACAAGTTCCTGGAGGAAAGGTCCATAAACCATTATTAAGAAGGGACCCAGGATATCAATGCTTGACCCAGTGCAAAGGTTAAACACTTACATCAAGCTTGGGTGTTGTTGAAAAATACTATCTTGGAAGCCCAGACCAGCTGTATTCCATGCTTTAGGAAAAGTGGAAGGAAGTCCAAAAAACTGCCAAGGGTGTTGAAGGAACTTGTCCAAACCTTTTTTAAACCCAGCTACACTAACAGTTCTTACTACATCCTCCGGTAACAAATTCCAGAGTTTGATTACACGTTGAGTGAAAAAATATTTTCTCTTATTTGTCTTAGTTTACCCTTTAGCTTCATTACATGTCCCCTATTCTTTCTATATTCTGATAGCGTAAACAATCGATCTACGTTTACCCTTTCCACTCCGTTCATTAATTTATAGACTTCTATCATATCTCCCCTCAGCCGTCTCTTTTCCAGATTGAAGTGCCCTAACCTTTGCAGCCTCTCTTCATAGGAGTAGCCTTCCATACCCTTTACCATTTTGGTGGCTCTTCTCTGTACCTTTTCTAATAATGTTATATCCTTTTTAAGATACGGCGACCAGAATTGCACACAATATTCAAGGTGCGGTCTCACCATGGAACGTTATAGAGGCATTATAGTATCTTTTGTTTTATTTTCCATTCCTTTCCTTATGATACCTAGCATTCTATTTGCTTTCTTGGTCGCCGCTGCACACTGGGCGGAGGGTTTTAACATGTTATCCACGATGACTCCTAAATCTTTTTCCTGGGTAGTGGTTCCCAATGTGGAACCTTGCATCGTGTAACCATAGTGTGGGTTGTTCTTTCCTAGATGCATAACTTTGCACTTGTCCACATTAAATTTCATCTGCCATTTGGATGCCCAGTCTTCCAATTTATCCAGATCCTCCTGCAGTTTTCCACAGTCCTCTTGGGTTTTAACAACTTTAAACAGTTTTGTGTCGTCTGCAAATTTGAAAACCTCACTAGTTATTCCCTTTTCCAGGTCATTTATTAATATGTCAAAAAGTAGCGGACCCAGTACAGATCCCTGGGGTACTCCACTATTCACCTTTTTCCATTGGGAAAATTGGCCATTTATCCCTACCCTCTGCTTTCTATCTTTTAACCAGTTCCCGATCCACAATAGTACACTGCCTCCTATCCTATGACTTTTTAGTTTTGCCAAAAGTCTCTGATGAGGGACCTTGTCAAAGGCTTTCTGAAAGTCCAGATACACAATATCAACTGACTCACCTTTGTCTACCTGTTTATTCACACATTCAAAAAAACATATCAGATTAGTAAGACAAGATCTTCCTTGTCTAAAGCCATGTTGGCTGTCTCCCATTAGGCCATGACTATCTACATGCTGTGTAATTTTGTTCTTTATGATGGTTTCTACCATTTTCCCCGGTACTGATGTCAGGTTCACCGGTCTGTAATTTCAAAGGTCACCCCTGGAACCCTTTTTAAAAATTGGCGTTACATTGGCGACCCTCCAATCTTCAGGTATTACAGATGATTTTAATGAAAGTTCACAGATTACTAATAGCAGGTCTGCAATCTCATATTTCAGTTCTTTCAACACTCTTGGATGTATACCATCCGGTCCAGGTGATTTGCTACTATTCAGTTTATCAAATAGTTGTAATACATCTTCCCGGTGTAGCGATATTTCTCTCAGTTCCGCTGCAGTATCACCTTTAAATACCACTTCAGTCTTGAGTAACATCCCTACATCTTACTCAGTAAAGACCGAAGCAAAGAATTCATTCAGTCTCTCCGCTATAGCCTTGTCTCATCTTACTGCCACTTTTACCCCTCTATCATCTAATGGTCCAATTGACCCTCTCACAGGCCTTTTGCTACGAATGTACTTGAAAAAGTCTTTATTTCGTGTTTTTGCTTCCGTAGCAAGTTCCTTCTCAAATTCTCGCTTTGCGTACCTAATCAATGCTTTGCATTTAACTTGCCAGTGCTTGTGCTGTTTCCAGTTTTTGTCATTTGGCTCTTTTTTCCATTTCCTGAAAGATGTTTTTTTGGCAGAAACAGCCTCTCTGACCTCACCTTTAAACCATGCTGGCAGTTTTTTGGACTTTCTTCCACTTTTCTTAATGCGTGGAATACAGCTAGTCTGGGCTTCCAGGATAGCATTTTTAAACAACACCCAAGCTTGATGTAAGTCTTTAACCTTTGCAACCGCTCCTTTTAGTTTTTTCTTAACTATATTCCTCATTTTATCATAGTCTCCCCTTCAAAAGTTAAAAGGTAGTACTGTGGATTTCTTTACTATCCCTCCTCCACTAATTAAATCAAACACAATCATGCCATGATCACTATTGCCAAGTGGTCTCAACACCCTTATTTCTTGCACCAGATCTGGTGTTCCACTAAGGACTAGGTCCAGAATGGCTTCCCCTCTGGTTGGTTCATGAACCAGCTGCTCCAAAAAGCAGTCATTTCTTTCATCTAGAAACTTTATCTCCCTAGCATGTCCTGCCGTGACACTGACCCAGTCAATACCGGGGTAATTGAAATCACCCATTATTACTACTTTGCTGTGACTTTTGTTAGCTTCCTTGATTTCTTTGAGCATTTCATCATCCATTTGTCCATTCTGGCCAGGCGGTCGATAGTACACCCCCACTGCCATCACCTTCCCCTTCATACATGGAATTTGCTAGGGAGATAAAGTTCCTAGATGAAATAAATGACTGCTTCTTGGAGCAGCTGGTTCATGAACCGACCAGAGGGGAAGCCATATTAGACCTAGTCCTTAGTGGAACACCAGATCTAGTGCAAGAGATAAGGGTGTTGGGGCCACTTGGCAATAGTGATCATAGCATGATCGCCTTTGATTTAATTAGTGGAGGAGGGATAGTAAAGGAAATCCACAGTACTACCCTTTAACTTTCGAAAGGGAGGACTATGATAAAATGAGGAAAACAGTTAAGAAAAAACTAAAAGGAGCAGTTGCAAAGGTTAAAGACGTACATCAAGCTTGGGTGTTGTTGAAAAATACTATCTTGGAAGCTCAGACCAGCTGTATTCCACGCTTTAAGAAAAGTGGAAGGAAGTCCAAAAAACTGCCAGCATGGTTTAAAGGTGAAGTCAGAGAGGCTGTTGTTGCCAAAAAAAGCATCTTTCAGGAAATGGAAAAAAAAGAGCCAAACGACGAAACCTGGAAACAGCACAAGCACTGGCAAGTCAAATGCAAGGCATTGATAAGGCAGGCAAAGAGAGAATTTGAGAAGAAGCTTGCTGCAGAAGCAAAAACGCGAAATAAAGACCTTTTCAAGTACATTCGTAGCAAAAAACCTGTGAGAGAGTCAGTTGGTCCATTAGATGATAAAGGGGTTAAAGGAGCACTAAGAGGCGACAAGGCGATAGCGGAGAGGACTGAATGAATTCTTTGCTTCGGTCTTTACTGAGGAAGTTGTAGGGATGTTACCCATGACTGAAGTGGTATTTAAAGGTGCGGAAGAATTGAAGGAAATATCGATACATCGGGAAGATGTCTTACAACTATTAGATAAACTGAAGAGTAGCATATCACCTGGGCTGGATGGTATACATCCAAGGGTGTTGAAAGAACTGAAATATGAGATTGCAGACCTGCTATCAGTAATCTGTGAACTATCATTAAAATCATCTCTAATACCTGAAGATTGGAGGATCGCCAATGTAACACCAATTTTTAAAAAGGGTTCCAGGGGTGATCCGGGAAACTACAGACCAGTGAGCTTGACGTCAGTACCAGGAAAAATGGTAGAAACCATCATAAAGAATAAAATTACTCAGCATGTAGATAGTCACAACCTAATGGGAGACAGCCAACATGGCTTTAGACAAGGAAGATCTTGTCTTACTAATCTGTTATATTTTTTTGAAGGAGTGAATAAACAGGTGGACAAATGTGAGTCGGTTGATATTGTGTATCTGGACTTTCAGAAAGCCTTTGACAAGGTCCCTCATCAGAGACCTTTGGCAAAACTACAGAGTCATGGGATAGGAGGCAGTGTACTATTGTGGATCAGGAACTGGTTAAAAGATAGAAAGCAGAGGGTAGGGCTAAATGGCCAATTTTCCCAATGGAGAAAGGTGAATAGTGGTGTACCCCAGGGATCTGTGCTGGGTCCGCTGCTTTTTGACATATTCATAAATGACCTGGAAAGTGGAATAACGAGTGAGGTTATCAAATTTGCAGATGACACAAAAACTATTTAAAGTTGTTAAAACCCAAGAGGATTGTGAAAAATTGCAAGAGGATCTTGATAAATTGGAAGACTGGGCATCAAAATGGCAGATGAAATTTAATGTGGACAAGTGCAAGGTTATGCATCTAGGGAAGAACAACCCAAACTATGGTTACACGATGCAAGGTTCCACATTAGGAACCACCACCCAGGAAAAAGATTTAGGCGTCATTGTGGATACCATGTTAAAACCCTCGACCCAGTGTGCAGCGGCGGCCAAGAGAGCAAATAGAATGCTAGGTATGATAAGAAAAGGAATGGAAAATAAAACAAAAGATATTATAATGCCTCTATATCGTTCCATGGTGAGACCGCACCTTGAATATTGTGTGCAATTCTGGTCGCCGTATCTTAAAAAGGATATAGCGATTTTAGAAAAGGTTCAGAGAAGAGCCACCAAAATGGTAAAGGGAATGGAAGGATACTCCTATGAAGAAAGGCTAAAAAGGTTAGGGCTCTTTAACCTGGAAAAGAGACGGCTGAGGGGAGATATGATAGAAGCCTATAAATTAATGAACGGAGTGGAACGGGTAAACGTAGATCGATTGTTTACGTTATCAGAATATAGAAAGACTAGAGGACATGCAATGAAGCTACAGGGTAAACTATTTAAGACTAATAAAAGAAAATATTTTTTCACTCAACGTGTAATCAAACTCTGGAATTTGTTACCGGAGGATGTAGTAAAGGCTGTTAGTGTAGCTGGGTTTAAAAAAGGTTTGGACAAGTTCCTGGAGGAAAGGTCCATTAACCATTATTAAGAAGTGACCGAAGATATCAATGCTTGACCCAGTACAAGCATTGTGGAACTTGTGTCTCTTGGGGATACTGCTAGGTACATATGACCTAGATTGGCCACTGTTGGAAACAGAATACTGGGTTTGATGGACCCTGGTCTGACCCAGTATGGCATATCTTATGTTCTTATGTTAATTTCAATACATAGAGATTCTACAGCAAATTTTGTTTCCTGCAAAACTTTAATCCTTTCTGACTTAATGCCCTCTCTAACTTAGAGCGCAACCCCTCCACCAATTTGATCAGTTCTATCATTACGATATAGTTTGTATCCAGGTATCACAGTGTCCCACTGGTTATCCTCCTTCCACCATGTCTCTGAGATTGCAATAATATCTACCCTCTCATTTAATGCTATATATTCTAACTCTCCCATCTTATTATTTAGACTTCTAGAATTTGCATACAAGCATTTTAGAGACTGTATTTTATTAATATTAATCTGGCTATTGGTAGGCATGGGTAATTTGGAATCTTTACACTCTGTCTGCACCATACTGAAGGGCATTTGGGCTACTTTACTCTTTTTTGGAACCTCACTGCTTTTGGTAGTATCCTTCAAGGATACCTTCTTCCGAACCATGTGCTCTTGGGCGACTGTCAGCTTTCCCCTATTTTCTAGTTTAAAAGCTTCTCTATCTCCTTTTTAAAGGTTAATGCCAGCAGTCTGGTTCCATCCCGGTTAAGGTGAAGCCCATCCCTTCGGAAGAGCCCCTCCTTTCCCCAGAATGTTCCCCAGTTCCTAAAAAATCCCAAACTCTCATCCTTGCACCATCGCCTCATCCACGCATTGAGACTCCGGAGCTCTGCCTGCCTTTTGGGTCCTGCACGTGGAACAGGAAGCATTTCGGAGAACGCTGTCCTGGAAGTTCTGGATTTCAACCTCCTACCTAAAAGCTTAAATTTAGCCTCCAGAACTTCCCTACCACATTTTCCTATCTCATTGGTGCCGACATGTACCAAGACAGCAGACTCCTCCCCAGCACTATCTCAGATCCTATCTAGGCGGTGCGTGAGGTCCGCTACCTTCGCAGCAGGCAGGCATGTTACCAGGCGATCCTCACGTCCACCAGCCACCCAGCTATCTACATGCCTAATGATTGAATCACCAACTATAACAGCTGTCCTAACCCTCCCCTCATGGGCACATGGCCCTGGAGAAACGTCCTCGTTGCGAGAGGGTTTTACATCACTTGGAGGACATGTCCTAGTTACAGGATCACGTCCTGCCACACCAGGGTGATGCTCTCCTGTCACATGACCTCTCTCCTCCATGGCAACAGGGATGCTGCCAGACTGGAGGTGGGACTTCAGGACTATATCCCTGTAGGTCTCATCTATGTACTTCTCTGTCTTTCTTATGTCTTCCAGGTCTGCTACTCTAGCCTCTAGAGAACGGACTCGTTCCCTGAGAGCAAAGAGCTCCTTGCAATTAGTGCATACGTAAGACCTCTCACCAACTGGGAGAAAATCATACATGTGACACTCAATGCAAAAGACCAGAAAGCCCTCATCTCGCTGCTGGACTGTTGTCTGCATCTTAGTTTAAAGCTTGTGTTTAGGTCTTTAAATTCTGTATTTACTAAGGGTTGGTGTAGATGCTTATACTAATAAAAGTGTATCTAATACCTCTAATATACCTTGTTCACCTGAAGCTTAATAAATCTCAGGTACTCACTGTATGACTGATTTGGATAAAGAGCTGCACCTGAGAGAAACATAGCAACATAGAAATATGATGATAGAAAAAGACCACATGGCCTATCTAGTCTGTCCCTACAGGTGTCCTGACGTGTAAGTACCTATAAAGGTACAATTACCCCAGGGGCGGGTGGGTATTGGGGAGGGAAATAAGACCTATTAAAAGAGGGCTGTTACAAGGTACCCTGTCCTGTACCCTCAGCAGGGGGGGAGGGGGTTAGTCCCTCAGGTAGGCTAGAGCAGGAAAAAAAGTTTCACAAATAATCTTTAACAGTATGTTTTATAACTTATTTACAATTTGGGTCATGTTTCTGTTCGTGCAGTGCTGGTCCTTATTGATCGTTTGGTGCCTGAGTGGGATTGTCTGTGTTATTCTATGTTACACTGCCAAAATGTTCAATAAACAGGAAAGTCAACTTTTTTCAAAAGTCCTTGGTATCCCTTGTGTTTCTGATATCCTCAGGTATGGAGTTTCATATGCTCTATGCATAAAGTGATAAAGTCCTATTGGAAGTGGTCTTCTTAGTTTTGGAGAATTCGGTTGGAGTAGCTAGTGTGTTTTTGCAGTTTGTTCTTATTGGGTATCTTATTATTAGATTTTGAAGTAACTCGGCTGATTCGTTTTACAGTATTTTGAATATATTAACTGTTGCTTTGAATCTCCCATGACTTTTTATCGGGAGCCAGTGTAGTTGGGCCAATGTTGGTGTTAAGTGTTCATGTTGGTTTGTTCCTGTGAGATTGCGGGCAGCAGTGTTCTGGACCATCTGCAGTGAGTGAATGATAGTTGCTGGCAAGCCTTGGTATAGTGAATTACAAAAGTCTAACAATGGGGTGACTATGGCTTGTAGGACCGTTTTTAATTCTGTGTTCTATTAATATGGGCTTGTAAGTTTAAATTCTGATTGAGGATGACCCCTCGGTATTTCACTTCACTTTTGACAGCTATGTGTTTGTTATTTAGAGCTAGTGCAAGGAGTGAATCTCTTGTTTCTTATTGTGAGTGCTTCCGTTTTGCTATAGTTTATGCTGAGGTTGTTGGTGTTGAGCAATCCTGAGACTTTGGTGAGACATTCAGTTATAGTTGTGTAATCCGGGGTTTCGACATCGAAGGATGTGTATAACATCATGTCAACAGCATAAATTTTGTAGTTGATGTTATGTTTCTGTATGACCTCACAATTTGGCTGAATGTATAGGTTAAATAGAAGGGCTGATATTGCTGACCACTGTGGGACTCCTTGCTTTAATGTGAAGGGAGAGGATGTGTCTCCACTGCATATGATGTACTGTTGTCTATCTTTTAAATAAGATTTGAACCATTTTAATGTGTTATTGTAGAGACCAATTTCCTTTAGGCATCTCAGCAGAACGACGTGTGACAACAAGTCAAAGGCAGCTGATATGTCAAGAAATAGTATAATGCCCTTTTTAGTATTGTCTATCCCTCTGATAATGTGGTCAAATAATGCTGTTAGCAGTGTTTCAACATCATGGTTTGGCTTGAATCCATGTTGATGTGGATCCAGGGTGCGTGCGAGTTGATATGATCCTGCAGTTGTAACTGTACTGTCTTTTCCAGAATTTTCATCATGAAAGGTAAGTTTGAAACCGATTGGTATGATGTGGGGTCTGCCTTGTCAGTTTTTGGGCTTTTTAAGATGGGCCTGATTGATGCTAGTTTGAGAGTTGCAGGCATTTGTTCCTGTGTGAGGGATGTGTGTATGATTGTGTGTATAAAAGTGGTGAGCTCTTCCTTAGCTGACTTTAACCATCTAACTGGACAGGGGTCGCTTGGTGATGTTGTTGTATTCAGAGTTGCTATTGTGGGGGCCACTTGTCTGATAGTTGCAATATTGAATTCTCCCCATGTCCTGGTGTGGCTAAATTGACTTTCAGATTGTGAGAAAGCACAATCCTTCTGCAAAAATGTTGAAACCAAACTTGAGCTCTTTGGCAATGCAGACCAGTAATACATTTACAGGTGAAGAAATGAAGCTTATAAGGAAAAAAACCACCCTTCCTACAGTTAAATATGGTAAGGGTTCCTTAACGTTCTGGGGTTGTTTTCTTGCCTCAGGAACATATTAAAGAAATCATGAAGTCAGAGGACTGCCAAGGTATTTTGGAGTGAAATGTTCTACCTAATGTCCCTAGTGTCAGTAATCTAGATTTGGGTCGAAAGTCACTGAACATAAGAACATAAGATATGCCATACTGGGTCAGACCAAGGTCCATCAAGCCCAGTATCCTGTTTCCAACAGTGGCCAATCTAGGTCATACGTACCTAGCAGTTTCCCCAAAAGACACAGCTTCTACAATGCTTGTATTGGGTCAAGCATTGATATCCTGGGTCCCTTCTTAATAATGGTTTATGGACCTTTCCTCAGGGAACTTGTCCAAACCTTTTTTAAACCCAGCTACATTAACAGCCTTTACTACATCCTCCGGTAACAAATTCCAGAGTTTGATTAAACGTTGAGTGAAAAAATATTTTCTTTTATTAGTCTTAAATAGTTTACTCTGTAGCTTCATTGCATGTCCCCTAGTCTTTCTATATTCTGATAACGTAAACAATCGATCTACATGTACCCATTCCACTCCATTCATTAATTTATAGACTTCTATCATATCTCCCCTCAGCCGTCTCTTTTCCAGATTAAAGAGCCCTAACCTTTTTAGCCTTTCTTCATAGGAGTATCCTTCCATCCCCTTTACCATTTTGGTGGCTCTTCTCTGAACCTTTTCTAATAATGCTATATCCTTTTTAAGATACGGCGACCAGAATTGCACACAATATTCAAGGTGCGGTCTCACCATGGAACGTTATAGAGGCATTATAATATCTTTTGTTTTATTTTCCAGTCCTTTCCTTATGATACCTAGCATTCTATTTGTTCTCTTGGCTGCCTCTGCACACTGGGCCGAGGGTTTTAACATGCTATCCACAATGACGCCTAAATCTTTTTCCTGGGTGGTGGTTCCTAATGTGGAACCTTGCATCATGTAACCATAGCTTGGGTTGTTCTTCCCTAGGTGCATAACTTGGCACTTGTCCACATTAAATTTCATCTGCCATTTTGATGCCCAGTCTTCCAATTTATCAAGATCCTCTTGCAATTTTCCACAATCCTCTTGGGTTTTAACAACTTTAAATAGTTTTGTGTCATCTGCAAATTTGATAACCTCACTCGTTATTCCACTTTCCATGTCATTTATGAATATGTCAAAAAGCAGCAGACCCAGCACAGATCCTGGGGTACACCACTATTCACCTTTCTCCATTGGGAAAATTGGCCATTTAGCCCAACCCTCTGCTTTCTATCTTTTAACCAGTTCCTGATCCACAGTAGTACACTGCCTCCTATCCCATGACTCTTTAGTTTTGCCAAAAGTCTCTGATGAGGGACCTTGTCAAGGCTTTCTGAAAGTCCAGATACACTATATCAACGGACTTCCTTTGTCAACCTGTTTATTCACACTTTCAAAAAAAACATAACAGATTAGTAAGACAAGATCTTCCTTGTCTAAGGCCATGTTGGCTGTCTCCCATTAGGCCATGACTATCTACATGCTGAGTAATTTTATTCTTTATGATGGTTTCTACCATTTTTCCCAGTACTGACGTCAGGCTCACCGGTCTGTAGTTTCCCGGATCACCCCTTGGAACCCTTTTTAAAAATTGGTGTTACATTGGCGATCTTCCAATCTTCAGGTATTAGAGATGATTTCAATGATAGTTCACAGATTACTAATAGCAGGTCTGCAATCTCATTATTTCAGTTCTTTCAACACCCTTGGATGTATACCATCCGGCCCAGGTGATTTGCTACTCTTCTGTTTATCTAATAGTTGTAATACATCTTCCCAATGTATCGATATTTCCTTCAATTCTTCTGCACCTTTAAATACTTCAGTCATGGGTAACATCCCTACATCTTCCTCAGTAAAGACGGAAGCATGGGTCCTCCAGCAGGACAATGACCCAAAATCATACATCCAAAAGTACAAAAGAATGGTTAAAAAGGAATAAATGAACTGTTTTAAACTGGCCAGCAAAGAGTCCTGATCTCAATCCAATCGAGAACCTTTTGAAAGAGCCAAAGTCTGCCAGTATTGATCATGATATTTGATTATGTAGCTCAAAAGGGCTGGTGTAAAACATGTTGTACTAGCTTGATTTCGATCTTTCTTATATGAGAGACAAATACAAAAGGATGTGAACAGGATGGAGTCAGTCCAGAGGGTGGCTACTAAAATGATTAGTGGTCTTCATTATAACGCATATGAGGACAGACTGAAGGATCTTAATATGTACACCTTAGAGTAAAGGCGGGATAGAGGTGATATGATTGAGATGTTTAAATACCTCCGTGGCATAAATGTTCAGGGAGAGAGCCTCTTTCATTGGAAAGCAAGTTCTGCTACGAGGGGACATGGGATGAGGGTGAAAGGAGAGAGATTCAGGAGTGATATGTGGAAATATTTCTTTATGGAAAGAGTAGTGGATCTGTGGAATAGTCTCCCAGGGGAGGTGGTAGAGATGAGGACAGTAACTGAATTCAAAAAATTTTCGGACAAATACAGAGGATCTCGAAAGGTAAAAAGGGGACTGTTGTAGTTGTTGATATGGAAGGACAGACTAGATAGGCTATGTGGTCTTTTTCTGTCATCATATTTCTATTTTTCTATGTTGCTATGTAAGTATGATCGTCTGGTGGTGTTTCCTCTTGGTGCACGTTGAAGACTGGAGTACCTCGGGGTCTGCGTTATTGCTATGTTATTTGATATCTATATAGCACTGCTTTGTAGGATCTTTGATGTTTTAGATGTGACTTATTGAATGTATGCAGACGATGTACAATTTCTTGTTCAGATATCTCGGTTATTAGATTTGTTAAACTATGTCTCTTTTTGTATTAAGATCATTCGAACACGGACATTTGAGAATAAGTTGGCATTGAATGTAATCAAGGCCGAGGTCTTACATCTTTTGTGGAGTTTACCAGAATCAGTTTATATTACTTGTAATCAGAATAATAAGTCTGTAATACGTGATCTTGGGATCCAGCTCAACACTCAGCTAAGTTATAAGTCGCATATTCAGAAGCCATGATAAAATGTTTTAAAACTTTTCTAACTCCTGCAAATTTTCAGACATTTATTCAGACGCTGGTATTGGCTGCTTTTGGATTACTGTAACAGTATATGTTAGGCCTTCCTACGAGTTCAATTCGTCCCACTACAAATCGGTACAAAGTTTGCTGCACATCTTTTGACAGGTTGTAATAGATCAGCAAATGTGTCTTTACAATTGTTTACTTTGCACTGGTTTACCTATAAAGTATAGAATGCAATATAAGGTATTAATACTGTTTTTAAGTATATACCATCATCAGGATCCAATTAGCCTTTCATGTCTTTTGTGCATATAGAGCCGGCAGGCTATGCCCCCCTACAGCACATAGCCCTGCCCGCCGACCCTTAACCCCAGATATTCAATGCTAGGGTCATATGTGGCGCCTGGCATTGAAAATCCAGGGATTGCTGCAGATACTGGAAGCCGCAGTAGCTAACTGGTCAGCAGCGATATTGCATGCTGCTCGGTTAGCTGCTGCACTTAAAGGTCCGGTGGTAAGTGCCATTGAATAGCCCCATTTAAGGCATTTATATGGTCTAATGGGCCTGTAAACCGTGTAAATGCCTTTCGAATATCGGTCCCATATTGTCAAAGTAGATCTTTACGTTCACAAAATGCTAACCTCCTCAATATTCCTTCATTTAAAAAATGACATTTTCAGACCGCAAGGAATACAATGGTCTCCATGAGTGCTACTGCTCTGTGGAACTCTCTGCAGGATGAATTAAGAAAAATCTCAGAATTGTTGGTTTTTCAGCGTAAATTTGTTGTAGTATTTTAATATGAGAGTTTGTGTATTGTTTTATGATTATAAGTGTTTATTGTACTCCACCATATGGATTATAAATTTTTTAAAAATAAATGCATAAATTGGTAAAAGGAAGCCTGGAAAACATTCATGAGCTGAAACAAATCGCAGTTGAAGAGTGGGAGAAAATACCAGCAGACACAGGGACGGCTAAAGGCAATCTGCTGCTTGAGGCGAAGGATGAGTTGGCACCCCTCCCCATAAAGGGAGGCGGGTTTTCTCAAAACTCCATTCAGGGACTGAACCAAACCAAAAAGCTGATTAGATTATATGGAGGAAATGCAAGACGTTTGTACACCAAGGAACTAAAGAGAGCAAGAACCACACCACAGTTTATAAAACTAAATTCTAACTCATTTTTATTTTGTTGATATAAACTGCATTATGGTTCTTGCCTTTTCTTTTTCAACATATATTTTGCATCCACAGAACCCCCTTTAACAGTGGGTGCCAGAGCAGAACCAGGAAATTCACCTACAGAAAATATCTCTAAAAAAAATGATTCTGATCATCTCACAAACAACAACAAACATTATCCAGTACCAGGTATATTGTAAACTAATACAAAACCCTACAACAAAGTCACTGAGTATCTATAGAGCAAATCTATCATACCATACATACCATATCAGCACCAACATCCAAAACTCACATAAGGAGCCCATCCTTGAAGGACTACAAAAGGGGACTGCAACGTCTGGAGACAGATCTGCCAATTGTAAGTATTACTTCTGGGAATTTTTCTAAATCTTGGTGAAAAAGGAATTCTTTAGATTAAAGCTGATTAATCTGTGAACCCAGTGTATTTATTAAATCAATCAGGGCTTAGTAGCAGCAAAGAGTTTCAGTTTAAAATTTAAACACAGAGGAGAGCTTTCTGGTTTAAATTTAGAACCCAAGACTACCTCTATCCAAGCAAGGGCTGTGGGACTTCCTCTGGAGATTGGTCACAGATTACCTTAGAAGCACAGGAGAGGGTACTGTGTGGCAGTCAGCTTTTAATAAGTCTTGTTTCCCTCCCTCCCTCCCCATCACCCACCCAACCCTGGGATTAATCGTAGCTTTATAGGTGCTTAAACCTCTTAAAAGAAAGGAGGGTGCCATATTCACTTTCAGGTGCAGCTGTTTATTCTCATCAGCATACATTAAGGACCTGAGAGATTAATTAAATTTCAGGTGAACAAAGTACATTAAACGTATTAGGTATAGTTTTATTAGTATAAGTATCCCCAGCAACCCTTAGTAAGTAAAGAACTTAAATATCTAAAAACAACCTTAAACTAAGATGCAGACAGCAGTCCAGCAGCGAGATGGGGGCTTTTCAGTCTTTTGCATTGAGTGTCACATGTATAATTTTCTCCCAGTTGGTGAGGGGTCTTACGTGTGCACAAGGTACAAGGAGCTCTTTGCTCTCAGGGAACGAGTCTGATCTCTAGAGGCAAGAGTAGCAGACTTGGAAGACATAAGGAAGACAGAGAAGTACGTAGACGAGACCTACAGGGATATAGTCCTGAAGTCCCACCTCCAGTCTGGCAGCATCCCTGCTGCCTTGGAGGAGAGAGATCAAGTGACAGGAGAGCATCACCCTGGTGTGGCAGGAAGTTATCCTATAGCTATGACCTGTCCTCCAGGTGATGTAAAACCCTCTCGCACAAAGAAAGTTTTCTGCAGGCCAAGTGCTCATGAGGGAAGGGTTAGGACAACCCGCTATAGTTGGTGATTCTCTATGCCTGAAATATCTCCGGTTATCCAGACCAGGATCTCTGCCTGCCTTTCTAACATTGCTGCCTGGATGTCTCACCGCTGCCTGAAGCTGAACATGGCCAAGTAGTGGTGGTGGGGTAATTTCAATTGCCCCAGTATTGACTGGGTCAGTGTTGCGGCGGGACATGCTGGAGAGATGGGGTTCCTGGATGGAGTGAATGACTGCTTCTTGGAGCAGCTGATTCATGGGCCGACTGGAGGGGAGGCCCATATTGGACCTGGTCCTTGGTGGAACACCAGATCTGGTGCAGGAGATGGGGTTGGTTGGGGCCACTTGGCAGTGGTGATCATAGCATGATCGCCTTTGATTTGATTGGTGGAGGAGGGATGGTGGGGAAATCCTCAGTGCTGCCTTTTGGCTTTCGAAAGGGAGACTATGATAGGGTGAGGAAGATAGTTGGGAGGAAACTGGGGGGAGCAGTTTGCAAGGTTGGGGACTTACATCAGGCTTGGGTGTTGTTGGAGAATGCTGTCTTGGAGGCCCAGACCAGCTGTATTCCACGCTTTAAGAGGGGTGGAAGGAAGTCCGGGAAGCTGCCAGCATGGTTTGGAGGTGAGGTCAGAGAGGCTGCTGTTGCCAGGGAAACATCTTACAGGAAATGGAAAGAATAGCCAAACGACAATACATGGAAACCAGCACGGGCACTGGCAGTCGGAATGCGGGGCATTGATGGGGCAGGCAAGGGGAGAATTTGAGAGGGGGCTTGCTGCGGAAGCAAAGGCGTGAAATAGGGACTTTTTCAGGTACATCCGTAGCAAAAACCTGTGAGAGAGTCAGTTGGTCCTTTAGATGATAGAGGGGTTAAAGCGCGGCACTAGGAGGCGACAAGATGATGGCTGGGGGACTGGATGCGTTCTTTGCTTTGGGTCTTTGCTGAGCGAAGATGTAGGGATGTTGCCCATGACTGAAGTGGTATTTAAAGGTGCGGAAGAATTGAAGGAAATGTCGATGCATCGGGAAGATGTATTGCGGCTGTTGGATTGACTGAAGAGTGGCACGGTCACCTGGGCTGGATGGTATACAATCCAGGGGTGTTGTAAGGGGCTGCGGTGTGGGATTGCAGACCTGCTGTTGGTGATCTGTGAACTATCATTGAGGTCATCTCTACTACCTGAAGATTGGAGGATCGCCAATGTAACACCAATTTTTAAAAAGGGTTCCAGGGGTGATCTGGGAAACTACAGACCGGTGAGTCTGACGTCAGTACCGGGAAAAAATGGTAGAAACCATCATAAAGAATAAACTTACTCAGTATGTAGATAGTCTTGGCCTAATGGGAGACAGCCAACATGGCTTTAGACAAGGAAGATCTTGTCTTACTAATCTGTTATGTTTTTTTGAAAGTGTGAATAAACAGGTGGACAAAGGTGAGTCAGTTGATATAGTGTATCTGGACTTTCAGAAAGCCTTTGACAACGTCCCTCATCAGAAACGTTTGGCAAAACTAAAGAGTCATGGGATAGGAGGCAGTGTACTACTGTGGATCAAGAACTGGTTAAAAGATAGAAAGCAGAGGGTTGGGCTAAATGGCAAATTTTCCCAATGCAGAAAGGTGCATAGTGGTGTACCCCAGGGATCTTTGCTGGGTCCACTGCTTTTTGACATATTTATAAATGACCTGGAAAGTGGAATAACAAGTAAGGTTATCAACTTGCAGATGACACAAAACTATTTAAAGTTGTTAAAACCCAAGAGGATTGTGGAAAATTGCAAGAGGATCTTGATAAATTGGAAGACTGGCATCAAATTGGCAGATGAAATTTAATGTGGACAAGTGCAAAGTTATGCACCTAGGAAGAACAGCCCAAACTATGGTTACACGATGCAAGGTTCCACGTTAGGAACCACACCCAGGAAAAAGATTTAGGCGTCATTGTGGATACCATGTTAAAACCCTCGGCCCAGTGTGCAGCGGAGGCCAAGAGAGCAAATAGAATGCTAGGTATCATAAGGCAAGGAATGGAAAATAAAACAAACATATTATAATGCCTGTATATCGTTCCATGGTGAGACCGCACCTTGAATATTGTGTGCAATTTTGGTCGCCGTATCTTAAAAAGGATATAGCGTTTTTAGTAAAGTTTCTGAGAAGAGCCACCAAAATGGTAAAGGGGCTGGATGGATTCTCCTATGAAGATGGCTAAAAAGGTTAGGGCTCTTTAACCTGGAAAAGAGACGGCTGAGGGAAGATATGATAGAAGTCTATAAATTATTGAATGGAGTGAAACGGGTAAACGTAGATCAATTGTTTACATTATCAGAATATAGACAGACTAGGGGACATGCAATGAAGCTACAGGGTAACCTATTTAAGACTAATAAACGAAATATTTTTTCACTCAACGTGTAATCAAACTCTGGAATTTGTTACCGGAGGATGTAGTAAAGGCTTTTAGTGTAGCTGGTTTTAAAAAAGGTTTGGACAAGTTCCTGGAAGAAAGGTCCATAAACCATTATTAAGAAGGGACCCAGGATATCAATGCTTGAACCAATACAAGCATTGTGGAACCTGTGTCCCTTGGGGAAACTGCTAGGTACATATGACCTAGATTGGCCACTGTTGGAAACAGAATACTGGGCTTGATGGACCTTGGTCTGACCCAGTCTGGCATATCTTATATTCTTATGATCTTAAGACGGAACTCCTTATCTTTCCCCCCAAAACCTCCCGTCCTCTTCCTCCTTTCTCAGTCTCTGTGGAAAACTCGGTAATCCTTCCTGTTTCCTCGGCCCGCAATCTGGGGGTTTTCTTTTACTCGTCTCTCTCTTTCTCTACACATATCCAGCTCGTAGCTAAGACCTGCCGCTGCTTTCTCTACAATATTGGCAAGATCCGCCCCTTCCTTTCTGAATCATACTACTAAAACCCTTATCCACTCCTTAGTCACCTCTCGTCTTGACTACTTGAACCTGCTCCTTGCTGGTCTCCCTCTGAGTCATCTCTTTCCCCTTCAATCTATTCAACATTCTGCTGCACGACTAATCTTCAGTCATCCTCGCTATTCCCACATTACTCCTCGTCTCAAGTCAATTCACTGGCTCCCTGTCCGCTTTCACATCCAGTTCAAACTTCTCCTCCTGACCTTTAAGTGCCATTCACTCTGCCGGCCTCCTCAGTACCTTTTCATCTTCTATATCTCTCCTTACAGCCCCTCTCGGGAACTCCTGCTCTTCTACACACACTACTTTCTGTCTATGCCCTTACAACTCCTACTGCTAACTCCAGACTTCGCTCCTTTCACCTTGGCTTGCACCTTACACCTGGAAACATGCCTACCAGTGTCCTATAACCGCCAGGCAGCCCTCTCTAGCCCTCTTTAAATTCCAGGTTTTGGAAATCTCACCTCTTCCTCTGTTGCTTTCAGATCTTGGACTTCTGTGTCGTGAATAGATTGTATGTACCCCCTGTTTTTGTCTTGACTTGATTGTTTAGCTCTGTGTGTTGTTTTGATTAGATTGTAAGCTCTCGGAACATGCAGAGACTGGTCCTCTTATCATGTCTGTACAGCACTGCGTAACGACTGGTGCTGCGCTATATACATGCTCATAGTAGTAGTAGTAGTGATTTCGATCATTAGGCATGTAGATGGGCTGGGTTTGTCTGGTGGAACGTGAGGATCGCCTGGTTAAAAATGCCTGCCTGGTTGCGAAGGTATGCGTGACCTCATGCAACCACCTAGATAAGATCTTAGATAGTTGCTGGTGGGGGAGGAGTCTGCTGTCTTGGTACATTCTTTGTCGGTTACCATATGATCATAGGGTAAAATGTGGTAGGGAGTTTTCTGGAGGCTAAAAATTTAGGCTTTTAGGTAGGAAGTTTGAAATCCAAGAAAACGTCCAGGGTAGCATTCTCCGAATGCTTCGCCCCCGTTCCATGCGCAGGACCCAAAAGGCAGCAGAGCTCTGGAGTCTCAATGCGTGGATGAGGAACGATGGTTTTGCAAGGATGAGGGTTTTGGATTTGTTAGGAAACTGGGGAGCATTATGGGGGAAAGGAGAGGCTCTTCCGACAGGGTGGGCTTCCACCCTAACCGAGATGGAACCAGGCTGCTGGCAATTAACCTTTAAAAAGGAGATAGAGCAGCTTTTAAACTAGATATAGGGGAAACAGCAGACAGTCGCCCAAGAGTGCAATGGTTCAGAACAATGTAATTCGTTGAAGGATACTACCAAAAAAAAAATTGAAGTTAGAGCACATCAGCCGGAGAGGTTCCAATAAAAGCAAAAGGTAGCCTAAATGCCCTTCAGAAACAGAGCAGATGGAGCTTAAAGATTCCAAATTCACCCCTGCGCCTGTGACCTGCTACCGATAACCAGATTAATAAATGAATAAAATACAGTCTCTAAAATGCTTGCATGCAAATGCTAGAAGTCTAAAAATCAGATCGGGAAAGTTAGAATATATAGCACTAAATGAGAAGTTAGATATGATTGGTATCTCAGAGATATGTTGGAAGGAGGACAACCAGTGGGACACTGTGATACCTGGGTACCAACTATATCATAATAATAGAGCTGATCAACTTGGTGGAGGTTTTTGGTTTTAATTTTTTTAATTTGCGTACAATTTGTATCCCGCTGCTTCCAGTGATCCGCAGCGGTTGGTATACATGGTAAGGTTGGTTGTACCGGCCAGTAATTAGGGGTATGTACACAGCGATTAGGGTTGGGGGGATATTTTTTTTCCTGGGGCCAACCCCCGGCCCCCCCCCCCCCCCCCCCCCCCCGCCCCCCCCCCCCCCCCCCCCCCCCACCACCCCCCCACCCCCCCCCCACCTTCCCCTTATTTTTTCCTGGGTTCTTTGCTTTTTTACTCTCTCCTATTGGCGGTAGCACACACAGCAAAAAAGGGTTTAACAGATTTACAGCTGATTGATGTTAAGACTTCATACAATTAGTTATATACAATATTTGTTGCGCTCTATGGTTAGAGCGGTATTCAGTCACAAAGAATTAAATTTCCCAAGAAACAAAATTCTCCATAGAATCTCTATGGATTGAAATTTCCATGTAAAAAGAGGAAAGCGATGGCGGTGGGGGTGTAGTATTGACCGCCTGGCCAGAATGAACAAATGGATGATGAAATGCTCAAAGAAATCAGGGAAGCTAACAAAAGTTACAGAACGATAATAATCATGGGTGATTTCAATTAACCCAGTATTGACTGGGTCAGTGTCACGGCAGGACATG
This sequence comes from Ichthyophis bannanicus, assembly GCA_033557465.1. Lineage (NCBI taxonomy): Eukaryota > Metazoa > Chordata > Amphibia > Gymnophiona > Ichthyophiidae > Ichthyophis > Ichthyophis bannanicus. The sequence continues at coordinate 286,052,517 of CM066043.1, forward strand.
CTAGGGAGATAGAGTTTCTAGATGAAATAAACGACTGCTTCTTGCAGCAGCTGGTTCATGAACCGACCAGAGGGAAGCCATTTTGGACTTAGTCCTTAGTGGAACACCAGATCGTGGTGCATGTGATAAGGGTGTTGTGGCCTGTTGGCAATAGTGATCTTTGCATGATCGATTTTAATTTCCTTTTTGGAGGAGGGTTGGTAACGAATTCCACAATACTACCTTTTAAATTTTGTTAGGGTGACTTTGATAATATGAGGATATAGTTAAGAAAAAACTAAAAGGAACAGTTGCTAAGGTTAAAGACTTACATCAAGCTTGGGTATTGTTTAGAAATACTATCTTGGAAGCCCAGACCAGCTGTATTCCACACTTTAAGAAAAGTGGAAGGAAGTCCAAAAAACTGACAGCATGGTTTAAAGGTGAGATCAGAGAGGATGTTGTTGCCAAAAAAGCATCTTTCAGCAAATGGAAAATAGAGCAAAATGACGAAAACTGGAAACAGCACAAGCACTGGTAAGATAAATGCAAGGCATTGATAAGGCAGGCAAAGAGAGAATTTGAGAAGAAACTTGCTGTGGAAGCAAAAACGCGTTATAAAGACTTTTTCAAGTACATTCATAGCAAAAAAACTGTGAGAGAGTCAGTTGGAACATTAGATGATAGAGGAGTAAAAGGGGCAATAAGAGGGGATAAGGCTAAAGCAGAGAGACTGAATGAATTCTTTGCTTCGGTCTTTAGTGAGGAAGATGCAGGGATGTTACCCATGACTGAAGAGGTATTTGAAAGGTGATACTGCAGAAGAAATGAAAGAAATATCGCTACACCAGGAAGATGTACTGCAACTATTTGATAAAGTGAAGAGTAGCAAATCACCTGGGTGTTGAAAGAACTGAAATATGAGATTGCAGACCTGCTATTAGTAATCTGTGAACTATCATTAAAACCATCTGCAATACCTGAAAATTGGAGGATCGCCAATGTAACGCCAATTTTTAAAAAGGGTTCCAGGGGTGATCTGGGAAACTACAGACCAGTGAGCCTGCCATCAGTACCAGGAAAAATGGTAGAGAAACCATCATAAAGAACAAAATTAGTGAACATGTTGATAGGCATGACCTAGTGGGAGACAGCCAATATTTGATTTTTATTTTTTTTTTTTTTATTTTTTTTTTTTTTTTTTTTTTTTTTTTTTTTTTTTTTTTTTTTTTTTTTTTTTTTTTTTTTTTTTTTTTTTTATTTTTTTTTTTTTTTTTTTTTTTTTTTTTTTTTTTTTTTTTTTTTTTTTTTTTTTTTTTTTTTTTTTTTTTTTTTTTTTTTTTTTTTTTTTTTTTTTTTTTTTTTTTTTTTTTTTTATGAGTCGGCTGATATAGTGTATCTGGACTTTCAGAAAGCCTTTGACAAGGTCCCTCATCAGCGACTTTTGGCAAAACTAAAAAGTCATGGGATAGGAGGCAGTTGTACTATTGTAGATCAGGAACTGGTTAAAAGATAGAAAGCAGAGGGTAGGGCTAAATGGCCAATTTTCCTAATGGAGAAAGGTGAATAGTGGAGTAAAGGATCTGTTCGGGTCTACTGCTTTTGAAATATTCAAAATGACCTGGAAAGGAGAAAACGATGAGGTGAACAGATTGTAGATGACACAAAACTGTTTA